>JAFBJU010000519.1:0-133470 GCA_016785305.1 Colistium nudipinnis | reverse complement strand
CACACACACCACCACTAACACCTCGAGGACAGTGCGGCGGAGACGAAATAAGGACGGACGGTATTACCTTGGCCGCGGCGGAGGAGGATTCGGACATGGTCTCCCGTCAACTTCTCTCCGCGTCTCCTTCCACTTCTCCTCCGCTCTCTCTCTCTCTCTCTCTGATTGTGTGCGCGTGTCTCCTCCGGCCGATTGGCTCGTTCCTGCGGGACAACTAGTTTCTCCGTGTGCTCCCGGAGCCGCTTCACGCGCTGCCCACGGACATGGCGCGGCTGTCGGCCAGAAAACTTCTTTTGTCTGCCAGTGTTTTCCTTCACATGTCGGCGGCAGCGCGCTGGTTAATAATCCCTTCCTGGAAGAGACTCTCTCTCCTCCCTCTCGCTCTCGCTCTCTCTCTCGCTCTCTCTCTCGCTCTCTCTCTCTCATTGATTTGGATGTGTGTAAAACGGCGAAATGACGTGAATTCCCAGCATTGAGCCTTGCCCCCTTTTAAAGGGAAACCCGACGCAGGAAATGGCAGTGTGCGCACACACGCTCTCCGTGGGCTGACGAATGCACTCGTCTGACTGGTTTTCTATGGGATATTTTATTTTGTTGATGTTGTTGTTGTTGCTCTTTTCTTCTTCTTCTTCATGCAATGCCATTAAATAACAAACAGGCATAGTCTGTGTAAACAAGCAACACAGTGGAACTTCACAAAACAGGATATGGATATATACTATGGGATGAATGATCTCTTGGCAAACACATATTTTAGAGATTGTAATAATAATATACAGTACAATATCAAACAGAGAAACACACGCACCACAGAGGACAAATGGTTACTGTAAAGACGCCTTCCCTGAGTGAATGTAATGTTAAACCTATTATACCAAAATGTATGGGCTACTATATACTTGAAGGTGGGCTGTTTGTTGTTAATTGGATTTAAGAGGTCAATACATTAACAGTCAAGTGTTATTGTTAGTTTAAAGTGTCTTCTTTAGGTGATATATTAGCAGCCCTATTCATTTATTAATAATGGTTTTAAAAATGAATAGAGAATGGACAAACTGAACCAATGATAAGTTTGGGTTTTGTTTCATAGCCTGTCTGTGTAGTTACTGTCACTAATAAAGTAAATGTAAGCCAATTTAAATTTTTTAACACATTTTATTTTTGGTTCATGCTCCTATTAACCTTGTTTTTCTGAGCTGCAGCACGCCCCACAAATAGACCTTTTATTACAAATTAGCAGACACGCTTGGACACCCCATGAATGATCACTTCACAGCACAAAACAGGAAATTAATTGTCGTATGCAGTGCAATGCAATCTAAAGAGGAGTTTCAGGTAGCAGCAGGAGGTGGTAAAACTAAAGGTCAAAATATTTCTGGAAAAATCCCTTTCAACAAGTTAAGTCTTTTCATGGAGAGGTGAAGGGAGGTAAGAAGCAATGAGGCTGATGGTAAATCTGCTCACAATAACTGGTGAGGGATGATGCAACGTTATCCATTTAAAGTATAATTTCTAGCCATGTCCTTTGTGCAACTGGATTGAGGCAGTTTGTCAAATACATTTTTAATTTTGATATCTGTTGGAATAATAGAATACATGTACCGCATTTGATTCAGTGTGACAAGCTGTAGGCAGGACGTATTCTGCCTTTGAAGTAGACAGTTCATACAGATGGAGGGATTCAACAGATTACATTAATGAGATTACAGTAATCAGATTAAGAAAAGTGACACACTAAATCCTGTACACCTACCTTTTAGAGAAAAGGGAGAGAAAAAAATATGCATCTCTCGAGCTTTTATATAAATAATGATGTTCCTGATACTTTTAAGGACAAACCAGAATTTGAATAATTCCGTAAAGACATTCTGCACCACCACATTTGCGTTTGCAGTGTAATTTCTGCTTCGTTCTTTTTTGTAGATACAGTAGATACATTATCATCTATCCAGTGACAGATGAATGTGAATATGTCCAGCCATAGGACATACTTGGAATATGTCTGTGAAGGTTCTCAGTCATCCAGGTCATGGTAATATCAAGTGCGATTCAAAGTAGGCAACTGGACTGTATCTTTTGTATATCTGTACACATATTTTAATATGTCTATGTATTGTTCTTGGTAATTTTTTTATACAGAGAGTCAACAACTGCCAGGTGGGAGATCCACGGTGTGTGTGTTTTTGTGTGTGAGTATATTGGACCGATAAACCTTTTTCTGATTCAGATTGTGGCACTGGGGCGCCACCAAGCGTTACAACGGCGGCACTGCATCACCAACCCCAGCCAGGAAGAGTTTAAAGTTTCGGTTTCCAGACATCAGAAATCGAAACTGACCGATCCCAGCAGCGGCCGACTGTTCTCGGAGGATCAGGAAGCCTTCGACTGCGATGGAGTCCGCGATACTGAAGTTCGTCTGCGCCAACCAGGGAGCAGTGAACACCGACGACCTGGTCTTCAACATCGGCTGCGGGAACGCCGCGAGCGTGTCACAGGTGATCTGTAACACGGACCTGTTCGCTTCGTGTTGTCTCGGCGGACAGCCGCGGGTGTTGGCCCGGACCAGCGCGAGGCTGTGCAGGGCCAGGGACTGTACCGGGACGTGCCGAGGCCTCCACCTGTGCAAAAACTTCCTCTTCAGCGGAGCGTGCGCCTTCACTCAGCTCAGGTAAAACATGCTGCGTTCCAAAACCGAAGTGATGCTGATTTCAAACTGTTTTCTTCTTCTCGAAGCCAGTTTGATGGGCCCCTTGGCCCCTTGTGACGAGTTTTCATTGTTTTTAAATGTTGTTTTTAAATTGTCATTACTTTGGTGGTGTATTGAGGGAAGCTTAATGAAAAAAAAAAGAAAAAACATTAGAGGACGGGTTCTGTGTTGTTTTTTATTTTGACTTGGTTAAAAAGGCCTCGACTCGTGTACCTGAACGCACCGCGTTCAAGTACACGAGTACACACTTGGGATATCCTGTTATTTCCCTTTCTGGAAGTTGGTTTTCGTGGTTCAAGGCATGTTTCATCCAACGACTGGTGTGTGGTGGTGTGTAAGATATTTTTGAGGATAACAACATTCAAGAAATGGGCTGGCACAGTGGGGAAAATCCCTTTGTTAGAAAGTTAAATACAGAAACAACAGCACAATGGTGCTTTTTAAAGTTGTCTTTCTGTAGCACAGGTAACTGTCCTTAAAGCTGTCTTCATGGTAAAATAGCATAATGTGCAACGAAGAGGCAGCAAATAAAGCTGTCTTGAGTATTGTGTACCGGTGGCTCGGAGTGCTAATGAGTGATTGCTTTATCCTACTGGGTGCTAGTTACCTGAAGGAGGCTTGGAACCTGTTGGTCAAAGTTCTGTAGCCATGCCATCATAAAATGCCATCATTTTTTTTTCCTATCGTTGCCCCTGTGAATGTGTATATTTGCCACACACTGTTTGTTCTGTCGGCCCAAATCCTCTTCTTACTTTAAAATGTGTATAGTTTAGTCTACAGCAATTTGAAACCATTCTGATGCAACCTTGTATCATGTAACCTTTGGTGGTTTGTGGGTTTATGACAGGAGAGGGTGCAATTTTTCGCACGAGCTGAACTCTGTCCACAATGATGAGATACTGAGAGAGCACGAGCTGGAGACTCTGAGCAGGGCAGAGCTGTGCACACTGCTGCTGCAGAGCGACAGCACCCTCCTGCCTTCCGTAAGTTTGGACAACCCAAGGTGCCTCCAGGGGAGTCACGCAACTAAAATTGGTCGCCCCGGTACATTTATGGATGTAGATCATCTTAAATACGATTGTTGGAGGCCAAAGAGCACAATTACCTGGACTTGAGCATATTCTGTTACCCGCGTTTTTATCTTCACTCATTTCTAGCTTAATATCATCTCTGTTTATCTCATTAAAGGAATTGGTTATTTAAATACCATATTTAAATATTTATTTTATTTTAACTCTTGTTTCCCTGCATCTTACCCTCCCTCTGGCAGATATGTCACAATTACAACAACGGCGATGGCGAATTTGGCCGGTGTCAGGATGGAGATAACTGCAAGAGAATGCACATCTGTGAGAGGTCCCTGTTTGACTATTGCAGATGCTTCAGGGCTCATGATTTCCATGCTCCGCAGCCACTGAAAAGCCTGCAGGCTAAAGGCGTGCCTGCCGACCTCTTTAGCTCCTTGAAGACTGTTTACAAAAATAAACAGGCTTTGTGGCTCTTTGAAAAACGTGGCGTCGCTGCCAACGCAACTGCGGGGAGCATGGAGACTGGTCTGAATTTTGCCCAAACAGAGTCGCACAGAGTGCGCGGTGGTTACAGGGGCAACAGAGGCAACAGGGGTTACAGGGGTTACAGGGGTAACAGGGGCCACAGAGGCTTCAGAGGAAGGGGAAGAAACCAGGACAACAATCAACCCCTGCAACGAGCCTTTTCCAGCAGTGACATACTTGCCTCCTGCGATGTATTAGATCTGTACACTGAAGACGGATTAGGTGGGGGCGCCTCTGCTGCTGCCTGCAGCAGTGACGCGAGTAGCGAGGATGGCCAGCACGGTATGCATCAGTGGGACCCGGAACGACCTGCATCCGGAACAGGTTGTTACCGGGGCAACCAGGGGCAGCCTGTCAACGACAAAAATGCAAGCGGCGATGACGGACCGAACAGAAGACAAGGACAAAGGCCTGTTAGAGGTAAACTTCTTCAGCTGTGATGGTAGATTAAAAAAAAAGCTTCAATGTAAAAGATGTAAATAACGGCTAACTTTTGGTTTCTTTCCCTCAGATAAAACTGAGATATGTCTGTTTTTCATCAAAGGAAGCTGTAAACATGAGGGTAAGTTAGTATTGATGCAATAATCGTACCAGGGCACAATCTGTTGGATGCGGTGTCTCTGACATTGTTGCTATGATTCATGTGTCCTCAGAGAAGTGTTTCAAAGCTCATGACAGGATGCCGTACAGGTGGCAGGTCAAGGTGGACGGGCAGTGGGCCGCGTTGCCTGATAACGAGGCGATTGAAAAGGCCTACTGTGACCCCAAAAACACATACAGGTAAATATCTCTAAATTCCAATTTTAGAACGACGGCAAACCTAATCCTAATTGTTTGGCCTGCTGGGACTGGCAGACCTTCCTGTAGCAAAAAAGCTGGGGCACTCTCCAGAGACATCCGACTTAGTATCGGAAGAAAAATGGGGAATATTAGTAGAGGCTGAAAATATATTCTTATCCTATGATCTCCATAATGCAGCTAGATAACATCTTTCATAAAAAATCCTCCCACCCAAATGCACAATCGCAGTTTTTACAAGCTGAGATGTTTGTCGTGTAAAATAAATTGAGCCTGATGTGTAAAATCATTGGCAAAAAAAATAAATAAAATAAACATAGATTTTTTTTTTCCTGCTTTTATCGCTTGATATACTTATTAGCTGGAAAGCACCTAAAGCAGAGATCGATTGTTCAGTGTAAATGTGTGACGTAGTTTATAAATGATGTGCAAGTCTTTTTGTTTCAAATTTATCCAAGAGTAGTATCTGGAATAAATATTGGGTTTTATATAGGTTTATCTTATTATTATTATTATTATTATTATTAATATTATTATTATTATTATTATTATTATTGTATTGCTGTTATGTTTTTGTGAACTAGGCTGGCTTCTCGAGCTTCTAGAGTGTGTGAATTTATGACTCTCTGTGCTCTCTGTAGTTGTAGCAGCCCACCTGTGCATTTTGACACAATGACCTGTGGAGTGGACCAAGTGCGACGACTCGCTACCAGTAACTCTTTGGTTTCCCCGACCTTCATGTACACCACCGAATGGGTCTGGCACTGGGAGGATGATGCCGGAATTTGGACCGCGTACGCCTCAGCTGTGAGTACCCGGGGCCTGACTCCTGCCATTTTCAGTCAGTTTGCGGCAGCCTGAATAAAACAAGCCGGTGCATGATACATCAACACACAATATCACTTATTTCATGGTCATAAAATGTCAGCAGCACTTTACCACAACACATTCAATTCCGAAATGTTTTGCATTTTCTTTTAGTTTTCCCTGTTTTTCTGCTAAAGCTGCACCAGTGGCCTTTTTTATAGGTACAAATGATCAAATAATACACCAGCGTGGTGCCCAGAAACACCAAATCAACTTTAAAGTTCCCAACTGACTGACTGGATGTTTTTAATGCATCCTTCCTACAAGCAGCCATATTATTATTAATGCATTTTGAGCTTCAGGTTGTCACAACAGGTTTTTTTGGGGGGGTATTATAGGTTTGTTTGGTTTTGTTGTTTGTTTTATTTATGGGACAATATATGGTACATAACCTGAACCGGGTATTTGCAATTGTCTCCTTGGTGATTGCAGCCAGCCAGTTCTCATATTGTCATTTCACGGCTCGTTACAGTTTCAAGTCCCCCCTCTTCCAGCAACACTGCCTACGAACGGTGAAATAATTCCTTTTAGCGGCATTCTGGGGGACCTGAGGCAGGATGAAAGGATGGCTGCAGCAGCCGCGACAGGTCCAGGGAAGATATAGGCACACCGACAGCATGCCTCTCCAAGTGAAGCTGGCGCAGCTGATCCGGGCTAAAATTGGACACTTTACCTCGATGACATTATGTGGGCGTACCACAACCCTAACCGCCGCTGTGGCGTCAGCTCGGGTTAAACTAAACTTTTCAACGTAGCTTGGGATTAGAACGGAGCGTGGCCAGCTGAGATTTACTCTGAAGTGTACATTTCCAGTGTCGTCTTACGCAATATTCAATTACCTGAGCTGCGGTGGCTCACTCGGACGGTTGTCGCGCCACTGTCACACAGTGCCAGGAATTGAAATACGCAAACTGCACCGGGACTGAACTCTCTGCTCCGTCCTATCCACTCCACTCCGATCCTTTTTGGTGCTGCATCCACGCAAGAAAAATCAAAAGAGGCTGGGATTTGCAGCAGCGGAGATTGCAGCCAAATTACATACATTTGCATTTCCAGAGTAAAGTTTTTAGTCATTGAGTATCAGTTGAAGTTCTACAAACTTCTCACGTTTAAGTTCATTTTGAACATTAAAGAAGACAGCCAGATTAGAATTCTGAATTTGTAAAATATAGGCACACAAATATGAAATCTTTTTAGATAATAATATAATTATTGTATTATAATAATAATAATTAGATTGAAACAGTCACAAATGAGATGTTGGAATGTCAGTTGCAGTCTACATAGACAACACAAGATGTAAGCGGTCGCGTGCCTTGATCATCTTAGGGAACATTGTTCTTGGTTGTGATCTTAAAAGGCCTTAAAGTTAGGGGACAGTTGTAGCTTTGGCTACAATAAATGATGCAAAACCGCCGGGGAAATGGCGATGTCTTGCCAGTGAAATTGGAAGCCTGCGCAAAGATGTCCGGGGACTTACAAAAGAAGAGACACCAACCAGGACCTATACGCTCTGGGATCAGGAGGCTGCTGAATCCCGCCAAAGCGGAGGCGAACGGAGATGAGCCGCACTGCGAGAGGCCCACTGAACTTCTGTCGATATTGACGATCAAGGAAGAAGCTTTGAGGAAATCGGACCAAAGTGTCGAGGACCCCGGGGACCACCTAAAAGAAAGGGATTGCATTTTAGTGGTGAAGGCCGACTCCGCCAGTCTGATGCGGATTGCACGGGAAGCAATGAAGACGCAGGTGAGCGTTTCAGCGCCAATGGCGTGGCTCCGTAGCCGGGCCACTTAAACTGCCGCCCAGAAGCAGAGCGAGTTGCTGGACCCGACACCGGTCAGGAGCACTTCAGATGTCACAGCTTTGAGGCGTTTACACGTCAACTGCGAAACAAAATATCGGCGGTTTACAGTCCGTAGGAGTCACACCGAATCTGGGCCTGTTTAGAAATGATTTGCCGTAACAAATTAATTTTTTTATAATAATTTTTTGGACCAATATAGGGGAATTTGGTAACTTCCCAAGGCCCACCTGATGATCTCTCAAAGTGTACCTGGGCACAGTGGATGAAAATCATGGCGCTGCACGCATGTGAAACCTTCATGTTTCAGAATATAACATCCATCGTTTGAAACGTTGCTTACTGTCCAAAGACGTTGCAAAATAACACTTAACAAAATCGTACCAATGTTATTTATTTATCCCTACATAACAAATCAAAAATTGAGCCTGCCCAGAAAACATCCTCTGTCCTTGGACCCTCAACGTGGATTAAGAACAGCTCCCATTTGAAGGAATTATCTGCTCATGGTATTGTGTTTATCTGCTTGCAATATCAGTACTTGTTTTATTCCATTTTTTCCCATTTGTATGTTACTGAGTTCTGTGTCCAACGAACTGTGGTCAGTTGTACCGAGTGGTTTGCAATTGTTCCTCTACATATCGGATGTGATGATGCGTAAACCTGGGCTTATTTCGTTGTTATTTTTTTTTGTTTTGTTTCCAGACTGGCGTAAACGGAACAGCAGACGTCGACAGCACCATACTGGAGGAGAAGTTCCTGCTCAATGACCAAGACGTGGTGGAGTTTGTCGCCGGTTCGCAGTCGTACTCCCTCAGTTTCCAGGGTCAGCAAAGGTCATGCAAATCGGCTCCCTGTTTACAGTTGCGCAGTATTATATTTGGTGTTTTTTTTCTCTCTCCTTTTCTCTCTTTTTACATCAGCCATGATTCAAACCAACAAGCACTATGGCACGAAGAGGTCTGTGAGGAGACGGCCCCTGTTCGTCTCTGCGGCAGATGTCCTGGCAAAGAAAGTCAGGTATCGCATTCCGAATCCTCTCGGTTGGTCTTGGTTAATCCTCGCAGACTCCGCAATTAAAAAAACTACTTTTGTTCGCTTTTTGTCCATAGAAAGCCAATGGGTCAATCACACTTTTGCACCATACCAAGCAACTGGGATAAAACACAGATGCCCGAGACGGGATACAAGGTACTGTGAATGCCCCGCCACCCCCAACTATATTTATATCACTAAAAATGTCTCCAGTGTACGAGCGGATTTTCATACCCCGGGATTAAGCGTTATGGGAATGAACATACTGTTATAATACGCGTGGGTTTTATGTATCGCTGATCATCCTCTTGATTTTCATAATGGAACAATATGGCTTTGTTTTTCAGCTTGTCTCCCTCCAGGCCTCGTCGGAGGAATTCAAGGCCATGGAAGCTCTGTTCTTCAACACCATGAAAGGCTTTGAAATTGTCAAAATTGAGAGGATTCAGAACAAAGCACTTTGGGAAGTCTTTCAGTGGTACGTGTGCAGTGTTGGCGTGGAACCGTATCAAACAAACACTCGTCCGTCTGATCTGTTGCAAATCTGACTGTTCAGTGGGTCTGTTCTGGTGACCACCTCGTCCTGGTTTTGAAGTTAAACATCCCAGCCGCTGTTCACGCTGCACCGAAGCAAGAAAGTTGTGACATACAGTCATCACAAATTTGAGCATTTATTATGAGCATTTTTTCATAAACTCAACCCTGCTGGCCTTTCCTAGAATACAGGTCTCATTGGCTTCACTCTCCAGACCGTGTGTCCACGGCTATGTCCATTCAGTCACGTGCACTGGCTTGATTTGGGCGTTTTTTCTTTTTTACTCTGTCCCCAAATGAAGGCAGAAGAATCAGATGAGGAACAACAACGGCGGACGCCCCGTGCAAGAAAAACAGCTTTTTCACGGCACCGACTCCAAATACGTGGATGACATCTGCAGCACAAACTTTGACTGGAGAATCTGTGGAACACATGGAACCTCCTATGGCAAAGGTCTGATGATGCGCACACACACACACCCACACACACACACACACACACACACACACACACACACACACACACACACAAACACATATATTAAAAGGCAGGGAAAGAGGGACAGTTCTTCTATTTTTTTAAGTTTGAGTTTCCTGGGTTCAGAGACATTGGATGAAACACCCCCAAAGACCAAATTTGCTGTTTTAGCTTTAAATGTGTTGCCCTAGTGTTTTTTCCACATCCATCATAATGTTGTGTCTCTGTATTCTGTGTCTGAACTCAGGTAGCTACTTTGCCCGAGATGCCAAGTACTCCCACAGCTACACTGATAAAATTGGCGTCAAGTCCATGTTCGTTTCTCGTGTGCTGGTGGGACACTTCACCATAGGTTCCTCGGACTACCTCCGACCTCCTTCCAAAGAGGATGGGGGGAAACTCTTCTATGACAGCTGCGTAAATGATGTCAGTAAGCCCTCTGTCTTTGTTGTGTTCGAAAAGCACCAAATCTACCCTCAGTATCTGCTGCAGTACCAGACCTCAAGCCTTTCGTCTGTCGAGGCGCCGAAAGTAATCCCGCCAAAGCCAGTTGCCAAGCCAGCAGCCACTCCCAGTGGATCAGGTTATTTACACACTACACGATCACACCCACCCAGCACATCAGCTCAGCCCAACAGAGCCTCGTACCAACCCAGCGCTGCGCTCTACCAAAACAACCTCGGCTCTTACCGGTTCCAACAATCGCCCAAACCCCCTTCCTCTCCCTCAATGAAGAGAAGCTCTGATTCCTGTGTTATTGCTTAGGTGCAAAGGTGAAATGAGCCCAGGTGATGATTCTTTTTTGGAGGGGAAAATGATAAATCCTTTTTTTGTCCAAAGGACCTTAATAGAGCTTTGGCAAAATGCTTTGGACAATTGGGTGATACTATACTTCAACTAAATGATTAACGGCACAGATAAAACAAGAAAAAAATAAAAAAATAAAAAAAAATCAAGGAAGAAATGTGACATCGACCAAGCTGCTTAGTTCACTGTTGCCAGTTTACCATCCAAATGTGGCATATTTTAAACACATTCTGTTAAAATTGAAAAAATATGAACATGCCCATTTACTAATCAACTAACTAAAACAAATCACGATATATCTTGTATTTTTAATGGTTGCACTTGAGAAGGAGTCAGTATATCTCGTTTGTTGGTGCATTGTTGGCTAATCATTAACCATTGATCTCTGTGCACTCTTACTATATATCTATTTCACACTTAACCCGTGCATAAACAAGTATTTTTTACAACTTTTATTATTTTGTGGCTTTCTGGCATTCCACTCATACATGCAAAAACAAATTGGCAGTGTCATTAAAAAACAGCAGTTGGCTGTTCTGACTAATTTACTCAGGAAATGTTATACATCACAACAAAATTTGTATACATATATTATTATTAAATTCTTATACATCATACAAAGAATAGGTACCAATTCCTCAGTATTGCATGATATCCTGCTACATTGTGCCCCCGCCAGTAGAGGGCGACATCACCCCTTGTCCACATGTAATACTATTTTAAGTATGTCACTCTCTTTTAGGGGTGTACAGTTTTTGATTATTTAAATTGCCCCATTCAAATTTAGTTTGGGCTCTAAAACTGAAAGCCTCTGAAATTAATTGTGGAATTGTTCACTATGGATTTTGTTCACTGAAAATAAATGTAACTGTATATTGCAGGTTGGCATTGGTTACTGTTGGAGCTGGATTTCATATCTGTTTTATAAGTCAATTAAACAAAGGGCCACCAGTGTTGGGCCTCTTAATGAAATAAGGCAGGACACGCCCAAACAAACACACACTTCAACTTTATGGGGCTGTTTTATATCGCACAATCACAAGTGAATCATATCTTTATCTAGGTGTGTTTTCGTCCGTGCAATTTTAAGTAATAGTAACAAGGAACAAATACTGGAATAGATACATTTTCTACTTGCGCTGCCCCATAAGGTGAGCAAACGAATTCAATTCTGCTGCTAAAAGGAATAAAAAGAAAATAATAATGTATCATTTATTTAAATGATCAAAGTTTTGTCATGGCTTTGCTCTTGAAAGCTGGTGTCATAACCAGTTGTTAATTCTGTTATTTGTGGCTTGAACAACGTGCACAGTGGATGTTAAGAGCACCGACATGACAAGTAGCTTAGGCTGCACAGCTGATTACAAAGGGACAGTTCCCAGGGTGAGAATGGATTTGTCTGTCACCACCACTGCATCTATCTCACTGCTATCCCATGGTAAATGCAGCCCTGCCCTGCAGGACGCAGTAGCCCACCCAGAGTCAGTAAATATCCATTGACATTAAGCAGCCTAAGCAGCCACTTCCTGTCTGATGCGTGCCTGCAGTGGCTGCTGTGTTTTGCCCTGGCTGTCGTGTCCTGGTAGACGGAGCAGATCCTTCACAGTTGGCTGTGAGGAGGTTCCAGGCCTCGGCATATCGGAAAATCTAGTTTCCCTGCATCGCGAGGGGCTTATGAATTAAAAATGACTCCTTCCCATTTGTTTGCGTGCATCCCTCCTGGTGTTTCAGGTGTTTGTGTCTCTGCTGAGTCACCGTGCTTTAGTTCCAGCTGATGGAAGAATGCTGTGGTGGCCAAGCCTCCAGGTGGAGAGGAAGTGAGTCAGATCCGTGCTTGGCTTCCAACAGGAGAAAGTTGTTGCAGAGCTTCTGAAATGTTAGTGATGAATCGCACACCAGCTACGGTCAGCAGTTCTACTGTATGGGCAGCCTCAGTAGATCAATAAAGTGGCTTGATCAGCTAATTATCGAAGGCCAGATCCTTGTTCCATCACGCGCACATCTGGTACCCTCATTCATGTTCTCCTCGATTGAAGTATAATATAGCTTTGTTGATCCTTTTACTTATGCTTCTGGTACCATCCATCCAGCTGACTCATAGATGTGCCTTTAAATACCTGATTCAAAGGATTATCCCTCAGTGTAACATCCAATGCTGCATGAATTAGTTGCTATCATAGCCTCTGTGAGAGTGTTTGCCTCCGAAGGGCTGCTTGCTGGACCAAAGCTCCCCATTAAATTGTCATTAGCCCCAAAACAATCCCGTTGTTTGTGCATTCATCCACGGCTCTCCATGAACTAATTGAAATATTCCCTAATCCAGCTTTGTGCTGGTCTTGAGTGTCACAAGTATGCCATTGTTCTTCATATTATGCATGTATTGCAGGTTATGATTTCTAAGATAGTGAAATTACCTTTTTAAATGATATGGTCAGTATGTGTATGTTACTTTATGTATACATAAAGTACATCAATATGTATACACGTACACATGTTTCCTATTCCTTTCCTCCCAGCAGTAGTTTCTGCATCTTGGCAGTAGACTGGTTCTACTCACAGACCGGGGCAGTGGCGTCATGGCTGCAGTCTGTGGGTTAAAAGAGATTAATGATGTTGTTATTACACTCCGTTACATCAGTGACAGCTGTGGGTCGACATGTTTTCCTTCCGTGCCTGAGTGGCATCATCAAATATTTAACTCTGCTAATACCGTCCTGGTGGATATATTTTGTGCATTTCAGTGTCCAGTCATGTTTTTTTTTTTTTTTTGCGTACATTTTATTCCAATAGTCATAATTAGTCATGTTTGGAGATGAGAGCAACTAAAAGGCTATAAGGGAAGCATTCAGGATAAAGCAATCAGTCAAAACTATTTACACAAACACCTGTTACTGGCTCCTTGCTGTAAACATATCAGTACCATAATGTTATTTAATTGAATCATTATCTGACTAAAACATTGACAAAATGTGCCTATTTAACATATTTAGTAAATTATATTACTTTTGGGGTCATGCTTGTGGCTACTGTCAATGCGGTGTATCCATAGATAATATTGATTAAAACCGCTCTAAATACAAATATATTTACAGCATCTTTCTACTAATCATTAAAGTGTTAATGTCACTGGTGTGGTGCCATCCCACTGTGACCACATTGACGGTCCATGAATACCATGAAAATAGTATTTAAATAATATAATTAAATCATTTAAATTTTAGATACACGATAACAATTATTTTATTCAGGCTTACACACACACGCACACACACACACACACACACACACAGTATTCTTCGGTCTTGAGAGAGGCTTAATTATCCAGCCAATGAGCAGCGCGGACCAACTGCGGTAATGAATGAACTACACCCCTTTACGTTCCCGGCATGCATTGTGGAAGTAGTGAGGGAGAGAGAGAGGGAAAGGGAGAGAGAGAGAGAGAGAGAGAGAGAGAGAGAGGCGGGAGCACTGAGGAGGACCGTAGACCTGAGCGCAGAAGAAGAAACAGCAGCATCAAGAAGAAGAAGAAGAGGAAGGAAGAAGGGAAGAGGAAGGGTCAGCAACTCGACAGCTACTCAGGTATTTACGCAGGTTCTTTTTCTTCCCACGCTTTGTTTTCACACCGTCCGTCGGCTTGTGTGCGTTTTTCCTCCCGCGGGCCTACACACACCGAAACAAAAACACACTCCTTTCGGCGTGTCGTGGTGGGTCCCCCGGATACAGGTGCGGTTTGACGGGTGATTTCGTGCGTGCGTGTGTCAGTTGTGCTGTGTCAGGCTTGTCCGGGTGGACAGCTGTGTGATGCAGGGGTTTCCCCTCAGCCATGTCTCTGCAGCCCATCAAGAAGGGTATGTGTGTCTGTGTGTGTGTGTGTGTGTGAGCGAGAGAGGGAGCGAGAGCGCGCGCGCGTCCGCGTGTAAAAAAAGGGGGGGTGGTCCACATCGTGATTGTGGCCAGGGGCAGACATACAATATGCTGAGGCATGGGTCAATATTGTGTATAAGTAATTGCCAGCGAGGTCTGCGCAACTGAAGCAGTGCTTTGCTTTAATATCCAGCCTGTTCTCTTATTATTATTATGTTTTTTAACTGTGCCTTAGACATGAACGTGACACTGACATATGTTGAGCTTTTAAGTCTTTAAAGCCACTCCTATGGTACGATTATAGTGCAATATTGGAATAAAATATGGAGTGTGGTTTCTGGCCACCTGGCGAATTCATGTGAAATAGTATCTCCTCTTTTATTCATCCACAGTATATTCATTGTCATAAAAAGCAGACACATACAAAACAGACTGAACATATATAAATTAACTACAAAAAGAGCAAGCTGGGGTTTACTGTACAGATTAGTCTACAGTCAACCTGTACAATGTATCGTGGAACTACACCTGGCTATATCTGCAATGGCTTCAGAAATGTATCTTACCACTGTGTATTTTTCTTTTATAAAAAAGGATAGTATTGGACATATATCCACTGTCAGTTGAGGAGTCAACAGCTATACATTATTATATATGAACTTCAACCCAGGAGTTCAACCCAAGTTATTTTGTCCACATACAGTGGAATTCTGTGCTTGTCAGAGTCAAAGTCTCTGGCAGAGTTGCTATGGCTATATTTTGATGGACCTCATGGTTGTTGGTTGTCCTCGCACCCACTTAGGCATAACGGAGATGTTGTATATAAAGTCCCCCACATAATATGGAGTACCACGCTGGAGTACCATAGCCTATGAATCAGTGTTCCCACTTGTCCTTAATCTGAGACATTCAGCAGTGGAATAAATGCCCAATGTAGGATTTTACTTCGTATAGTTCAGGGACTTGTACTGTAAGGTTGCCTCCAATTTTCCCATTAAGCTGATCTAAGTGGTTTCTCCCATTGAGACTGCATGGGTCTGTGGATTTAAAAGGGGGTACTGGTTCAGTAATTTATTGAAACTGGAGGCTGCCCCTCTGTCTGAGGCCATAAAGCTTCTGATTGATTCCGATTAAATGTGTTGTCTTTTAATTTGTATATCGTTTACACTCTTTATTTGTCCATTATTTAGGAAAATGGTCAAATTTGTCTTCATCTCAGGACGTCTGGCTCTTTAGCCTCTCGGTGCACCACTGTGTTCACCAGCCAATCCCCATATTGGCCTGGCTGAGAACTGCACTGGGGACATCAGTGATAGTGAACCAAAACAGAATTGCAAAATAACAATGAACTTGAGTCTTGTGTTAATTATCTGTGGCATGTTAGATGACATATTTTATTTTATAATATTTTTATTTAACCCGTTGTTAAATGACTACCCATGGTGAGCGTCCTCCGTTGGAAAAAGGGGACGATCAGATCCGAATCTACAGGCAGCTGCAGGGTCATTTGTTTCTGGTGGCCAGCGTCTGTCGATCGAAACTGATCAAACCGCTGCCACGCAGTCTTGCCGGAGCAGATCAGCTCTTGACGTATGAAACTATGAAGACGTGTTGAAGACACACACAGATTTATTGTAATCCAATTTTTGATGTAGAATTAAAAAATGACTCTGCCTCCATAAACAGATGCACTGTTGTAGCACAGCCCTGAATATTTATGACATAGACGCCATACTGCCAAATAAGCAACATGCAATATTAATTAGTCTATCAGAAGGTAGACTGGAGTGTTCCATCCTGGCCTTCCAGCCACTAATGATCCCCCGCTCCTTTTTTTTTTGCCAAATGATGACGTGCGAAATAGCCGTGACCTTTTTGTCGTTAATTAGCTGGCTCGTTGCAACTTACTGTGCACAAGACTTAATGCAGAAAAGTGTCCAGTCTTTGAGGGTGGTGGGAGGAGGGTGGGTCTGAGATGTAGAAGTAGGTTGTAGTAACGCGGGGGAAGGTTTGTAGTGAATGGAGCTTTGAATCAATACGCCGCTGATGCTGTTCAAATGGAAATGATTCCTCTCCTGCCCTTTTAGTGGGAGGTCAAATATGAATGAATCGCATGTCGTAATGAGTAGGAGTTTTTGTTTGTTTGTTATCTTCAGACTTCTCGCGTTGTTGCAGGGAAAATGATACGTTGATATGTTTCTTTTTGCTCTTTCCAGTGGAATCTCTGGTTCTGTTCCTCCTGAATACCGTCTGGCTCTTTTCCAAGCCGCTGGAAGCTTGCGTTTAACCTTATGGGTGTCCTGTGATTTATTTTTTAATGGCCCTGCGTAATGCCGTATTGTTTGTGTGGATGCTAATGTGGCCTCTGCAGTGAGATGTGAGGTGACTCGGCCGTGACTCCTCGCCTCGCCACAGGCTCTCTCTTTTTTCCCCCCGTTGTGTCACTGTAGTCGCCGAGGTTCACAGTTCACAGGCTGACCTCCTCGTTCCTGCCGGGTCCTTCTTTGAGTGGAAAGAACCTTGTGTTTTCTCATTTGATTTTCCAGCCTCATTGTGTTTAATTTACAAGTTGTTTCTGGAGTGATTATGTTCTCACCCTATTGCGTCTGGCCTGTTTTTTTCCTTTTTGAAAATGCGGATGTCGGTACAAAATAGTGGCGGTGCGTTTCACAGCACGTATGCATTTCTCATGGGCTGAAATCAACAGCCCTAGCCCAACAGCATCCTTCAGTAGCCAGTGTTTTACAGCTTTGGCAAGGCTAATAAAATTAGCAGCAGGCTTCCGCGCAGCCTCCCACAACACCTCCACGCCATTTTTGACGTCGCTGCAGACTTACGCTCTTCTTTTTTTCATGCATGTTCTCTGCTGTGGCACATTAATCCACTGTAAGTGCTGCACAACCTCAATTAATTTAATTAGACTGGACTCCAGTGAGAAGTTGTAATGTTTCATGGTAGTTGATAGTCATGGATTCAGCTTTTGGAGGTAACACTAAAAATTATTCTTTAATAATATAGGTAAATATTGAATATTGCCCAAACATTTATCATAGTCTATTTTTTCCAGAACTGCATACAGAGCATTTCTGTGTATACACTATACTGTATATCGATGATTTACACTAAATATCAGCAATTAGCTATTTTATAAAGTTATTTGATTAAAATGATATTAAGTGCTTCCAAAATACAAAGTAAATATTGGGTAAAGTCTTGTTGAGATTGCACAAGGATTATTAATGATGATGATGACAATTTGCTTGTGTAAGGCATTTTACAGGCGTGATTCATGGCTCTATCATCCTCCTATTGTACACCCAGTGGCAACATAAGGCAGCGTTAGACACACAGTGACGATGAGTCATAATGTTGCCATCACAATCCCTGAAAAGTTACAGTGGTGGGTTATATTGCTGGATCGCCGCGTTGCATGCAGGTCTAAAAGTCGAATAAGGAGCGAGTTGCTAAGTTACTGCAAAAACAGTGACTCGTCAGATGCTGATACTTATTGAGACTAATTTTTAATGGGGGGCAGGGGAAATAATAAAAAAGTAATCCAAGAAACTACAGTGGCAATATGCAAAAAATAATATGCTCAAAATGTCCATTTATCAATTTGGACGATTTTTAAGCATAACTTCAGTTCACTGCTTGAATAATCAATTGATTGACTGACCCAACAACATTTCTCAAAGGCAGAAATCATTTCAGGAACAAACCTTGGCATAAACAAATGACGAGAACCATGTTAGTGGCTATGTCAGGCTGTATTTATGCACAGCGAACATGTTCATCATCAGTGCGGTTGCATGATTGCATAATATCTGCTAATTGACCGACTGACTGACCAACACAGATGGTTAGAAACATGGCCTATAATTACCACGTGAGCAGGTCTTACTGCACCGGAAAATAGAAACTGTCGCGATCTATCTATCTGGCACGGAGTCCCGCACGTTTATTTTTAATCTCCCACCATGCCTCGGGGCAGGTAAGGTGCCACTTCCCGTCCCGCCCCTTCATCTACATGTTCTCCCATGGAGCCTTCATTTCGTTTTCATGCGTTTTTCCTTCAACTCGAGTCCACTGGCCCGGCACTCCAACTGGTGACACCTCCACCTCCCTCGGCTCCAACTGTCATTATTAATAATAGCCAACACCAGGGAGAGACACGCCGATCCCGTTAATCTCGTTGCAGTTGTTAACAGTGTTGGACAATGACTGTGTGTGTGTGTTAACGTCTTGGTGTGGGATGAGAGGACGGTTCTTGTAGGAGCCTGGGAAAGGGTGCTTATTAGTTTATTTCAACGTTTATACTTTATCTCGACAGTCTAACTGTTTCCCTCAAAACAGGTCATTGTAGCCAAGGGATTTCATTGTAAGCCACATTATGGATAAATAAAAAATGTGATATAAATAAAAAAATATGAAGAACATTTATTTAGCTGTAAAGTTGCAGAACTATACTCCAGTTCCAAATAAGACTAAGCCATGGCCCCTTTGGACATCACTGCCCAGGAGAGAGAGATTTTAAGGACCTCTCTAATATTCACCTTATACACTGCTGTATCACACATCAGTTCTCTGTTCCGTGCGGATTGAGGGCCACCTGGAAATATTGAACAACAAATATGATCTGAAGGAACAGCCACATCCTTTCTCTTGCTTTTCATAGCTTGGCCCTAATATAATCAATATAATCCTATCACTAGTGTTTGCCACCGGGGCAACACTACAGAGCATTGTGTTGCTTTGGATATACTGCATCCCGTTTATACTACGGCGAGGCAAAGCCTTTAATGGCCTCAGAAGTGTTCAGGCACAGAGAGAAAAGGGCTTATGGCGTGCTGCGAAAGTGGGAAATGTGCCAGCAGTGTGAAGATAGTGATTTTCAGCAGACAGCTTCCTATCTATCCAACAGAATCAGGCCCTTACAAAGAGGGCTGGGCTGGCAATCAGCGGCCCTGTGACTGTAATTGCCACTGTTTGTTGCTCATCTCGATGCCGTCTGTTTTCTTGCAATTTCCTATCATTTGACCTGCGCCCCACTAGTTTGAACTCTGAGAGCCTTGCGGCGGTTGAAACGCAGGCACATTTCCCCGGGGAGTCCTCTTCACCCAGAGATAGGATAGACCACTCTGCTGTGGCTGCTGGCAGGCACGATGCATCTCCTGTTGTGCAGTCATTCTTCACGACAACCAGCATCTGCCCCCATGAAATGCTCTCGGGCAGAATCCCTAAAATCAAGTATTAATAGATGATGCTCGGATGATATTCTGAATTTGTTATTGTTGCCAAACAAATTCCACACAGACACCCGAAAGGAGGATATTCACTGATGCATAATTGCATGTGTGGCAAAGTGTCATCCTGCACGTGCATTATATTAGCTCTCATTACCATTTACATATGCACTTTGACAGCATATTCTCAATATATTGTATATTGGCATTTTTTTTAACATGCAACTTTGACTGGTGACCAAGCCAGGTGCATTCATTTAACATTTTTTATCATTGATAGGAATGATTGTGTCCGTGGCTATATTGCCCTCAAATGGGATTTGAGAATGTATTGAGCAAAGGACTAATGTATTGTTCTTTTCTTTTTTGAGACAATACCAAATGCTCTGGAAAAACTGGATATGGAGACAAGCAAAAAAAAAAAAAAAAACTGGATATGGAGACAAAAAAAAAAAAAAAAAAAAAAAAAAAGGCTGAAAATTGAGTATGTCATTAAGTATCGTGAAAACACAAAGATGTAGGCCGTGGGATCACAGGTTCCCTGTATAGGAGCCTACAAAATCCGCTCTTGCTCCTCGGCAGCGAGAGACCTCTCTCTGGGGAAATCCAAGAGAAAAGGAAATCCGTGCTGTTCCCTCAGAGCAAATGTCACGACACCTGTGCCGTGACGGCAATGATCAGTAACCACAGGTCGGGCGGAGTTCATTTTGCTGCCTGATCAGGGAGAAACAGCATCTACTTGATGCTAACGCATTCCTGATCGTAGGATTTTTGCCGACTTGCTGAGATGAGACGGTTGCCCCACATCCCTTGTCCTCATGCCGCCGGCTTGTTAGACTCTCCTCCCCCTTTGGCCATAAAAAAAAAAAAAAATGCTCTTCACTGTGCACGTCCACCTGAGACCTGATGACTCACTAACAAATGCACTTTCATCTCATCCCGCGCTCTGTTTACTAGAAAAGTCGCAGTTTGAAAGCTAATCCACTCGAATCTCTCTTCTCTTCTATGGGCTTAATAAAGAAATGAGCTGTGAATCACTGCTCAAACTTTGCGTCATCACTGCTGTGTCACCGAATCCTTTGCCCGATGCGTTCTGCCCCGCTCTGCCGGGGCAATTAAATCGTATGCAGGTAGAGCACATTTTTAGCTCAATATGCGCATTCAATGTAACAGCTTTTTGTAGATCAGCTTTTGGGGGCCATTTGCATCGTAATGTTTTCCAGGTTTCGTTCTTGTCACCTCCGATTTGACGTGCTTTGAACACACTGAAACCAGCTGCCTGCTGTGGCTGGAAACGAGGTTGATCGAGTGAAACTCAATCAAATCGCGTTATTTCTCGTCTGCAGAATAATTGAGTGATAACTCTCTGTGGGTTTCTCACCACAAATGACAGCTACCACATTGCACGTAGACTTTTTTTTCACCATTGTAAATATTCATTGGTGCAGCCTTAATATGATACATAATCTGATTTCAAGTGATTATAAGTGACACGTTTCTCCTTTCTCTCCTGTGCAGGATTTAAATTTTCCCCCCTCACCTCCTCTGGCCTGACGGACCCACCAGCCCATCACCATGAACTACCTTCGCCGGCGTCTATCAGACAGCAGCTTTGTGGCCAACCTCCCCAATGGCTACATGATGGACCTGCAGAGGCCGACCCCTCCGGGTTCGTCCACTTCCTCTCCTGCTTCCCCGGCCACAGAGAGGCGGCAGCCCCCGAGCATACCGAGCCAGACTCCGGGCTCTGCTCCGGCTCCGGTTCCGGCTTCAGGTACTGGTACTGGTACTGGTTCTGGCTTTGGCTCGGCCCCGGGCTCAGGGAGCTTCCTCAGCTCCTTCTCCAGTGTGGTGAAGAGTGCTCAGATGGCCCAGAACGTCGCCGCCGCTGCACACGCCAAATCTGCCGCAGCCGCATCGACTGAGGGCACCCCTCCAGGAAACAGTCAGCCAGCCAAGCCTGTCGCACGCAAACCCAAGATCCTGCTGGTGGTCGACGATCAGCACACAGACTGGTGAGTGGAAGTTTTAATGGTGTTTATGGCGTGTGCGTGTGCGTGTGTGTGTGTGTGTGTAGGCGGGCAGCCGGACCGAAAATAGCACTTTAGCACCTTTTTGGTGCATGTTTTTAAACTCTGTTGCTCGTATCCAGAAAGAAGTAACATACATTCAATCTTGTAACACTTCCAATAGAAGAACGATGGAGGATTTGTTATACACCAGTCCTTTGTTCTACAGAATAAGAAATGAAGTGTAAGCTTATTCGCTTTTCAGTGTCCCGGTGTTAAAATTGTTCCATCTCCGGTTTAGCTCCCTTGTATATTTTCCACTCTGGATCTCAAAAGGTAATGAGCCTCTATGTCGACTTGCTCTTGACACTGAGGGGAAGTGAATCGTGTGCAGTTCTGCTACAAGAAGCTGTTGAAGGTTCTGAGAAATAAAACATTCAGATTAGCCTGGGTAGGATATTGAAATTAGGGACTTAAATCACAGACCTGCTGTCTCCTATTAAAATGTTTATGAAATATTGATGTGTTGCATTTGTCAATAAGCACATTTAATTATTCTGCGTGTCTGTCTGCCTAGTAGATACCAGGCAAGAACCAGGAGAATGTTAGCCATTATAAAACAAATGTTATTCATACGCAAACGGAGAAGTAAAACAAATTATGATTTTGGAGCCAGGAGCCTAACTGGAGGAAACGCTGCATTAATCAAAGTAGAATTGCTAAATAGAAGGAAAACTTTTATATTATGAATAATCATTTATGAAGTAACTTAAGATATCAATAATAACTATATATAACTGTCCCTTTAGTTAAAGATATAGCTACTTTTGAATTAATTCTGATTTTATGAATTTTCCTTTTAATACACTGCTTTGGACGTAACTTATCATTGTCAGTTAAGTAGTCGACCACCACATTTTGTTATAATATAAAGAAAACTGTGCCGCGGATGTTAAAAGTTTGATTTTTAGCTCCGGTTAAATGATTAAAAAAAATCTCTAGGTTTGACTTTTGAAAGGAGTGAGACGTGTTATTGTGTTATTAGATTAATAAAGGTCCTTGGCTCTCGTTGCCTTATGCCACGCTGCTTTGTGCTGGAGTGAAAGTTGTCATGGTAACAAGAGGAAGGTCCTTTGCTGAGGCAGTGACGGGCAAAGACAAATGAGCTTTAACGACAGGAGATGGCTCCGTCTTTCACCCACAGCACACGCATGTTAGGGGCTGATATCCGCCGCCTTGTGCTGAGATTTAATTGATCTTGAGCTGCGGTGAAGACATCCCGCAGCCAGTGTTTGTCTCAACGAATCAATAAACCTATCTTCCGTTCCATGAGTTGCTACGCCGCTGCATGACATTTGCTGGTAAATCGACCACGGCAGGGGCGTTATTAGCCATTTCCAACCCCTCTGAATGTATCTATGGAATTAGCAGGGCATCACCATGTACCGAAGCGTCTGTATCCGAGGCTCTGCGGGGAGATTAGGCCCAGGTCCAAAAAAATGATCTCCAAATTAAAGCGCCCCGCCGACGGCCGAGTCAAGAGCACTAAAATTGCCCTCAATTTTCTGAAAGCCCAGCGGACCCCTTTTCTTAAAGCCTGGCTGTAATCCCAGAAGGGCCCGTTCCTCTCCGCGTTCCCGGCGTTTCTGACATGAATCATGGGATATTCCGCAGTCTGAGGAGGCCAGGCTCTTTCGGGCTCTCTCAGGGAGAGTGCTCTCTCTAACCTAGGACAGCAGGGGTTGTTATTCACCTAACCAGATCCAGTTACTCATACAACGGGGCTCAACGGAGGCTTTAACAAAGTTGCTTTTTCAGGGAATGAAAACGGAGGGAAAGTGATTTGATGCGAAGCACCTGTACAATATAATGCAATCCAGTGCAACACCCCTTGCACTGAATCCCACCTGTGTGGACTTGCCCCCATGACCCCCCTGAGGTCATAGATTGTTTTGATCCTGTTACTTTGCCTGGTTGTTACAGAATAAAGATCAAGTGCGTAGAATTGAGCGTGTAGGAATTTAACTTTCTGGAAGGAGAAGTGACAAATGTTATGGTCGTACCATGCATAAAGTGATTTTCTCAATTTTCAACACACTATCTGATAGTCTTAAGCTTTACGCAAACATTTACCTTTTAAATATATATATTTGATCAGATTTGATTCAAGCGGATTGGATTTGTGACTCGGACGGTTCCATTTTTGTCCACAGTGTGGCAGTGTAGATTAGCCAAAGCTTGAAAGAGAGCTACTTGCCTGTTCCTCATGTTTTGTGTCTGTGTCAGGGTGAGGGGATTTAACCAGCAGATGGTGATGTCTGAGCAGCTAAGGTTTATAGGAAGCGCTTGCCATGTTTGACTTTACAGATGTTCTGTGATCTGCGGCGGCTCCTCTGAGTCATTGCAGCATTTCTGCCACAAACAGCCAGAAGTGCTTTGCCCCACAGTCGAGTGATTCTCCTGAAAGTGGACGTTGGTCTCCATCTAGTCACATTTTTTAGGCTTGACCTTGATATTAACAGACATTTTCACGTCATCCTTCATCAAGGCTGCGCTCGCCAGCCCCCTTTTTTTTTTTTTTTTTTTCCCCAGACCCGTCTGTGCGACTTCACCCTTGAGCTTTTCTGGAGCATCACTGTGATATAATTGCAGCTTGCAAGTCATAATTAGCTTTGGCAATGACAAAAGTATGCAAAGCAATGTGTCCCCCACTAATTGCTACTCTAAACCTTGGATCGTATGTTTTCAAGCAGTGAGGTGGAGCTCCCCAGGGAGATAAAGGAAAAATAAATGTGTGGCACGGAGGTACCGATGCGAGGCTAAGATGGTGTGTGAAATGTGCCTGTTTTCCCCAAAACATTGGGGAGACGGTTATTGTACTGTAACGGTTCATTCAGTTGAGGTGGTACATAAACAAATTTATAGTATAGTGCGTCAAATATCACAATTCTCGTCGGGGTCATAACTCAGATGTCGCCACACCGATAGAATAGAATTCATGCTGATGTAAATCACTCATAATGTTTTAGTGCATTTTATATCGGTATACTCCAGTGATGGAGTATAGGATTACCTATTTGCCAAAAATAGTTCAGGGCAACGGTTGCTAGTTTTATTGATTGAATTTATTATTTGGAGGAACACTCCAATGCCTATGGACGGCAAGCGCTTTCATTTCTCCCCGCATATTATTATAAAAAGAACAAAAGATGTCTCTAAATCAGAGACCTTACTCTGACACTTAATTATAGTCTCAGAAAACACTTGTGCAGGTAGAGTGCGAAAGCACAAGCTGAACCGCTCAGCCCCATGACAAAATACATCTTTAAAAGAAAAAAACAATATTTGGCTGCGCCTTTGGCAGTGTTTCTGTGCCATGGTGTTGGCCTTTTCTGTCACGTTCGCTCTAAAGACATGTGAAACCTGCTTTTGGGCAACTAAAACCTAAAACATTTATTAGCCTGTCACCTGTCAAAACAGCTCCGGTCAGTTTTTTCTGCCAGTGTGTAGGCTCAATATTTCCCTTGAGATACATGAAAGCATATCAGACAGAGAGAAAAAAAGAGGGTGTCCGTCCATCCTTCGCCCGTGGCCTTCGGGGTTGAATCCCCTCCTGGGCATTCCGGCAGAAAGCCTAAGGTCTCCACGGAAACCGTGCTCCGTCCTGACAGTCTTGGCCTCCAGCAATGACTGACGCACAATAGCGGTACACAGCACTGAGGCAAAGACTGCGAGAGCATCACCGTCACCGGCGACAATCCCTCCCTTTCTGTCTCTGTGTCTCTCCGTCTTTGCACTCTCCCTCGCGCGCCTGCATTTTGCCAAGAAGCTGTCCGTCTCTTTGCACTGCGTCCTGAAAGGTATGAGCATCCGATTGCTCAATTTAGGCTCCTCTCTGGCAACGTGTTTGCCCCCTTCATGTGCGACGCCATCCTCTGCTTATAAGAAGGGGGTTTAAATTTCACGGTTTGTCTAAAAAAAAAAAAAAAAGAAGACGAAGAAAAGTGGCAAGAAAAGAAAATCGTCTTGTTGCA
This sequence comes from Colistium nudipinnis, assembly GCA_016785305.1. Taxonomy (NCBI): domain Eukaryota; kingdom Metazoa; phylum Chordata; class Actinopteri; order Pleuronectiformes; family Rhombosoleidae; genus Colistium; species Colistium nudipinnis. The sequence continues at coordinate 107,737 of JAFBJU010000519.1, read as the reverse complement.
TCACCAAATAAAAAAAAAAAAAAAAAAAGTCAAAATGCAACCAACAGCAGGACAAGATCATGCAATCACCAGTCAACCACTATTCACATATGTGGTACTTCAAATGTCGACAGTCTGGTACGGATCAGGACAATTTAGTATCATTTCAAGTAATAGACCTATTTTTAGGAGCTGAAGAGGCACTTTAGATCCGAGCTAATGGAAGAGGTAATATCGTTTGGATGCTTTGTAAATGAATAATGCTTTAAAAAGGGACTTGCGAACAAGTTGGTCATATTAACTTGGAAGGTGATAATTACATCAATGCTGTGTTTGCACTCTTGTGTTTTATTGCACGCAAGTGTCCAAAAAGTTTATGACAGGCATTAACCACCGTCAAATTATCACACCTCCACCTTTCTTCCACCCTCGCGTCCCGTATTGCAAAAAAAAAAAATATATTTCCATGTAACGGGTGTGGCCAGTTGAGAAAACCTATTTTGGTAATACTGCAGTATAGCATAACATTTAGAGGAGTGGATACAAATGGGAACAGAAGGGGCGGTTGCTTTTGTCATCATGCATGACTCATACGCTTCCTATTAGTGGTACGAAAAAGAACATTTTCTCATGGTTGAAAAATAAAAAAAGCAATCCAGCTCAGTGGTGTTTATATAGCGGGTGTGTGCATGACTTGGGAGAAGGAGGGCCCTGGGCCTTTTTTTTGTGGAGCCGAATGTTTATGTTCGAACACATGTAAAGCACTTGTTCAAACCAGAGGCCTGTAAATGACATCCATCACTTGGGGTGACGACATGTTTTGCAATACAGCGCAACACATACCAGTCATTTTTAGGCTGTGAGCCTGCTGGCCCACCCTCCTGGTCCGTGGCGGTGGTGGTGGTGGTGGTCCAGGGCGAGAGGGGGCATCGCCTGTCTAGCATGTAGGTTGGTCGTAATGCAGATTCACGGCATCCAAAATGACAGCGAATGAGAAGGCAAGGAACCTTGGAGTCTCAACAGCTGGGAGATGTTAGCCTCAAGATCCTCCTCGGTGACTGTAATGGATGATAATGAACAGGCCGAAAATGAGGCTTTAGGGGGATGAAAAAACAAATAGGCAGAGATGGGGACGATGAGCGGGGGAGAAAAGAGGCTTTGTTTGGTGCAAGCATCTCAAAAAAAAAAAACGCACAGCGAAAGCAAAAATGTGTTTTAGTGTGGGCAAGTCGAGAGGCTCTCTTAATTCCTCAAAACAGCCTGTCCCAGTGAATCAAAGGCCTCTAGCGCGGTCCCCTGAGATCCTCAACTAAACACAGCGGCAGCCTGAAGCCCTCAACAGATTGTTAACCGCCCCACGCCTGTTAGGGGTGAGAGTTTAGTGCCGGGACCTATAGAAACACGGGGACACCATGTGGCCATAAACACAAAGCTATAAAAATGGCTTTTGAATGGGAGAATCCGAAACACAGATCCCTTATTTTGAGTTGTTATATCCTTAAAACAATCAAATCGGCAAAGTCAAATTAGGGCAGGTGTTAATACACGTAATTGCGGTATCGTCACACTGGGATAAATATTCCCTGTTTTAAATGCTCCACTTGGAAAATGTTGAATTCTTTCTTAATTTTGCCCAAATTTCAAATATACCTTGGAATCTGTTCTTACTGTAACTGTCCATGGTTCCGTTTTGTATTGGGAGGGTCACATTCCTTGACGGACATGCATTCATAAAACTCCACTGTTTTTTCTTCTTAACAAAGTGTACATGCTGTTAATCAGATAAATATATATATATACTTGTTATAATATACTGTGAATATATAAGTATCACATAGTTCCACACACAAAACTGTATATCTTTTGGCCTTATGGCAGGTCTGATGGTTTGGTAATTCTTCCAGTAACTACCGATTGGATTGCATACAAACAGTGATCAGAGATCAATGTAATAGAATAGAATTGATATTGTGTTTTTCTAAATAACGGCTAACTTTAGTTGCCAAGATTCATTTATGTGGCATATCGCCGCAAAAAAACATCAGGGTTATTAAAGTATCAGTAGAGAGTCCACTCACTTTGAAAAGTACACACTGATACACAATACCCTAACAGCTTTTTAAAGAGCAGCTTTATGTCCACCTTGACCATAAACCACATGGCAGAATTTAAAAGGGGGTACTGGCCTTTCGTTCAGCGAGCTCTCTTCATTAAAAGCACTTTGTTTCACAGGTTATTCTTTGCCAAGGGATTCTGCTTACTTGAAGCCCCTCGAGGTCAGATTCGGTAATCGTGGAAAATGTGACTCACTATGTTGTCCGCTCACAAGGTATTTTGGAAGGTCTGTTGAAATTTCAGCTCCCCCTCCATCAAATAAACAAAAGGGTATTTTAAGGTTGTTGTTGTGAACGTTAGGAGAGTTTGAAGAACCTACGCTGTGCTGTTGGCGCCGGAGAAGAATCCATGTCTAGAAATATTTAGTAGCTTACCTTAATAAAAGGTTCCCAATGTGATTAAAAACATGATTTTAGCTAATTCCTAATGGTTTGTCTCATTTTTTTCCCCATGCAGGGCCAAGTACTTCAGAGGAAAGAAGCTGAATGGAGAATACGAGATCCGGGTGGAGCAGGTACTGTAGACAACATAACATAACCTATCATTCTGTCTAATAGGATATTTGCAATTATTAATTTAAAGGCTTCTAGATTATGCATCTTTCCATTGATTAATATTGTGCATGAACTGCACAAGATGTGACTACCTGTTATGTACAATGCAAATTGTACCAGTATTATATAAGAAATGGTTATTTCCTTCACGGAGTGCATTATTCTCTATATTGAAACAACGTGTTATAGCTCCTATACCATGCGACTTATACCATGCGCATTTTTACCTAATTTCAAAACTGGAAAATCAACTACAGTATGTAACACTGAAAACAGAAGAGTGCCGGGATTTATATTGTGGCCACCCCGACCTTTAGAATATCCAATAAGGTAATGCGTATATGTTCATTCATTCAAGCCTTCATTTGAGGAAGTAGTGTGACACCTTAGGAAATATGTATACTGACTTTCCTGCCAAGAGATGGATGAGATTATTATTACGCCCATATGTGCATTAAGTATGGAGATAATAACCAGAAGGTGATTATCTTATCCTAATATAAATACTGGAAGAAGGCCTGAACTCATAGTTAACATTATCTGCCTTCTAGCAGCTCTAAATCTCACAAATGACCTGGATTCACTTTTTCATCTGCACACATCTAACCACTCAAATGATAATATGTGTTATGGGCGGTTATGTGCAGTTTTGCTCTTTCTCTGGGTGTTAAAATATACCGACCGAATCGGCACCTGGATCTCGCTCCACACTTAACAGACGTCTCCTCACATAACCCCTCGGCAGGGAGAAGTAGCACGTTTCCACAAATGTGAAATCATTTCTTTTAAAGTAGCTGAATCTTAATTCAACATAACTGTGCCGGTATTACATACGGTATGCACACAAATATGTTTATAGGTCTAGACTTGCCGTGTTTACAGAGTGTAGATAACGTCCAATTTACACATCTGCAACCCATTGTTGAGACTGGGGCTGTCTTTGAAAGGGAGTGGTGGGTTTTTATGGGAGAAGGAAAAAGCGACCACAAAAAAGCTGGACCGGTGATTTTATTGCCTCTGTGCTCAACGCTCTACTGTTGCGGTAACATCCGGTGGAGAAGAGGGGGGGGGGGCGGCTATGGCTGAAGTTGTGCATTATTATTTTGTTTTTAATCTTGCCGGTGTCGGAGAGTCATCGAGTCCCAATCGAAACGGGCAGACTTAAAAAAAAAAAATGGTGAGCGGACGGTTGCCGGGATCCTCCGCTCTTTCCCGCCGGCCTCGCCCGCTGACGATAACAAGTCGGCTGCTAATTGCCTTCGGCGGCCAGACTCTTCCTGGGCTGTTTGTGCACCTCGCTGAGGAGCCTTAGGAAGACGGAAATCCAATCTCTGTGTGAAAACTGAGCGACATGCTGCGATGAACCCTTTTAAGGGGATGACAATAAAAGCCGAGAGGCCCGTCGCGCTTTCTTCCCCCTTCTTCAATCCCACTTACTTGGCTTTTACCATCTCCACATTTCCACGCCGAATAGAGCTCTTTTTTCCCACAATGGCCTCCACCAATACCGAAACGGAGCGCCTACATTAAGGTTTCGACTATCTTGTCGATGTTTTTTTTTAAGTAGTTAAATGGTGTGCTTTTGATATTTACCTAATAATCTCGATGATTTCAGATCGGAACAGCTCCCAGACTACACCACGATAACATATTTTGAGTTTTTCATCCGGTGTAATGGAAATTGAACACGGCCGACATATGCCGCCTGTCATCCATCCCCTTCGTGCTATAAGCTCTCTGAGGCCGTGCTCGTAAGCCCCGAGCCATCGTACCTATTGGCTGCGGTGCTCGCTGCCATATAAGGTTCCAATCTTTAGACTCCGGCACAGACTCGCCATGTGATGTGATGCGATGCTGCAGTGCGGAGGGCCTGATGCCAATCTTGTGGGGAAGAGAACGAGTGATCAGCTTTGGTTCTCAGATGTGGTCGTTCGCGAGGGCCGCCACCGCCACCTCAACCCTCCGCAGCCACAGTGGATTTGTGAGCCCCATTGTTGTAGCTCATTCGCACGACCCACTTTGAAGTTACACTTGGCGGACGCCCGAGGTCTTGTGTTCACCGGGGTGCTCTTTTCTACCCCTAAACAGATGCTCATGAGCACAGGGTGCTGATTGCGGTTCAGTGTGCTCCTGTGCGGCTGATTAAAAATAAATAAATAAACGGGCTCGAAGCCACTGCGAAACGTGCCAAGCAGTTCTTGCAGTTGGATCCGTGTGACAGTATAGAGCCAGAAATGTGGAGAGAGTTAATGTGACGCCACATCAGCTCAGTGGTTGTATTTCATTGTGACTCACCCGTGAATAACGACACCCAAAAAACAATAAAGCAGAAGAATAGAATATTCATGGACGCCTTCTTTCCAGTACATTAAATCTCCTTTATATTCACAATAATGTCATAATCTTTCATACAAGTAAAATTGTTGAACCTTGCAAATTTGTTTTTCAAAATTGGACCAACGTAATCAAGACAATGATAACATACTGATGTTAATTGTATACATTTCTCAAATGTTTTATTGTGTCTTTTTTAATTAGTTTTTCTTAACTGGACATTGGGGTTCTTAACCCCCCTGGTACATTTTAAAACAAAACCCCGTACATTTTGGCAGAGTAGCTGATCAGAGCTTTTATGGCCTGCCAAAATATTATTTACCTTAATATAGATACATTTTTTTTCCCGTCATTCAGACCAATTCCGATAGGAGGTCCACATAGTAGCATTAACATCATGATTTCTAATACATACCACCATTGGTTCATTCCAGTGCACCGGAGTTTAGGGGATTGGGTATTCTGTGACATTGCAGTATCTTGGATAAGTGTTGCACAGTTCCGTGCCAAGCCAAGGACCCTCTTTATCTGACAATTTTGGGGCCAAATGTTGTCACCCTGCTGACCTGCTGGGCCTTGACGAAAATTGGGCAGTCTATCTGCAACCAAAGTCGGCCCCACATATGACCACACCAACCAAAATCTGCACAGATTTTACCTGTTTACGTCCCACAATTTATGAGTGCTGCAATTCCCACTATTAGAGCAGTTAGTCATTTTGATTTGAAGAGGCCTTCTGTTTGTTGAAAAACAAGGGGCAGTTCTTCGGCCATGTGTGGGGCAACATCTGCTCAACAGGCGCATGACCTCAGCGCTGTCCACACTCCTTTTCTGCTGCAGCCATGGCGGCTCACAGGCAGTTGGCTGCATGTTATCCGTATCTTTTTTTTTTTTTTTTTACTTGTGTTTGTCCATGACATAGGGCAGCTGGGTAGGACTCGCTTCAAAACGGATGATTACGTTTGGTCCTCGTAGTCATTAGACCGACCCGGCCTTCTTCTGTCGCACTATTGCCTTTAGCATCTGTCTTACATTGCAGCATTTGATGCCTCAATGGATTATTTAACTGTTGTACAAGGTGGGAGTCATTAGCGGCGAATGCCTCTCTGTGGTGCATATGAATGGTCCACTGTACTTCAGACTTCTCGATTGCATCAGTATGTGATTCAACCGAGTTTATCAGAACGTACTAAAAACCTTCAGACATGGTCAACAAGAGAGTATCTGTCCTGTGCTCTCTCTCTCTCTCTCTCTCTCTCTCTCTCTCTCTCTCTCTCTCTCTCTCTCGAATAGCCTATATGTGCTTAGCCTCACATCGTATAAATCACAACTTGTTTACCACTCAATTTTTTGACACATGCACATTTCCCATTCCAAGTTTTCTTTTTTTTTTTTCGGCCAGGTTTGTGTCGGCCAAGTTCGTCTGCACTGGAAAAAAAGAGGTGAATAAGTATGCCGAAAAAAACCCAAAAACGTTTACATTGAAAGGAAGGAAAGGAAGAAATATAATGATATTGAAATTGTGTAAAAATTAGACGTTCCTTTCTCACCAAGTGAGATTTGTGTAGGAGTCGCTCTTCCCAGGTTCCTATCGTGCCTTTTATTTCAATAACAAACCCTGAATACCTTATACCTGGCACGTAATGTGTCAGGTATAAGATATTTTATTAAAACACAAATAGGCTTTGATACAAATTCCATTTATGTATTAATAAATGTTTCTATCACTTTAACGCATCTGTGATTTCCTCGTGGACTCCATATAAGCAGTGTTGTCATGCCTGGGAGAAAATTCAACTGTAGAAACTAAAACAAAATCAGCCGGAATGCAGGTCCACAGGGTAAGACTCAGCTCTGGATGCGGTTCCTCCATGTTTCACTTCCTGTTTTCTTTTCCCAGGCGAGAGCTGCTCCGAGACAAGTGTCTGAATGTGTTATCGTGATGGTAACCATGGCGCTGTGAAAAGCCTCCTGTCCTTGCTTCTGGGCCTGTGCCCCACACCAGCCACTTCATCCATTACTTGTCCAATGACAGTAGCTGTAGGCACTCCTCTTACCCAGAACCAGCCAATCAGAGATGACAGGGACTGCTCGGCCCTTGGCCAAAATGTGGCTGGCTTTATCTGTTCGTAGCAAAAGTCAGCGTAGGCCTCCGTGATTGGAAAGGGATTTGTTTAGTGGATGCAGTGATGGAGGACATGCGTGTGCATGTGTGTGTGTCTGTGCCGTTTGGGCGTGTTGTGCATGTAAGAGTCCCTTTTGGCCAGGCATCTGCTGCTGAGCACACAGATGTTCCTTTCAGAGGCGGGTATCTGGAGAGAAGAGCTGAGAAAAGGAAGGGAGCCAAGTGCATGTCCTTGAGGCGCATTGAGTTTGAGTGGCGCCTCGTTGTCCCGTAAATAAGATTACGGCATTTACTCGCCCCCCTGCTCTTCCTCTGGGAGTGCAAGACAATAAATGAAAGAGGTGGGTGTTTTCTCTTTTTTCTCCCCTCTCTTGGCAAAAAAACTAGTTTTGTTACGTTGGTGCATTCTTCTCGGAACTGACTCACTCCCCCATGCAGAGTTTTACGCGGGCCACAGCATGGGATGAAAGGGAAATGTATCGCCGAAAGAATATCGCCGATAATGTTTCCATATTCGTGGCGATGAAAGCCCCTATGAAGCCGGGTAAAGTGGGCTTAAAGTCTCAAATGATAATCACTGTACGGGAACGTGCAGATGGCTAATTGTCTTGACTGGCCATGGAAATCAGCAAGAGGTTGGTTGAGCGGAGGGTCAGCTGGAGGATCTGCCTCCCTCCCTCCCCATCCTTGCCGGTATGTTGTGCTTCTCAAGGGTTGAGATGTGGTGCCTGTAGCTTACAAACGGAAGCATCTTCCTGTACATTTAAAGTTCTCACTAAACTTTGGCTGAGCGGTCTCTTGCGCGAGCAGCTGCTTGTTATTGTGCTGAATGTAAGGTTTGTACCAATCACAACATTGTCCCCGAGCTAATGGGTGATAATGTTCGTTAAGGTTTTCAGTGTACCTCCTCTTCAGAACAATAATCAAAAAAGACACCCTCATGCACATTGTAATGAAGTGGAACTACGCCAGGCGATACATCTCTGCAGGTTTCCTTTGTCCCCTTTTAGACATGGTCATCTGACTCTTTGCTGTGTTTTGAAAAAGGCATGAAAAATGTCTGAAACACAAACCACCTGCAAGGTCGCCTCGGTCCGTGGTGGGGCCTTTTACTTGTTTATTTATCCGCCCCGGGCCAGGATTTAATCCGTTGACCCTGCAGTCACAAACCTAGGTCTTTGATTCGCTCCCGTATGCCATTAGCCATATGCCGTGCACGTGTGCTCCTCTGCAAAAATGCAATATGTGGACTCTGTCCTCTGGGAGACTGGAGAGGCAGTAATAAGTATGTCCGCCTATGCCATTAACTTCTTCAGATCATTTTTATGAAATAAATCACTTCCATACCTCAGAACCACACATTGTGGCCCAACGGGGCCCATTAAATCAACTACGTCCATGTCCTTTCTCATACTATAAGATGGGGAAAAAAGAAAGGTTGTGGGAGGACAACTGGCCGTTGTCCAGGATCCCGACAAGGCCTCACGTACCTGCAGCGGAATGACGTTTATGTTGATGCATCCTGGCTCTGACCTTGGCCTGAGCTTGTCAGAGGAAAGGAGTATATGTGTGATGAGTTGAATTGACTGAATCTGTCCTCTGGGAGTGATGCAGCTCAAATACACACTTGCAGTTTTTTTTTCCAGTATGTACTGGTTTTCCCCCTGTGACACAACTTTTTTTTTTTTTTTTTTTTTTTGCATGCGACCGTTTGCTAGCCAACTGTACCACAGAAGTTATGTTAAGAAACATTTAAATTTTCGGATACTGTTTGCAGAAACTCTTTTGATTTTGGATCAATATGCATGCTCAGTTTTGAGCAGGTATGATGTTTACTGTGTTTATGATGAGTTTATCTTTTCAACACAATATTTGTAAATGTCATACTAAAATATGTTGAAAGGTAACTGTATTATGAAGTTTCGGTTTGATTGACTCACCATGTCCCTAACTGAGTCCTGCCACTTTCCAGCTGTCACTGGTGGGATGAAAGAGGCTCTGAGTGGATTTAAATGTCCATGTGCACATCTGGATCACCTCCGATATTACAGTGCACTCTTAGCAACAAGGCCTATATTTAGGCTGAGGAGCAGTTTGGTGTTGAAACAGAAACAGTGTTGTTACAGTAACAACCCCACTATCAACTTTGGGTAGTTTAGTTGAGTAACTTTATTTTAGCAGTGGTTATTGAAATACTTGCCAAAATATGTTAAAGTGATGTTCCACTGGAATGGAACACACTATTATTTATTTTATTATTGTGCAAGAAGCCTTGTGTGAAAATGCCACCATTGGTGTAGCGGGGGAAAAGTTGATTTCAGGAAAGCTAAATTTAGCCAAGAGCATGAAAACCAATGCTCAACCGCAGGGACAGTCCTCAGATAATACATTGAATTGTCCCTCGCTGATCCTCGTCCTTCCCCAAGCTGAATTCCCAGAAGTCAACCGTGGCCCCTCCTTTTGAGGGTCCGGACTGAGAGTTTGACTGAGTCATTAGGTAGCTGGGTTACGGCCTTTCACAAGGCCCTAACTGTCTGGGAGGCCACCGACCGGGGCTAACTCAATTTGCCTCCTGTCGCTGGGTCCCTCTGTCTTTTCTGATTCTCCTCTTTCACTGACAGCGCTGCAAATGCCGAAATATAAAACGAAGTGAAAGAATCTATTGACTGTATTGTCACGGAGGTCACTTTTCCTGTTCATAATTTTTCCGAGCGCATCTGCCACTCCATAATTTAAGCCACGTGAATGTGGTGAAATTCCATATTTGAATAATTAAAACAATAAATAAAACTGATCTCCGGCTGTGTTTTTTTCTGCTTTCGTTGTCCAGGCGGAGTTCTCGGAGATCAATCTGGCTTCCTACGTCAACTCAGGTTGTATGGTGGACATGCAGGTCAACAAAGGCGGCACTAAAGTGGTCAGGTAAGTGCGAGTGCTCCTTTCCTTTGACGCATTCTCCCGTGCAATCTGTAATCTGCGCTGTTGAACTCGCACAAAGACTCCAATTATTTGCTCTCAGTGAGCAGGACTCAGTTTATCTATAACATTGTGTGCATTCAAGGCTGTAATGTGATTTTGCCAGTGGATAAGCTGGAAAATACTTTTTACCCACTGGTTGCGAAAAATGTGAATTATCCATTTGGTCTTTTTCTGAGTTTTAATTGTTTCTGACTTTTCAGGATAAAACGCTTCTGTGTTATTTAAGAGTCCGGGTTTGGGTTGGATGATGCATCTGACATTTTTTAATTTCGTGACCTCGAAGAAATGCCTGATTATCATTATAAATGGTATTTGCAAATATGATATCATGTCATGCCTTATTAAACATAATGTGTGTGTGCCTTGTCTCAGGTTTTGATTTACTTATCAAGTCAATATTAGTTTATGAAAATGTCAGCAACTAGTGAGCAAACATAGTAAATCGATATTTCTCTCGGGAGTTGGTGGAGATCAAAACTGAGGTAAAAGCAGAGTTAATAAGCAACTTTTTGCCAAAATTAAAATTGAGACGCTTACAGCCTATTTCTGCTGCCCCCTAGTAGCTAAAATAAGTTAATGCAAGTTTTAAAAAAAATCAATTATCGATCAGTTGGTTACACTTAAGATTAACAGTCGATTATCTGAGATGAAATTATTGTGATTAATGCAGTAAGGCAATGGATAAAAGAGCAATTCACAAAAGAGAAGATGGTTTGCTTCTTGTCCTAAACGACACCATTTAACGAAATATTTGTAGCCTCAGTAGTCCTCGGCTTCGCCGTGTCGTCGAGCAATCCGATTGGTTGATGGGATCAGCTGAGTGCATTCCTTCCAGTGTCAGCCCCGATTCTGGGCCGTCTGGAGAGTAATCGGCTAATCTGCGCGCTGGCTTCGGACTCCACAGCTCGACTTGTGAAATAACTTTCTTATCGGTGAAATCAAGCGAGGATAATCGCTGGCACGGGCAGTAATGCGGCTCGCGTTACAAGGCAACCTGTTATCAGAGCTGACACAGAGGTCATTGTGTGGACGGAACATTTTGGGGGCGATACCGCTGTAATGACAAAAGCCAAATTGGACGCAGATGGTCCGACTGCTGCCTTGTTCTCAATCGCTGACATTCACTGCCAAATGGTTGCGGTTTGGCTTCTCCTCTTTGACTGTGACTCCAGATTGTACAGTTGAGGTCTATGGCAAGTCGCCTGATTGGTCTCTGGCTAATAATCCACAGCAATAGGCTGTCCTGTAAATGGAAACTCATGAGCTCATAGCTCAGCTTTTGGATAAAATAATAAATATATTACAAATAAAAAAGTGTAAACTTATGACTGTCATAGATTATGGCCATTGAAAGCTAAGTATTTCTTTGATAGCTGTCATTTGTGTTCCCAGCCTGCACAGTGTTACATTTCCACTTAATTCCCATGCACAAACTAAATGCACGTGTGTGCTCGCATGCGTGTGTGTGTGCGTGTGCGTGTGCGTGTGCGTGTGTGTGTGTGTGTGTGTGTGTGTAACATCACGTGAGGATTGCTCTCGTGCACACGGGGACACGTTCACGCTGTATATTTAAAGCAGGCTCCTGCGTTTCCACGTGTTGCCCTGGCTGTTGCGTTCGCAGCACTGTGACCCCCGACCTCTGTCCACAGGCATGCTCTCCGGGCACATCCCCTCAGCTGACTCCGTGCATCAGCACACTTTCTCACACTTCTGTGGTTTCGCAGCTGTTTGCGCTGTCAGGTTTCTCACACTTGTGTCATCTTTGCGGTACGCTACCAAAAATACTGTACATTTAAAAATATACCATATAACTACATTGTCGCATTTTCAACTGTTTACTTAACCGCTCTCTCCAGTAGTAGTTGCCTCTGTTTAGCACACACCTTTATATTTGCTCAAGTAAGCATGCTAATTAGTTAGACCTTAAGTCCCACCACTTTATGCAGTGCTTCTGTTATATACTTTATAAATCAATACTGATTACGGAGCATCTGGTGATCGCTCTGTATTCTGATCACATTTATAACGTGAAGTGTTTGTTATGTTTAGGTCCAGTCATCCACATTGCGATTCTCTCAATATTTTGCCAGCCCAGCATCGTAGTATAATAGAAGTGCATCTTTGATAATATTATACTTTTATTATCTCCATTAGCCATTCTGCTTATCCCGAAGATGGTCAGCTTGAGCCAATTCCAACAGACGATTGGCAACAGGCTGTGTCCGTCCTGCTCAGCAGGTAGCAGACCTAAAGAGGCAATCGACCTTTCCCGCTCACATTAACACCTATGGGCTGTTTAAGTCTGCAATCTGACTGGGAGGAAGCCAGAGTGCGTGGAGATAACGCTCCCAGGCACGGGGAGGACATGCGCCCGCCGTACCGAAAAACCCCAGCTGTCCGGGTCACTTTAAGATGATAAAATGTTAATGAGTGCAGTGTCTGTTAAAGGTATTATAACCTGTGACTGTTTGACAATAAAAGTGAAAAAAAAAAAAAAAGACTTTGGCCAGTTGAGTCAGTTGTGCAAGCAGTTGGAATAGAATCAGAACCCTCTGCTATACAGCAGCCGCTGAAAAGACAGCATGACAAGACTGACCACTGGCCCTTAGTCCCAGGACATAGAATTAAAGTAGTTTTGCTACCACTGTGTGCGATTGTGCAACGTGGCACAGACGGCACAGTGGCAGAGCGACACGCCACAAGGTACAGTAGTTATGGCACCACGTTCCCCGCTGCACTGCTGTAGTCAGCCCTTTGGCTCCTCCGCCCCTCCGTCGCCAAAACCTCCGGCGAGCTGCTCGGCCCAGAGGTGGGGACGGTCAGCTGGTCTAGCTGAGAGACGGCTCGCGGCAGCCACAGGGCAGCATTTCTCGCCGTCCTCTCAGCACGCCCCTCGTGGTTAGTGGGCAGGGCACAGAGAAATGATGGACACTACGTTAGTTATTGAGTTTGATATTTTCTGTTTATTTTTGACCAAATTCTAATATTAGGAAGGTCTCTAAAGTTTGACATGTTCAAATTGTCTTTTTTCTTCCTCGCCACATCCCTCTCCATCCTTTTGCCCCCGCAGATGGAGGAAAGTACATTAGCAGATCCCCAGACGTTCTACTTTTTTTCTCTCCTTCCATTAAATGTTCTGTCCCGAAAGCCACGGCTCATAGCCAGACTGGACCAGCCCCCTTTCCTCTGGCTATCTCAAGTGACGATTTACCGCCCCGGACCACACAGAGAGTGCTCAGACCCAAACACAAAAACCTACTTACATCTCTTCCCCTGTTGAAAGCCCCATCTTAATCAGTGAAGGAGACGACCTTAACACCCAATACCTTGGACAGGTTCATCTTGTTACCGAGCAAATAAATCCCACTCACGGACCTGCTGAGTGGGGACGTGGCTTTAAGGGGGCCCGAGGGGTGGTTTCCTTCAGGAGTGCTGAGACTGTAATGAAATCGTACAGCGGGCCGTGAGGCCCACACCGCCGTTCCCTCCTTTTGTGATATAGCCATGAATACAAATGGCCCGGCTAATTCACTCGAACTTCTCACAACACTCATTTCCCCTTTCTGCCAGAGGTCATTTGGTGATCCATCGCTCCTGCAGCTACTTTCTTCATTTCCTCTGCCTCCTGGGGGATTCTTCTCCCCATCTTTGACGCCGTCAAGCGGCTAGGAAGGCTCCGATTCGTCGATAGATGTGCCGAAGTTACACCGTCTCCTTCACGCACTTGAGACGACTGATTCCGATGAATTAGCGCTGTGTGCAGTTGTTGCCACGTGTTCGGCCCGGTGGTGTGAGGATGAGCTCTGCGGCACGCAACTCAGTTGGAGGCCATCCTAAGCACATGGCAGGCCCAGACAGGGGGCCGCCGCCCAGGCTCCGGGCCGCTGCCAGGTGCCACCGGGCCCGGAGCCACAGCCGCAAACCCCAATGAGTCCTCGATCCAGGCCAGGGGACCGCAACATGATGCTAGGCTTCAGGGAGTGAACGGGGAGTTCTTTGGAGTGTTTTGGATATGGTAGTACATTTGAAATAATTGACTGAATACAACACATTACAACTAAATGGTACCGCTTGTGTATGTCCTTTCCTCATATTTTGAAACCACATTGATCGTTGATGATTCGCCGGTAAAACATAAAGATGTTTGTCTGACAAATGTTGACCAAAGGGGTTTTAGAAAATCCATTTTGAGTTGTTTTTGTCAAGACAATCTGTTGTGAAGTAGTGTTTCGGCTAAATGATGCTTGAACACACAGCCGAGGAAAGTCGCTTTCGTATTGCAAAATGGTTTATGTAACAAAGCCATTCATTTCGTGAGCTTATGCGGTGTTAGTAGGGAGGTGTTGGTCATGATCTGGCCTGAGCCGAGGTCATTACGCAAAGCTAGGCTCGGTGCCTCTCGGCTCCAGCATACCTCACGTGCAGATATGAAATTAGTATCAATCTACTTAATACATTCTCAGAGGAAAAGCAAGAGTTAATTCCCCAGGATTTTCCCCAAACATGTCTTCAGTTTTTTAAGCCTTTTTGTGACTCATAATTGAGTTGTTGTTGTTTTTTTTGCCAAAGTGTCTGTCCTTACAGAAAAGCAAAGATTTTTCTCTGAGAGGTGCATTTCCCTCTGACCAGAAAGAGCCAGTTTGGGACAATCAACCATTGTGTGTGCCGTGCTGATCTGCAATGTGCACGCTTTGACATTTGGGGCATTCCTGCAAACCTCTACCCTGATTATCCTTATCATTGACGGACAGACTGATGGCAGGAGATACAGCTCTCAATTGCGCCGTCGCGCACAGGGCCGTTGGGAGGACAAATGTTTGCTGCAATTCAAACATCCCCGTGGAGCCTATTAGAAGGTCAGAGATTCTGTAAGATAAATGGACCTGCGGGGACCGAATAGCAGCAGCATAATGTCTTGGATTTGAATAGCCCTGTTCTAGGAATTATGATAAAAACCATGAACAGGATGAAAATATCCTTTGGGTTGAATGGTATTGAGTAATGCTCTTAAACAACTCAGGCTTAGAGTGTGTTCATAACAAGACACATTTATAATGGGACCATCTTCTTGTTGCCTCTTAATCTTTCTAAATGTTTTGGTAATGCATTTTTGACAAATCAACGTATTATAGAGTTGATATGGTGAAGTAACTGGTAAACAGCAGGTGCAGAGCAATTTGAGTAGTGTCTTTGACCACTTGCTATATGCAGTCTCCTTTTAGCTCAGTTGTGGTCTTTGATCCAACCTGGAAATATTCAGGGACATCGGTTCTATTTGCAAAGACCAAGTTTGTTTGTTTGTTTGTTTGTGTGTGCGTGCGGGCGTGCGGGCCGGCGGGCGGGCGTGCGTGTGTCTCCTTGGTTCTTTGTGTATTTGCAGGAGCGGCGGGTAAATGGATTACACACAGGCAGCCAGTGTACAATGAAGTGTAGAAGTTACTCTTGTGAGACTTAAACTTTACAAACTCAATCAAAGTTGCAGGCCAGAAAATCAAAGCAATGACCCCAGCGATGATGAAAGCTCCTTATTACTGAGGTGCCCTGCAATGTGCGGGGATGAGTCTCCCAAAGATCCGAGCAGCTTTCATACAAATGTGTTCATGGCGTCCTTTGTTGATATAAAACACAGATTATAGCGGCTTTTTGTCAGAGGCATGTGTTTCTTCGAGTGAAACCAGCTTCTTGAAATGTGCAACGAGTCCATGAATTAAAGTGATGAGAGACTCTGTTGAACAGAAGTGTGATGGACAAATCTTTACCCTTTCACATGGTTTATTCCCTATCTTGCACATGTTTTATGCTCCATGTTAATTGGGCTCATGATTTCACACGGATCCATTCCCCCGCGCGTGTCCTCATCTATAACCTTGTTATCCCCCTATCAGTGGCTGTCATCGGCCTTTATTGCACCACTGGTAACCCATTCGAAGGGCACATTTGCATATCGCCCGCGAAGCGATGTCTGCGGGGGCCTGAGCGTTTTGGACCGTAAAGCACAAATGCCCTGCTGCAGCACCGTCCGGGGCCCGCGGGGGCGCCCTGAGACGAAGCGAAGGGACAGAAAAACAAAGTTAACCGCTGACGACCCTCAGTAATGGTCTGCCGCTATGGGTCACGGCCTTCATTAACCAATGGCCCGGGGAAAGCCATACGCGGAATTGAATCTTTGCGTATGGACGTTCTGCGCTAATGAGGTTTACCAAGGTGTTGTTTATTTTAGTTTTGTGCACACATTCACTTTGCGTAGGTAAAAATGGCTTTGCTGTGCTGTGCAACCATTAAGCTCTTGGAAGGGGAGCAGATTTTAAATAGAAACACCGAATAAGGTGAGGTTGTGTTCGGTGTACAATTGCAAAGTGGGTAGATCAGAAACTTAGAAACGCGTGTTAAGGTTGCAGGTTTTTGTTGATGTGTTAATAAAAGCCGTCGGAATATTGCTGTCAATAGAAACACAATCATGAGAAAATAACTTCTTAGATACAGAACTACATTTTACCTGGCGCCTGTTGTCACTTAAGTGCTTGTGCGCTCTCTGGGGCCGAATGTTGTTTGAGTGTTTGCTATGTAAATAAAAAAAAAAGGAAAAAGCAGCATGTTACATGAATCACCCCGTGCTTTCATCAGGAGCCGAAGTTTCAGATGAAACGCTGAGTCTGGTTTGGTTTTGCCGGAGCCTCGGTGGATAGCTCCATCCAGTATAAATAGCGCAGCCCTTTGGTGTGTTGCCACTGTGGCTGGAGGAACGGGGAGGAACAGCTGAAGCCGTTCGGCCGCTGAGGCCGGATCACCCCTCAGCCAATCCCGCCAGCCCTCCGACCGTGCCGTTTCACATAAGTAACACTTAGGGGAACCAGGCCCTGGCTCCTTTTTTCTACCCACAGCCCTGCATCTGTGTGCGTTAACGGATAACTTGGTGATGCGCAAGTGTAATCTAGTGTGAGCTTTGCCTGTGTAACAGGCTGGTCAGGTCAGCGCACAATAAATATATTTATAATTGATAACATTAGATGGAGATCCTTCAGGGTTCATAACTCCTAGCACCAAACCACAGACAAATAATAAATGGCAACTGGCCACAGAAATACTCGCCTTTCATATTACTTTTTTTTTTTTAATCTGTAAATTTAACTCAAAAAGGGACTTTACTGTCATTTACTCATATGCTGTTATTAAATGAGTGCACATTAATTTAAAAAACACCAAGAAAATAATGTGTAATTCAAATTTCGGATCTTAAACCTGCACATTTGCACAATACATCACAAAGAGCTGAAATCATTCATAGGTAAAGGTTACCACAGTCAAAGTGAATTTCCTGTATGTGACTGGTGTGAATGGGGGCCTCCAGGTGCCTGATGGGTCAGTTGGCCCTGCTCCCAGAACAGTTTGTAAAGGAAGGATTAGGCCGTGTTAATTGGATAGATGGTCCAAAAAGATTAAGCGCACTGAGGAGACTTTTCTTCGCCCTCCCCTCAGCCCCGCATAGTCGGTGAATCATGGGAGTCCTTGACTCTGAAATCAAGGTGCAGATACGCCGTGTGTTAAAGTGCTGACAGAGCTGCGGGCCCAGGCAGAGGAGGCGTGATGGAGATGTCTGACCTGAGCACAGTCGGGTTAGAGTTGTTTAATGGAAAGATGATTCCATTTAAATGAAAAAAAAACATGCCTTGTTGAAAAAAATAAATAAATCATTTCTCGCTTTACTGTTTAAATTAGGATTTAGTCATTTCTTGGAGTTTAAATTTCCTTCTCTTTCACCTGACCTGAGAGCCAATCCTCTTAAACAACCACGGTAGACCTGAAATGTCAGTTTACATTCTTTAAAACCCTCGCAGATTGGAAACCCAAAAAATCCCTCCGTCTGACACGTCTTCATTTCCACGTCTGTCCTGCTGCAGGTCCTTCAAGCCAGACTTCGTGCTGATTCGCCAGCACGCCTACAGCATGGTCCCCGGTGAGGACTTCAGGAACCTGGTCATCGGTCTGCACTTCGGTGGCGTCCAAAGCATCAACTCGCTCTTCTCCATCTACAACTTCTGCAGCAAACCTTGGGTGGTAAGCCATTTTTCTTCTTCTTCTTTCGGCTCCCTTTGCTCTGCTTAAACCCACTCAGAGGTGACGCGAGTCCCGTCCCTCGCCGGCGGCCTCTGATTTATTTGGGCTATTAAAGGGAGCTGAAACACCTGCCTCTGGTGCCGGTGGAGCGGGCGTCCACCGCCACACATTATAACTCAAAACACGACGGGAGTCTCTTGTAATAGAAGTCTCCTTTTCCTACAAGTTCAAAGCACATTCTTCCAAAGACTGAACATAGACAGCTCTGTTAGCTACTCAACTGAATATAGAATACATCCTCACCGATTCGAAAATCTGCCCTTATTTAGATTTGCATTTTCAGTTCCTTTTAAAAAAAAAAAAAAAAAAAAATGCTCAGAATACAATGCAGCAATATGTGCGTATTTGTCAATAAAAATGACATCATCTCTATGTTGCGTATCGTCAAAAATCAGTTGCTCCTGCGTATGCAAAATTAGTCACTGGGTCACATTTTATTATCATCTGTTCAGTCAAAAATGCCCCGTGTCATCTCAGTCTCAGACATTGACGTCTATGGTTATAAATAAATAAATGTGCCGTAAACACAGGTGTAGGTACTAAAACCCCTTCTTCTATCCTCTGCTGCTTTAATGACATCTGACGTGTCCTGTTTATTTTTGCTCGCAGTTTTCTCAGATGATTAAGCTCTACCATTCCCTGGGTCCTGAGAAATTCCCCCTGAACGAGCAAACCTTCTATCCCAACCACACGCAGATGGTAAGTACCCTCCGGATATTTCTTCTTTTTTTGAGCGGTACAAAAGTCAACGGGCGAGCAAAGGAAATCGCGTCAGACTTCCCGGGGGGGGGGGGCGCACGTTTTTCATTAAATCTTTATTATAAAAATATAAAACACAGAAATTAAGTCAAACATTTCTATAACCCCTACAAGGAAACACCCTCCCGCCCACACTTCAGGAGTCAGTGTTTACACACAAACTGTACACAGCTTCCGTGATTTGATTTTCTTTTCTTTTTTTTTTTATCTCAAGGATCAAACTTGACCGAGTATTTCTGTGTTAAGCAGACAGTATATTTACACAAACATGAACCACAGAAATAGGGACACAGAAACGCAGCAGTGGGAGGAACAGCCTAAAATACCACATGCAGTAACTGCATTCTGTAATGCCGTGAAGCGCTCTAACTCACTCGAAAGGTCAACTTTTTTCCTTTTTCTTGAGTCTTATTGAAGACAAAATGATGCGCAATCGTAACTGCCTGTCGCATGTGGTACGCTCCGATGAATATTCATACCATAGAAATGGGCTTTATTTGGTGCACGAACAAAGGAGGCAGATAGGCTGAAGACTGAAAAGAGGCAAATATTTGATTAATAGAAAGTTCAATATCAGGATTTGTTGTGGGATATTTTTTTGCAACTACAATTTTACAGTCAGTTGTATCAACCCGTCAGGCCAGTATTTGATATTTTGTGAGTATTGGAGACGAGCCAATGGCTGCCAACCGAAGCGGAGAGTTAAAAGTTTCCTGTGATGGACCGTTTTGCATAGGGGCAAAACGTTGATTGAGCATATTTGTTGGTTTGGAATGGATATGAATGAAGGTCACTCTTCAGTGAATAGTTGGACGTGTTTTCTCCTCCTTTGACAGGTACGATGTTACTGCTTTCCTTAACGGCTGTACAAATATCAAACTACTCTTTTGAAAACAACCAACGTGTTCAAAGCCACAACGATACTTTTTGTGTGTGTGTGTGTGAGTGATGAGGGGGCTGTTACTCCCTTTGAGGCAGATCTGTGTCTGGTAATGGAATGGACTGAAGGTACTGCACAGGAAAAAATCTGGGAGACCCCAGATGGGCACAGGCGAAGAATTTAGTGACAATATTGTTACTATATATATATATATATATATATATAGTCCATTTCAAACAGTTAAATATAAAAGATTGAATATACACTTAGAAAATAAATCACTTTCTGAAACCTCTGTACTTAGTTGGTGAAGATAACCACCAGTCCAGGCAACCATAATCAAGCAAAAAAAGAAAAAAAGAAAAAAAAGTACCATAATACATAACAGATGCTAGTCCTTTGTTTAGGACGATAACACAGGCCATGATTGGTGTCACAATGTAGTTTTGGCCTGTCATTATATATATATCTATATAGATAGATATATCTATATATATTTGATTTTTGTTTGCAGATATGCCACATTGTTAATGTGTAATCTGACAGACATAAATAAATGTAATACAGAGGTTTCAGCTGAGTCAATAGTTCATTTCTTTAGCTTATGTTATATACAGCAAAAAAATAAAGTGTCGCCAGCTCTGCGAGAAATCAGCTCTTCCCCCCGTGTTGCCACTGTAACAGACATTTTTAGCATTGCGCTCAGACGCTCATCAGTGTTCAACAGAAAAAGAGCGCGGTTTGTGATCTAACTGCACGAGTTATACACCCCCAGCACTCAGGGAAGCAGACACTATCCTTTGTAAAGACACATTACAGTAAAAACTCAACGTAATCGATATACTTCACGGCGAAATAATTTTACTTTTTCAAAAGTAGTTTTGAAGCCAAAATAGGAGGTATTACTTTCAGGGATCCTTCTTTGCACATTGGCCCCTAAATCTGTATTCTGACATGCCAGGTGTTCAGTAACAACATTGCAGCTTTGCCTCTTGGATTTATTCTTTCTATTATTATTATTATTATTATTATTATAATTATTGGCTTTTTGTCTGCATTTGTTTCACTTTTTAAGGAACCACAAAGAGACGAGAGTGCGCTGCAAGGACGGTTCGATTTCTAATTTGGGAGTTCAAAGGGCAGATCTGTTTAACAAAAGAGGCATTGTTCTCGATAAGAAGTGCTACGAAACAGGCACTGCAATGGATTTGTTATTTTCTCTCTTTTTTTTGTTTTGTTTGTTGCCCCCTTTCGGGGCTGGACACACCCAGACCAGAGAGCTTTAAAGAGTTCTGAAATACTCGGGAGGTGATCAGGAAGGGGACAGAGTCAGGGGGGTGGGGCGGCGGCGGTCTTCAGGCGGGGTGTGGCGCGTTTTCAGGGGTCGGTGGCGTTGATGGTGGTTTTGTCGCGGGACGTCATGCCCCGGTACCAGCTGCAGTAGCCCTCCTTCTGCTGAATGCAGGCGTAGTGCCGGGACTGGTAGCCGGAGTTGCCAAAGTGGGACAGCATGTCCGTCCATAGACACTCGTTCTTGGAGGTCACAAAGCACGGCAGGTAGCGGCAGGGCTTGATCTGCACACAAAGACGGAGGCAGGAATCAAAAGTGTGCACTGGCAAGAACTGGTGTAACAATCACTGTCTTAACGAAATTATTCGGGGAACTTTATTCTCATCTTGATAAAGTTCATTAACTTCAAAACGACATTTGATTTGTCAATTGTTAACATTGAAAACGTTTCATTGCTAAGGAATCGCTTTTTTTCGCTTTTCATTCACTCTTTTGCTGCAGCGGATGAATAGGTCAGGTGGAAAAATAAAAAGACGCTTTGGAAACGACGCAGGGCAAAACCAGGCAGCGCACGCACTTGGCTGCGAAATGTGAACCGAAGCAGTGGCGTTTTTTTTTTGTCTTTCTTAATGATTTCCTTTAAGAGGTCCGTGAGCCTCTTTGGTGCATCACTCCTCCAGGTGCTCGCACGCACAAAGCAAGCATCCTGGTGGATGAATGTGCAGCGGGAATCGGCAGGAAGAGCGGCGTAACCGCTTTGAAAGGTGGCGATGAATGGAAAATGACTGCGACGGCATCGGGGAGTCTTCCGCACTTATTCCCATATATGAATACAGCAGCAATTTCAGTCAAAGTTGCAGGGCGCAGTATAACGTCGTTATTCAAACCCGAGGAGTCTGTCCTTCAGGGCTCAAAGACGTGCGACGTAACTTCCTACTTTCGGCGGCTTTTAATGATCTGTGGAAAAAAACATTTTCTAACTAGTACGCGACGCGCTTCCTGCCTTCCAGCGCGGTACATCATCGTCTGCGGAGGACCGCTCTGAGCGTGTGATTTTTGTGTGTGATGATTTTTACGCCTGCCTGCAATCACCGCCTCCGGGCGATGGGACGTCTTTCTCCCGACGCCTCTGGGCCGCTGCCATGTGCGCGACGCGCACGGTTCACAGGCGCCGGCACCAGACGGGGAACCGATAGGTCCCCTTTGCTAATCCACTTGTACTCACAGGGACTGATAGTGTTAGCAGATGTCCCGGGACGCTGCCGTACAGTAGGATGTTTACCAGGCGGGTGGGCAGCTGCACAGCTCTAGGCTACGGTGCTGTGGAATCGCATAAAACCTGGAATGGCGGCTCGTGCCGATTGCGATTACTTAATAACTGCCGGGGCTCGTTTGAAAACCTCCCCCCTCTATTTCTGTCCCTGCTGGACACCGATGACCAGTGAAAATGAGTCTTTTGTACAAATAAATGACATTTGCTCGCCGTCTCCCTCTGTTGTAATAGTTAAACAGTAGCTTTAATGACACTGAACTGGTTTGACCTTTCACGCCGGGAGTCACGGTGAATATTCCCTTCCCCCCTCGCTGATAAGCACAGTAGTGGACTTTATGTACGCAGTTTCATGTTTGGTTTCGGTTTTAAACTTTTTCTGTAAGATTCTCGTCCTGCCTCCTCTTTCCTGTCCTCCCTGGGTGGAGGGTTCTGTTTTTTGTCACTCACCCTGCAGTTGCAGCCCAGTTGGTAGCGATGGTTGATGCCCTTCTTCTGGGCCAATGAGAGACGGTCCCACTGCTCGTTGAAGTTGCACAGCCCGGTGTAGACCTTGTCGTTGTACACCCGACCTGAGGCGGCAAAGAATGAAAGGCATGAGTTGATGCGTTTTGGGAGATTTTTTTCTGTTTGTTTCCGTTCCACTATCATGGCAGGCCGTAGTTCACGCTGGTATTGTATGAAAAAGTCAGGGGATCTCCAGGATGAGCAGAACTCATCCTCTGGAGGAGCAACGACAATCTGTTTTGTGTTTGCAGAGATATTTCTCTCTTGACCAAAAGTGGTGGATAATAGAATGTGGACGCAGGCCAAACAGTGAGACCCTATTTCCACTCGCTCTTTCATTATTTGTCCTAATCCCTCGTACCTGACGTTGGACACTTTGCTCAATCATACCAAGTCATTTGTATGTGGCATGGCGAGCTTATACAGTAAGCCCATATTATACCAACACCCCTATTTCTGAATGTCTAAAGGTCACCAAATGTCTATTTTTAGTGCCAGACCCTTTGCGGCTTACCGACTCCTGAGACAGGTGCCCGGTGACGGCATGCACGCACTCAGGAACGCCGGGATTTGTCGCCGTATGTCTGCAGCGCGATGTTGTCACCGCGCAGGAATTTGACGGCTCGCAAATATGGGCTTCTTGGGCCCTACCGTTCGGCCCGCATCCCCGCTCTGGGATCGCTGGAGTCACTCGCAGGCTTATTACATGGCGTTGAGTGTGTGACATGCTCCTAAAATACTAATCAGGGCCAGAGCTCTCAGGCCTTGATCAAAGGAGACTCGAGCAGCTCATTTCACAGGCCCCCTAGAACTTATTCTAGTTGCGCCCCGGGAGCGTTTGAAAGATGCCGGCGATGTCCCCTGCACCCGGGCGACGTAAACACAGCCACGGCGGCCCGGCAACGCCAGCTCATTCCCTCGCACTGCGGGGTGCAGCCGCAGTAGTTACAGGTCAGGACTCCGCCACGGTGATGTACACCGAGCACCGCAGGGTCCAAAGTAAGCCGCACCTCCGTTGGAAATAGCAACTCATAAAATGCTCCCGCTGGAAAATGCCAGGCGCTTCCTGTGAGCTGTTAATTACAAGTGGTGGGAGAAAAAGAATGCTTTTTCTGGCTTGGAGAGCTGAGGAAAGTGAGTGCGTTTTTTGTTTCTTTTAAGGTCCCTACTTTGCCTCAGTTTGCACAGTGGCAAATGGTTGGGTTATAAATAGTGGGAAAGTTGGTGTCACAGGGCAAGTGAAGGAGACTTTAGTGGGGAACGGAGCAGGGAAAGAAATGCGGCCAATAATGCTGCTAACGACATTCTGAAGGGGCCTCTGCGAAGGAATCTCTCTGATTGAAATGTTTGGAGATGTTTTGGCACGGGCTCGAAATATAGGTCGAAACATTTTAAATGATTGTATGCATAATTTTTTTGCAATTCAATATTAGTTTTAAACTTTTGGAAAATACGTCTGTGCTTTTGGTTGAGCTTCTTTTTTTTTCTAATTCTTACATGTTATCTTAATACATGTTAACACATTTTTTAGATAAGGGTTGGACATTGTGTGTGTCTTTGTTATGCTCAATGTCTATTTCATTAAAATGATCACCAGATATGAGTTGAGAAACGTTTTTTAAATAATAAACTGTATTTGATCCATAACTGGGGGAAAAAAAACAGCTCCAGCTTACCTG
The DNA here is from genome assembly GCA_016785305.1 of Colistium nudipinnis. Classification (NCBI taxonomy): domain Eukaryota; kingdom Metazoa; phylum Chordata; class Actinopteri; order Pleuronectiformes; family Rhombosoleidae; genus Colistium; species Colistium nudipinnis. Next base: position 83,150 of record JAFBJU010000519.1, on the reverse strand, counting down.
TGATCAGATACTGGTACTTATTGATGTCGAACTTGACGCCACACAAGCTCTCGGAGGCGCTTGTGTAAATGTGCTGCACATGCTGGACTTTGTCGAATCCTTTGTACATCTGAAAGATGGGAGAAAAACAAACAAACGTGGACTCAAAGACGTGGAAAAAAAACAAGTGCCATGTTGCATCCCTCGCCCTGGCCCGGCACCCCTGTGCAGATACTCGCACATAAATAATGGAGGAATGGAAACAGTATGCCGACTTTATCAGATGACATTCCTCGAGGAATTCCTCAAGGGGGGGGGGGGTATTAGACTCACTGCCTTACACTAACTCTTAGATAACATGACTACACCCTGTAATGCACCTCGACTTTGATGCCATTTGGGCAAGGTCGTCGCTCAATAGTGGACTTCGTGTCCATCTATTCAGCTCAGCTATGCAAAGTCAGTTAGTTAGTTGTGTTTTTTTTGTGTGCAATTTATTTGTCTGGCAACAACAGGAAATCCCCGTTTGGACGAGTAGCTCCCAGAAAAGCAGAACAAACTGTTGCTGAAGCCCCAAAACTGGGGAGGTTTGGGGAAAGCCAAAGGCATTTATCTCACAGGATTTGTTGAAATTCTGGAGGGGAAAAAAAACAAAAAAAAATGTTTACACTCCCGAGTGCGGAGTTCGGTGGAGCTGTAATGTCTGTAAGCCTGCTAATCCCTCTGCCTGGCTCCTATCTGAGCAGCAGGCTGATGTCAGCATCTGTCCGAAAAATGCGCGCGTTATGCAAGAACACAGCGGAAGTGAAGAACGGGATTTCGGGGCCAAGTGTCCCAAACTGCTTTTCAACTGTCACACAGTAGCCGGGGGGATGAGCGGTGAGCATTGCGACCAGTGATTTTCTGCAACAAGCAGCGAAAGAGCTTTATTGTGCCTTTATTGTTGTTTTGAATAGGAGACTAAAAAGAATATGTTTTGTTTCTAATCTAACATTCATTCCAATGGCCTTATGTTTACGATCACGATTGTGGGGGTTTTCTTTTGCATCTGGAACCCTACCTGCCAAAAAATAAAGCTTATTTAATAAAGGACAATAAAGAAAATCAAAGCAAAAGTTAGCCAAGGAGGTTAATTCAATATGGCCCCGTTAGAAAAGTTTAAATCCATATGGCAAGCACGTTCACTCCCTAACAATGGTAGTGTGTTCCTCCACTGATTCCATCCAATTCAGTAATACACCCGCTGCTCTCTCTTCATCCCTCTGCTACGTGGGAGCAAAAATAATAACTCCATATTTTGGGGAATTGTACTTGTTATTTATTTAAAAAAAAATGAAATTGCCTTCTCGCAGTCTTTCAACAGATAAATGAGAAGACGGCATGTGTCCTTTCTTCAGTGTTTAGTGCGGCGACCGAGTCTCTCACCTTCATCTGCTTGACCGTGTAGCGCAGCGTTCCGAAGGGCCCGTCCCTCAGGAGCTTCTTGCCCACGACTTTGGCGCGAATCACTGTACACAGAGGAGAAAGTGATCAGAACAAACTGTCAGATACCGTGCGACCCCAAAAGAGAGTTCCCTCCTCTCTGAACAATCAAATAGCGCACGGCCTCTGCCAGCAGGAGGCATTAGACGACCTCCTGATAAGGGCCATATATAAATTCTTAGCACCAGCTTGGCACGACAGTTAATCCGTTTATCCGATGTTCTGCATCGCTGCCGTTTGCCAAGTAGGGGTAAAAAAAAACACCAGAGGCGCCTTTAAGTTTGATGCAGAAATTTGAGGAAGAAGAGTATGAGGCTTCCTCCGGGTGTCATCCTCTCAGAAGTTAAAATTGTCACGATCACAGGACGCTTCCCAAGCTCGGTCTTGATTTGGTTCGGATCAAAATTGGAAAAATGTGACTCCATTCAGCTTTTGTGCAGATAAAAAAAAAACACACAGTAGTTGGAGGGGGAAAGGGTTCAGTGTATATGTCTCTGTTGAAACAGGCTTCCCTCTATATTGGGAGGCCGGGCTTAAAAAAAAAAAGAAAAGATCTTATCTGCGTATGGGACCCTCACATAAACTCTGGCGAGGGGCGAAAACGCTCCTTGGCGTCTTGGATTTGTTTGCTTTCACTCGTGGTACGGAGTAAGGGGGCTTATTGTGGAAGGCCAAGAGCGGGGAGAGTGTAGAAATGTGTGATAATTTCAGCCGGTGAATAGCGTGGAACCAAAGCTGAGGGCCCCGCATAAGCTGCCGATCTCTGGCGAAGTTCACCTGCTGCCCACAGCAAACCGGCCACAGACACAACTAACACTGGCTGTGTTTGTTATCTCCGCTGGGTGGAATTTCCTTCCCACATTCTTTGGGGGCTCACATTCCCCAGAAAGGAGAGAGAGAGAAAAAATAAAAATAAATCAACTGGCGAAAGGAATGAGGCATGTGGCATCTTCTGTTTGGTCTGTGTTTGTCTCGCTGTCCTGCTTCCAGGCAAATGGAAACGGGCATGAAATAAGAAGTTAAACAGGAAGCAGTTGGAGCGTGACCACCCAGAGGTGATGACCGCACATTTATTTTAGACATGACCCCGACTTTCTAAATATAACTCCCAAATACTTATTTTAAGCCAGTGTGAACATTTTTTTTTTTTTTTTTTTTTTTTAATGTGGCCATCCGACAGCTTAAAAAGAGGAGTGATAGTGTTTGCGCGTTACTGTCTGGTACTGTACTCTGCACAGGGTTACTTTGAGCAACCAACATGGCAGGTAATGATTACAACTGTCACCATGTTGGTGAAACACAGCAGGAAACAAAGGGCTGTCTTGCAAAACTAAAAAGATTGCAGCTGTATAGATTACGTGTTATTTTAGATATGGGCTTCGTTTTGGAATATTCAGACCAGCTTGTCAGGCATCACAAAACCAAGGTAAACGTAGGCCATTTTGATATTACTGCTCTTCACTGACTCCCCGTCTGCCCCTCCGCTTAATGAGCCTTCACAATGTCTTGGCCGCAGAGCATTTGGTCCATTAATCTGTCCCATTATTTTAATATGAGCTCAGGAGCGCTTATTACTCGATCGACCTTTGCCGAATGCACTCGCGTGCTCTTTGACGGACATTTGCTGCAGCAATTGCAATTGGAACCCAGCCACAATTACGCAGGAATTGCGCGGCTATGGCGAGTACACTTATGTTGCCAATGCAAGTGTCACCCCAAAACCTAGTTTCCCACCCTGCCCTCGCCTCAAAGCCGGCCCCCCAAGGAGAAACACGTGTTCTTTTGAATCGGCTGACCCGTGGCCCCTTGAAGCACAAAGTACACCCAGATAGGAGCCCTCTTGTTGGACGGCAGCCACTAATTGGCCCGTGACGGTGCCATCACCCAAAGGAATGTGTGAAGAGCCTCAGCTGCTCCGGAGAGAGGATTTGTGTCCCCTGTAGTGACCCCTCGACCTCCTCTTCATTCGGCGGTTATATTTATGTGCAACGGCGTGGCTGCCGCAGTCTACATCCCAAGTGTTTATTTAACCCAGTTTGGTAATCTCCGATCAGCCTGGCTCAACTGGGAACTGTGGGCATACTGTGTCGATGGTCCCGCTGCTGCAGTTCAGTCTAGCTTCTCACCTCATCTCCTTGTACTTCAAACTACATGTACATGCAATGCATTTTGCACATGCAGTTGAAATATCCACCTCACCGTGCACCAACCAGCTTTTAGTTTGCAACCGTGATGATAATCAAATCAAATGCTATGGCATCTCCCTGCACACATTTGCGTAATGCAGTGTAAGCAAATATAATGCAAACATTTTGCATTTGTAGTTTTCTTTAATTGTGTTTATTCTCAGTGATATACTACTGACTTGGAAATCTCATACAAGCCTAGGAACTTTTAGCAATCGTATATTTGTATAAACCAATGCCATACAGCTACTCTTTAATATTCCGACTGGCTGATACTAGCTCATTTCTTGTTGCAAATTTGACCAAACAACACAGCCTCTACTATCTTCCTAAAGGTGAAGGTCAAAGGGCACCATTTGCGTCACATGGTCTAGTAATAACCCATATCTCATAGCTACTCTACACCGTAAGGTGAGAGTCCCTCTCACTTTGTTAAACATGAGGAATTACAGGCTGGTGCTGTGACGCACAAGGATCCATCTTCTGTCGAGGATCTGACATACATTTTCAAGAGTGGGCGGATTTGTTTGTGATCGGAGCGATAACCAGGGTCTAACATAAAGAAAAAAAACATTGAAGTGAATCCATATTTTACTCGGCATCAATTGCCCAGAGCAGGGGGATTACCCGAATGCAAATGTTAAATGCGGTGAAGGTGAGCGTGTCATTTGGTTAAACATTGATTTCAGCCTACGTGCAGTGTGGCAAACTGCAGACACGAATGAGGTGACTCATTTGTGTGTGCGAGAGGGAGATAATAAAAAGAAAAGGAAGGCGCAGGGTGGATAATGGCGATTTTAGTATGCAGAAAGTGGTCCAAGTTTGAGGAGGCGAGTGGGAGGAAGAGGAATTCTCAGGACGACGCGCTGCCACGCTCAAAAATAAACACTGAAACCGAATCCTTGCTGCAGAGCCATGTGTCGGTATTGCGTCTGTAACTCACTGGCCGGTGAAAGGCAGCGTATAAACCTTAAATGTAGTTTTCATCTCTGGACCAAAGGGATCCCTTTAAACCAGCATTGAAATTTGGCCTCTAGGATGACAACGCAGCAGTGTAAAAGTTAACAAGTAAAACAAAAATAAAATGTAATGTGAGCAATATAATTTAACCAGGCCAGATGGCCGCAGCAGCAGAGCATTTCTTTCACAACAATTTTGGAGATTGCGATTTGAAAAAAGCTGACGCGACCTCTCCCAGTGTTCCACGCGTTTTCTCTCCACTGGATTGCTTCTGTCGGACCGAGGCATGGGAATCTCCAGGCAAACCAGTCATTTGAGCTTCCCAGTGCAGTGCTTGCCGACCTCAAAAACACCGCTTGTCAAAGCTGAAATTGGTGCCTTCGGTAGGCTCCGCACCAAAGTATTTAAGAAAAAAAAAAGCTCTTTGACGAACCTCGTCTGCAAATTAGTGAGTATCCAAGAATGCAGTGGAATGCCGAGACGCGACCGACACCAGGAGCTCTGGCGGGTGGCCATGTGTTATCTGTGTGTATCCTCCGTGTCTGCTGTTCACTTCAGCGTCTCTCGCTTAATGTCCTCGTCCCTCTCGTTGTCGACATTGTTAAATGGATGTTGTAATTGGATGTCGATATGGATTATGGAATCCAGTACTTTTGGGGAAAACTATGCCTATACGATCCAAGCGTGCATAATGCATGGCATAACAGGAGTCATGCAGATGAGGTGGGGGGGGGGGTGTGCAGCTGACAGAGGAAGCGTTGATTTAACCCTTGCATATAACTCGTTAGCAGGAGTAGGAGGATATATTGGAACCAGGTGGGTGGAGCCACAAAGCTCCACAACTCACGTCGCTGAACCTACTTTGCTGCACTTCGTCTGTGCACGACAAAACGCACACAGTTGGACGGGATCTCTCTCTCTCTCTCTCTGTCTGTCTCTGTCTCTCTCTCCACGGCCTGAATCCTCAATCCCAGGGCAAGCATAGACGCACATCCCGCTAATCCTCAGCAACTGACCCGGCTCACAGTGCATGCATACGTTTGCTCCTGATCACCCGAAGCGCTCGGGAACAAGCGTCGTTACGCAGCGATATTAAATCTCGGGGGTCAAAGTTTACTGCCGGGCCTCTAATCTTGCCTTTCGGAAAAAAGGCTTTGGAAAAACAAGCGCTGCTCATTTCCCCCTTGTGAATGGGCCACTTTTAAACCAGATGCCTAATAGCAGCCAACTAGGTCTCTGCGCACGAAAGCGGCCAGGTCACTGGTGCTCAGGTATGTGGCAGAGGGAGGGGAGAAAAAAAACGATGGGTATGATGGGTGTGTGGGGAAATCCTCCGCAACACAAGCCAACAATCGGCTGAATCAGCCACAACAGGTTTAATCTTGTGGCTGATTGTCAGATGACTCTAATGCATTCCTGTTCTGACATACCGCCACCACCAAAATAATAGGGAAAGCAGGACACTTGAAACCCCTAACTAGAAAGCACAGCCGTCTCTGCTCCCGGAGCACTTTCGTGTCCTTGAGCATTTCAAATTTCAATTTGTGAAAATAAAGAAAGACGAAACCCCAATAACTCTCATCCTGTCACCTAATTGTTATTCACCCAGCGGCGTGCCTTGGGGGTGATTGTGGGCCGTGGAAAACAAGAGAAAAACACTTTGTACTCAACTACAGATTTTAAATCAGGATGATTCAGACCCGTCGCCCTTTGATGCTGACAGTGAGAATTACAGGGTTTCCCTCCTCGCAGCATTTGCTTTCCTACCCCATACTTTTGGTTCTCCACGTTCCGAGAGTAAACCAGCGTGACTTTTCACCTCTGTGGTGTCTGAAATGAGACGTTTTTTGGTATGTCGAAAAAAAAATGTGCAACACTGGAAATTGAACGTGTCATGATTTCATAAATCTGGGGGTGTGGTGGGAGCATCTGAAGCTGTGCATCGTAAAATTGCCCTCGGCTGGATCACGCCAAACCTTTCATGCTTCGTATGTGTATCTCATAAGTCTAGACTTTTTTTGTGTCAGTTCAAAATAGAACTACTGTATTTTTAGATTATCTTAATTTTGCACACATTTTTTCATGCGTGAGTGTTAATAGCCGTGACCTTTGTGCTCAGCATCCAGCTGCTGCTGTTGTAGAGGTGTATCGGGGCAGAGCGGAGACCGCAAGCATTCAAAGCACACTTCGAGCTAAGCCGGGACCTTGGAAATGGGATTTATGAGGCTCACGACTGATCACTGTGTCCATTGAAGTCGGTCCCAGATTCTACACTGGGAAGTCTCAGTGGGTGCCAGCATCATGAGCTATCCGAAGATCTGAAGGACTCGGAAAGGCATTGCATGAGTGTTTTAGCAGGCGGTCTTTTCACGCAGTCCACCCGGGTCACTTGGCTGAAGATGCCCAGACAGGCCTGGCGATGGGAGGTTACTAAGGGGTTGCCCAGTTTGGGGCATTTAGAGTCAGACTCCAATGTTAGGGGATTTCCACCATATAATGTATTAACTTTCACTTCCTCTTGAGGGATAGATTTTAAACTCCAGCCCGTCATCATTGACAGAAGTGACTCGCTCTCACAAAGCTGTCCTAGTTGTGTCCTCCAAACACGGGGAAAAGTTGCCTCCTCTTTAAAGTCAGATTTGGCTGAGGCTTTGAAAAAGTTAAGCCTCGAAGAGCGATTATGATGAACTGAGTGCAGAAACAGCACACTGCTAATTAAATGGCTTTTTGAAGGCACGTTGTGTCCTTTAACTGTCTCTTGTTGTTGTGGAGGAACGATTCGCCTGTGTAAATCAAACAGGAATTCATATGAGGAGAGAAAGGCAGTTTTATTTGTTGCCATGGCGGTAGGGAAAGACTCTTCTAGCTAGATTGTCTATTCAGGGTTTATATTTTTTGCCTATTAATACACAATGAGGTCATATTATTAAGAACCTGTGGGATTATGGGACAGAGAAATATTCATCTTATTCAATTTGTACATAATATGCCCAGAATCAATTGCGTGGTAAGAGCTTGTCTTAACCCACACCATATATTTAGTGTGCTGACTTTGAAGCCATTATTCATTTATGGAATTCATTTTGGGAAAAATGTGTGTTTATTTTTACGGGGAATATTTGAAATTAAATGAAAGTCTTTTAATGCATGTGTCCTAACTATCGGCCTTGACTGGCGACCGGCAGTTAAATGCAGCTTTGTGTGGATGGGGTGTTGCTGCAGAAACTAGGACTTCCCTTGTTGGTCGACACGAGACGTCACAGCGAACACACGGGCTACACACATGGCCGCTGTGTGTGTGTCAGAGTGTGTGCATGCGCGCACGCGTGTGTGTGTGTGTGTGTGTTTGTGCGCCGAGCTCAGTTTAGACTGAGAGATTATTGTTGATGATGTGTCAGGGCTTTAGAGAGCCGCAAAATGGTTTCATATTATTGGGTCAAATTATACCGTAGCAAAGTATCGGCTGCACGGAATACGCGTTAGTGGGAGTGTGTGTGCCCGTGTGTGCCCGTGTGCGCTCCTCCACTGTTGCCCCACACAAAGTTCCCTCTCGACAAAAAAATCAGCTTCCCTCCTGTCCCGCATTTCAGCACCCAACTCGTTGTTTAAACTCTCGACCTAAAAAACACTTTTTCTTGCCTATGGGGCAAATCAGATAATCCCCATGTCTTTCGCAATGTTATCCAACAACACGGATCAGGTGGGACTGGCGTTCCAGCCTAAGCCAGATCCCAAGCTCCTATTATTCCGGGCGGTAGAAAGAATAACCAGGCAATAAAACGAGCTATGTAAACCTCCTTCATCCGCTGCATGTGGTGCGTAAAGGAGGCACAGCCAGGTGGCTGCAGGGAAGTAAGCAGAATTGACTAACTGTAGCTCTCACTGTCCACTGTTGACAATCCGCACCACTTGCTTATACCTGTCGCTTGATAAGTCGTTTCAGTTGAGGGGCTTTAACAAACGTACTGCGAGAGACTTTTTTTCCCCACTCTTCCAATCCAGAAAGAAAAAGAAAACTCGCCATCTGAGGGCAGATGAGTGGCCGTGGAAGTGACCAAAAAATGTGACATGCGGCACCCGTCGGTCTCCCCGGATGTAAACACGGTGATTGCCAACCCCCGATTTGACAAGGGCAAACATTGGGTGCGATAAGCAGTGGGTTTAAGTGGGCTTGATAAGCGTCAGTGGTATTCCACTCTGACCTGAGACCAGAGGAGATGGTTTCATAACCAATATTCCCATCTAATCTAATAGTCTATTAAAAGCAGAGAAAACACATGATGGTGACCAGTGGCGCTGTGGAGTAGATGAAATGGAATGTGTCCCACATAGATCGGAAGTGCCATGCATTCAACGTATACCACGCCACGCATGCTCCACTCTACTGAGGAGCGCTCGAAGTGGACCGATCGCGGCTCAGTCCTCCGCTCTGGTGTCCGCGGCGGCCAAGTCACGCACTCACCGATCTCGGAGTTGCAGAAGGCGTCCTGCGGGTGCGACAGTGCGCACGAGCAGCCCTCCGTCAGCTGGTCAACGTGCAGGCTGCTGAAGACGAACAGCAGGCTGATGGCGCGCTGGTACGCTGACCGCATCTCTGCAAAGTTTCCACGCGTGCTGCACAATAAGCGGATCACCTGCTGCTGCTGTAGCGGTGGCGGAGGTCGTTGTTGTTGTCTCTCTCAGCGTGTGTACGTGTGTGTGTGTGTGTAAAGTGTCCAGGTCCAGGCTCCTGTGGCTGTCGTTGCCTCTCGATGCGCTCCGGCGTCTCCCTGCTCCCGGACACACGCACCGCGCTACATATAGCGGCGCGCCGCGCCGACGTCGACGCCCCCTTCCGCGCTGCCGCGCGTGCGGCGGCCAATCGGATGCCCTCTGGGATCACACACGCGCACGACGGCTTACTGGAACTTTTCCCCCCCTCTCCATCTTCATTTAATGCGCTGACAGGAATGACGAAAAAAAAGAGACAAGTTTATTTCTGTTGTGCACAGAAATGTAATGTGTAGGAAAGACTACATCTGTTTAGTCTTATTTTCCAGACAAGAATTCAAAACGTTTCTGGGAGAATAGTAACGAGAATGGGTTAAGAAAGGCTATATTTACAACTAATTTAACCCGAGCTACACAATGGCCGGAGATGTAATATATTAAATGAATACCAAACTGATTTGATTTATATATGGAAAAGGTCACACCTTATGTTTATTTTAAAGCTTCAACCAAAAGGGGAAAAATACCCCATCACAGTTTCCTAAAAACGTAGGATGTCTTAAAATGTAATATTTTTGGTAGGGGTTAGGGTTAAAAGGTATAGATGAATAGTTGTGTTTTTCTCTTATTTTTGTTAAAAGCAAGTATACTTTGTTCTTTACCCCCAGAAGTCTCACTTAGTCAACCCGACGCCGATGCCCTGTTATTAGTAATATTTTGTGAGATTGAAACTTGCAAGGGAAATATATATGTTTTTTATATTTGTTTTAGGTGTAAGCAGATCAGTTCTTTATATTTGTTAATCATGAATGCGCCAAGACAAAAGTAAAGATATTTAAGTAATGTGGGACTACCTGATCTGGCAGTCAGCACTCGCTGCTTCACTTTAGGATTTTCTTATCAAATTCCTTCACTGAAGTTGCTGTTGGTAAATTAGCGGTCTCTTTTTCTGTACTCCCTGACTGTGATAATGGACCTAAGTGGAGTTGTGCCATCGCTGCAGAGGCTGATCTGTAGAGAGTGACGGGGCTAAGTTGCTGCTACTTACAGTTATGTAAGCAAGCCAGAAATAATCAGGCCGGGGAACTCTGGACCTACACATTCCTTCATTAAAAGTTATCTCATTTTGTGACCCTGAATGACCACATATAGACGTTTTCTACTTTAGCATGGCATTAATATGTTTATTATTATTTCATATTTCTGCTTTGAAAGTTCAATACATTTCACGATAACAGCTGGGAAATAGCTTTTCTCAAAAGAAACGTAATTAATCCGTTAGCCTTTTAAGCCGGAACATTTTGTCCTTTGCTTTACAGAGGGGCAGATTAACTTGAGCGAATGAAGTCCTACAACAAACAGGATGTATTTAGACTAAAATAAGAATTTCCCATTCACCTCTGACCCATGACACATATTCACATCAAGAATTCACATATTTTTCCTTTCGCTATACCAAAGAATGTGAGCCAGTGTTTGTTCGGCAGTACAGCGAAAAATCCATCACTGTCATCGTTATCATCACTATCATGCTTGATCCGATGAAAGCTATAATCTGAAGGTCAAGAGATAGGTAGATAGCTCTAATGGACCGAAAGTGCCATCAGCTGCTGCTGTCTGTTGATATTGCCCAAGCCGGATATTATTTTAGCCCCCGACCTAAAGTCTGCATCGACAGATTATTGACCTTCCTTAGTTCGACAATAGATTGGCATTCACAACGAAGGCCAAACGAGGCGATGAAGCCAGGATGAATCAGAGTTACGGAGACTGGCGAAAGGAGGGATTTCCTTGGGCAATATGACATATGGCTTCACTCGTACACAAAGAGGTCAAGCAACCCCACATTCCTCGCATACTGTATGTCCCAAAGATAACATCATGAACCAGGCAGAGGGAAGAACATTACCCTAATATGGGAAGAAAAAAAATCCATAGATGCGATTTGGTCGGTGACATCATATGTGTCTTATTTTCTATAAATCCCACGAAAGGCCTAAAGCCAATAATGATTTGATCCTTCTCGCAAGTATTGTAGCTTAAGTATACAGTAAACACCACACTATTGCTTCACTTGACATTGTTGTTCATTTGAATAGTAACTACAGGACTTTAAAAAATATTTGGAAATGCGGCAAGTTTAAAAAAAACAATACATTTAGAATGTTTAAGAGACTGAGACTGTGTCTTCTTGGCCTGTACATGTCCCTGCAGCATAGTTTAGACTGCATCCAAAAGACTAAGACTTCCTCAAAGTGTCGGTCCAACAACAAGGTCACTATGTTTGAATTTTGTCGCTAGTCCAGTAAAATTGTGGGTCACTGCATGCTCTACTTTACCATTTTTAATGGGACAAGATGAAAGGCAATACATTTTACCGAATATTGCCGTTACGTGTGTCTCTCATTCATTCATCGTTATGACTTGATTCCAGCGACTGAAAGGAGGCCAGTAAGCATACTGTAAGCACAAGGCAGCGCAAAGTGCGTTTTATCTGGAAAAAAGTACAAAAATAGAAAAAGGCTTATTTTAAGGCTGCTGGGGTTGGAGAATGCACCATTGTATACTGGAGGTCTTGAAGGCCTGCGTGGCTCTTGGGTGACTAAAGAAAACAGAGCAGTGACTCAGAGGAAATACCTTTCATCCAACAAGCTGCTAAAGAGACGCAGGAAGAGACTGAGATTGAATAGATAACGGGGCCGAGAGCAACGGTCACGGAGGGAGAGCGTCCGGCCCTGACTCGCCCGGCTCCGTGGCATAGCTCACGTGTCATTCCAGTTAAGTGGTACAGACCTCTGGTCTGCAGCTCTGCGCTTTGGCGGGCAACTGGTGGTGGAGGTTGTGTCCCGGGAGAAAAGCGGTAATTGGAGGTTTCCTAGTTGCAGAGAGCATTGATCCCGGTTCTCTGGTTGCGAGGAGAATTTGGGACCTTGTATTTCTGTGATGGATCGCTTTCCAACTTCTGGGGTGGCTGCTTTGACAGAAAGGAAACACCCGTAGTCCACTGAATGGAGTAATGGTCATTGTTGACATCTGGCGAGGTTCTTTGCATTGTCATTGTGGATATGACGTAAGGCTGTTATGGCGTCGGTTTTTCCCTGCGCACTTAGAATGGCTTAAAGTGCCGAAGTGACAGAACATAACTTATTCGTAGTGACAACTTTGCAAACCATGAATGAGAATCTATCTTTCGGGGCAGCCCTAACACCTGAGCCAGATAAATTAATTTGATCTACCTTAACCTCGTGATCTTAATGATTGGCAATATATTTGAATAAGGCAAAGCATAAGAAGTCCCCTTTAGTATAAAATATGAATAAGTGTAAATTCAATATGCTGTAAAAATATGAATAAGTGCAGCTTAAATGTAATTTAATATTATTTATTAATTTAAGATTTAATGTTGTCCTGAATTAGATTTTTTATGTCAACATTTGGACTGTGTGATGGACTGTTCACCTACAAACTCCTTTATCTCAGACTTTCACTTTTTCTAAATGTCTAGCAAAGTGGGTTAAACCGGTCAGGATTCATTTGGTTTACGGGCACTTGACACTGCGGCCCCTTCTTTTAACTGAACATGCCGAACAGCTGGACATGAGGTCAAAGGTCAGGATCTGAGAGCTCTCAGAGGTTCTGTAATCTGAGTTTGGCCTGGTCCGCACCCTCCTGGTACCGCAACACTTCCGTTGGCCATTCATTCTGCCCACTCCGACTGAACAGTTCAACAGATGGCCACAGATTTCCAACTCCACTGTGTTCACCATCTGATGTGAAGTCCGGACAGATCAGAGAGGGGAACACAAACATGGCCCTGACCCGTGTTCCCGCTCACAACGGGACTCCCCCTGCAGTAAAAATAAGATGAATGCTGCAGTAACTTCCTACTCAGACGGGCCTAACGCAACCACAGCAGGGTCCCCTGCCGTACTCCGCTGTACATATATGGTGTGTATGCGGTCAGGAAACCCCACAAATGACTATGTTGTGTTACTGCATGAGACAATGAGACACCAGAGCTTACTTTCAGCATGGGCATATGACAGCATGGAAATAGCTTTGAGGAATTCCTCAAGGTTGAGAAAATGCCTAAATGGGTCCGATGCTGCGCGTAGTTTTTTTTTTTTTTTATGGCTCTGGGGTTTGGTCATATAACTCTGTACTTCGGAACGAGGTCACTGTAGCGACAATATGTGAGATTTTGATGGGAAATAATAAGACGGAGAAAAAATAACAATTAATCCCAGGTTTTGCAGTGTGCCCCATTGACTGATGGAGTAGAGTTCATCTTCAACACATTAAACAAACTTTCTCCTCAGAGGAAAAACTTGAAATGGCCAGTGTTTCCCAGAAACCTGAGCCACTGAGGGAAGGTGTGGAAGAGAGAACACACATTTAGGGAAGATGTTCCAGTGAGTCAGCAGCAGGTCAGAGGTCAAGGCTGTTCGAGGATCCACAGGATGCTGAAGTCACACACTCGTGGGTGGAGGGTGTGAGGCAGATTTAAATTTAGAAATGAGATCATCCCTCCAGGACAACCCTGTGTTTTTATTCCCTATTGTCCGACATCTGTAGTTTCATTCCAAAAAACATTTCAGAGCTTTCTTATCTTCCCATTATATTTGGCAGGAACCTCAGACAGTTCATGAGTTACAGTTTAGAGAGTGAGTCACTTGGCCGTTGCATCAAGAAGAGCTCTTATTTTAAGAAAAGTATTATCTCTTTGGGGAGTGACGATTGCCAAAGAAATTATTGTTCATCTTTTAACCTTCTCCCCCCAAAAAAACAAAGGATATCTTAGTTCTGTGGATTGTGACAAAATACAGATTTACCATATTCACGTTCTGAAATAATATATTATAATTGTGATTATATTATTATAATTAATCATTCATTATTATCATGCCACTATACTTAACCTGTTGTTTCACAGAATTTGGCTTTATATGTATATTTTTTAGATGATATGGGTGATATTTTTGGGTGATATGAAAGGGGCTTCCCCAATTATCCAATTATAGTCGCATTTCTGTGTGGGGGGTTTAACATTTTGCTGATGTCAATCAAATTATTATAGACATTTATTCCAAGAAACATGCATGACATATTTACTACAGAAACGGCTGGTATCTCAATGGTGTGTTTACAGCTTCTTATGCTGCCCCAGTTGAGGTTTGAACTTTTTGGCCTGTGAACATTTTAAATGGAGTCATGTGAAATCGCAGGTAATCAGTTGTGAGTTACGAGAAGTTCAACCGAAGGTTGGATTTTTCTTCTTGGATAGTAGACAGCTTGTGAGACGGACTGTTTGATTTTAAAGATTTTATCTGAAAAGCCCAAAAAAGGTCACATTTTTGAGAGCACCGAGTAAAAAAAATAAAATGAAAAAATCCATTTTAGAATTGAAATAGCGAATGTGTTCTTAAATCTTCTACCATCTTTTTTTCTAGATTATAACTCTAAATATCTGACCCCATAAATGTGTGAAGGGATCTCTTGGAGGGCCGCAACCCCCGTGTTTTGAGTCACAGCTCTATATAAGTGATTGTTTATTTGACTTCATGTGTCTGTTTGTGTTGTGGCCGACAACAAGAGCAAAAGGAAAACACTCCAGTCCCGACGGACAGAGATCCCACACATATTTACGTAGTGCTGCGTGCTGTTAGGAGGACTCCCTTTAAACGTCTTTTGGATGGCGCAGTCTTTCTGAGGGTAGTGACGAACTTTCCCCATGCTGGGACCAGATGGCCGTGGGTTCTGTTGACCATCGCTGACCATTATTCGCTGTACAAACCAAAGCGGGAGGCAGGACCGCCCACATTTGTTTTTCAATACGGGAATCCCCCATTAAGCAGACATGACAGCAGACTCTGAATCGACATTAATTCACTGTGCGAGAACTTAGTCACGTTACACAGTCATTTTATTTATATATTATAATTCATAATGGCGTTTAGATTGCTTAAAATAACAGCGACTTTGTTCAGGGCATCCTGTCCTGTTATCTGATTGATGCTGTGTCGCTGACCCTAGGCCCCCCGTTGGGTTGTGCTTCTTCTGTTTCTGTGGACTTGAATTAAGTTTTGAACAAAATGTGCTAATTAAGAAGGAACCATAAATTATATAGCAGCGTTTTTTGTTTTTTTTTAGGCAGATACCTCATCTGTAAAGGGAATGACACATAAAAACACATTTTGATCCAAACTTTATACACTCCAAATTTATAACGTTAAGTACCAGCCTGGTCCAAAAAGTAAATAATTCCCTTATTCAAATTCCATTCCACTTAATTACCATATCTTTGACTAAAGATTTCACCAATAACCTGCACACCTAGCATCCAGTAATATGCCGTAATGTATCAACAGAGCTTTGTTGTCGTTTGTCTCCTTTACTTTCTGCACACTTCATTATAACAATTGTATGTAGTCTTGTAGTGTCTCAACGTTTTTTGTTTTAAAAAATATGTGCCCATCCTAGATTTCTCTCATCTTGTTGATTATAAGTTAATTGGGACCTACAGTAGTTGTGGTTGTAATGTTGCTGCAGTGTCCCAGCCGTTCTTGCCGCTCGCCTCTGCTGTTAAATAAATACAGACTAGGTTCTCCGCATCCAGCTGTTCCTAAACGTCTCTTCCTCCTTGATGTTCCTCCCCTCTCCTCCCTTTGTGCCGTGTCTTAATTGAAAACAGTGGTGGCACTGACATTTGGGCTGCGCTCTGCTCTGCGGAAGGCCGCCTTTCCTTCCTCTGCTGTCGAAAAAAAAAAAAACGCACGACACCTCTTGCCTCGTGTGTGCCGTTGGAACACGGAGCAGGGAGCGTTTCTGCACGCATGTTGTGACTTCTGAATAACTGTCGTTATTATTATCGACTTCAGCTCACATATTTGCACCTGTTGCACCTTCCGGGTTAAATTAAGTGAAAATAGTCGATATTTCTGCAACGTATTACTCCTGTCTTCCTTTACTTTAAGAGTTGGTCATTCCCAGAGTTTTGGAACCATGTTTTCAATAATGCTTTGGAAGCAGTTACATGTTTGTCAGGATTGAGGCATATTGGCACTGCGTTTCCTGTTTTATAATGTACCAGTGGATGTACAGACATGTCACTGGATTAATGTGATGCTGAAGAAAGCATGATAGTGTGATATGTGACCTGTTTGTGTTCAAAATTGACTCGAGGCATGAGTGTGGACTGTCATTTTTTATGCAAAGTGTGGCAAACTCGTGCTGAAGTTTTTTTTTAGGGCCTTAGATGCCTATGCGTCTTATGACGCCACTCTTTGGCCATCCTGAGTGCATATTCGCCACAGCTTAAAACCTCTCTTGACATGAAGTAAACTGAACAGGAGTAATGGGAGACAATTCTGAGAACTGTTTAACTTCTCACTTGGCCCGTTGCTGCTTTTGAAAACAACTTAATACCAACTTTCGTTTTTTGCCATGTGGGGCTGTAATTTTCTTAACAATGTGGCTCGAAAGTGCGGCAAACCACTGCACGAAGCTCAGTGTGAAAACAGTGTGTGCAACAGTCTATCTGTTTTGTCCAGAATCAGACTGCTCACACCTTCTTTATATTCGGGCATGTTGCAAGGATGCCGCACATTGAGAGCATCGAGCTTCTTTTCATTATTTTCCTGTGCAGACGGGACATCTGGGTGGGACATAATGCCAGAAAATAATTGTTCAAGGTGAGAGGCTGCAGACTGGCCAACAAAAGCCTCGTGAATATTTCCTCTGAGGGCTGGGCAGCTTTCGTGACGGGTGAAAACTGGTATCAGTGTGTGACCCTGACCTCCGTGCCTCTGCGTATGTCCAGTATGTTGCTCACAGATTCACGTTTGGTTCTGTGTAGGATTGGTTTTGTCTGTGTCACTGACTGAATGATTCCATGGGGCAAGAGATCCAAGCACACGGCCTCCTCGTTTCTGCTCAGCCTTTTTTTTCCGAGACCTAATGCGGCACTGGAATCATGGGAAAAGAACATCACTTTTCCGTTTAGACTGAGAGGAATGTGGCACAGTGTTGATGGTTTTTGCAGGGCTGGCTCGCCCGAGGCCTGTCTGCCTTTTTTTTTTTCTTCTTCTGATGCAGGAATGTAGGTTAGTGAATTGATTAGCGTTAATAAGGCCAGTCAGGGTCCCTATTACGGCAAGACCACAGGGTTGCGGGACCGAAATAGGCTCCTCGAGTACATCGTTTGGACATGTGCTCAACGCAGAATTTCAAACAAATCTGTGTTTATTCAAAATGAATGGAGTGGACACGAGCAGTGGCTGTGTTCCGTTATTAAGTCACATTGGTTAACCAGCTGTAATATCAGCCACCCGTGAGATCCTGGAGATATTGCGAGCGGTTGGCCCATGGGAGCGCTCTTACAGGCTTCACAAAGGGTGGGGTTGTAGGTGTTGCGGTGTGACACACAGCTGCCATTGCGGCACCAGAACCGAGGGACCCTTTGAATCCAAAATCCAAAGACGACAAGCCTAGGCTACATCGGCTGTGGAGATAGGATTCAAAGATTGTTCCGCCTGGCCTGCTCCTGTTTTTTTTTTGTTTTTTTTCCCCTGCTGTTGTTTCTTAAGCCGGTAGAGATGATTGATAGCGAAGGCGGTGTTACGAAGTTCAGAGCAAGACTCGGCAAAGTTTTTCTTCTCAGCAACGCACACCTAAATCCCGCGATTCTTTTCGACGTGGTTGATGCCGATGGAGAAAGAAAGAAAAACATACAGACAACTATCCGATGATGATCAGTAAAAGAACGGTGAAGGAGATTAGGTGGAGATTGTATCTAGAAGATGTACCGTATATATTTCACTGGATACGTGAAAACGTGATCTATGATCTACGATTCATCCTCTGAAGACCACAAATGTCAGCACAAATGCCCATTCAGCATTTACATTTTTTTGTTGATGGCAGACCATCAATGCCCTCCAGCATGAATAAAAGAAAAAAATCTGAACTGAATCAAAAGCACATGAAAGGCAAAACAAATTCTTTGGCCACAGCATCAAACACTGACCCGACATACAAGATGTTTGCCTGTATGTAATCTTATTTGTCGATTTGGTTTTAATTTTAATAATCAAATATTTTGCCGGCCTATTTTTCCCCCCTCACACTCTGTAGTCGGAAGCAAACTCTCTTTATTTTATTAGCAACAGAACATTTGTGTTTCCGGAAAGGTTAAAGGATTATTAAATCCACAATATTACTGCGCATTATAACATTATTCACAGTTCTCATGTGGGCCGATTAAAGATGAAGTCTTTTATCTGGAGACGGGGCGAGATGCTGTACACGCTGTGGTGAAAAAGCCGGTGGCTTGACCGGCAGAAGATTCGCCACCGACCCTCCCAGTCACTTCTCCGTCAGCGCCTCGGTGTTGTCAGGAAGCGCTCGCCCTGGAAACTTCCAGCTTTGGGAATACGGTGCGTTTTCCAGACAGCTCTCATGGAAATACACCAGGATGGCCCATAATGGAAGCCATATGAGCCCAAATTACCGAAATAATTACCGGGCCCAATTAGACAGGTTTTACTGTACGCACTTTAGCACAATGGGCATCTACTGTTGGTGCTGTGGGCGGATGTTGGCCCCGGAGGTTACCATGACTTGTCATAAATATCTATTATGGTGGCGTATCCAGGAACTACTGCATGTGTCATGCTTGTGTCACTCTGGGTTTCGAGAGCATGTAAACTTTCTTTTGAGGGTTTACAGCCCGCAGTGTTAAGACTGGCGGTGTGCTGTTCACTGGAACACCGCACACAAGTTGTCAGAATCAACACCTCTATATTTCGATTTCTGCCATTTGGGGGGGAAAAAACGACCACAGAGAAGACATGGCAATTGTAATTCATACTAGATATCTAAAGGTCTGTGATATTAGACAGAAACACAAAACGGGATGATCCCCTATATTGTATAGTGTATAGTAAGAAGAAGAAGAATGTTGAGTGACGCGCAAATCGTCAATAAAATCGGAAACTATTCGTACCGATGGAGCTTTTTTTCTTTTCTTCCACATCTTGTATGTTGCAAACGCACCGAAAAAAACAAAGTGTAGTGACAGCATTTTGCGAGTTTACCACCTCCTCTGGGTGACGTGGGGGAAGAATCCCTTGAGCGTATATACCCCTCATGAAACCTGCTTGTCGTCTTTACACCTTTAGAAGTGGTTTCAGTGTTTCCATGCTGAGCTGGCCTCCGGCTTTATCCTCGGCAAAGATCTACTGTAAGGTGTTTGGTGAATTTCACTAAGTGTTGGCTTAACGGGTGTAAAAAGATGCCGCACAACATTCGCCGGCATGGGCGTACCACCGTTGACAACAACTCACGCTCGTAACCATGACACAGCGTGTCATGGCCGTAGCGCTGCGTCACGGTTACAACCTCGGGGCTGTTACCGTGACACACTCCCCCGGCTGTGCGTCTCCAGTATTTACCTCCTTGCGTGTGTCCAGGCTGTGCAAACTCCTGCTCCTCCTCCGCATGTTCACGTGTGTGAAAAAAGCTCACCTGGACTCCATCCTGAGCTCCTTTGCCCTCATCATAATATGAAGTACGTCTTTTCAGCGACTGAACTAATAAATCTTTATTTCCAGCTATATACTTTGTACCGCGCCTGCCGTGATTTGAAACGACGCAAACCTCTATGCAGAGAAAGAGACAGCTGAACGCTTTCGCCTCAGGTGCATGAATCGAGCCCCGCAGCCGAAGCGGGGCCTCGCGTGAAAAGCGTTATTGGTCTCCCGAGGTCCACTTAATCCTCGAGCAGGGTTTGATGTGGTCGGCCCGTCTGTGGTGGGACTTTTTGCCAAAAACGATTCGGGGGGTCCCAGGTGCCAGGCCGTAGCACCTCGCCACACGTCTTCTCCTTGATGTGGCGGATTTGAGCGGGAATAATAATTAAAAAAAATTGCGAGGTCATAAATGCTGAATGAATGCACCATGTGTTTTGTCGGGTAGTCTATGTGCCCCCAAAGAAGGTTTTTTACTGCAATATATAGATGGATATAGTGTGTGACCCATATATTCTTAAGTGGAGTTTTACATTATTTTATTGTACAGTACCATATACATTCAAATGGGAACGTAAATTCCATTTATGTCGCACCATATGGCTGAAAGTTATCATTATCCTTAAGGACTGGGGGGGCAGTCAAAATTCAATCCTGTGCTTAATTTTTTTTACATACACCTTTTCTTATTTGCCTTTTCCCTCCTATTGTGACTACATTTAAGTTACAGGTCGTATATAGCAATATATATGGAATGATTCAGTCTACAAGGACACCGATATGACACCCGCGCATAGAGCCCTGCCCCTGCGTTTTACATTTTCCACAGTGGGATTTGGAAACTTCCAGTCAACATGAGATGGAAGTTTTTTGCGGGATCGGAATGTCGCATGGAGGTGCTTTGCAGTCAGCGAAGCGCGATTCCACTCAGACAGTGACCCGGGCGACGGGAAGGGGATGTTCCCGGACGGGATTCCCTGAAGTGTTTCCACCGCAGGGGCCCCGACCCCGGTCGTCTGGTGCGCTTGCTGTAAACGAAGCCAGCCCGTGTTACGAAATGAAACCGAGACTGGGGAAATCGCCCGCCATATAATTAGCCATTTCGGCATAGGACTTCTTAACGTCTTTGCCACACTCGATGCCTTTTACAGACATGTGCCGGGAACAAAAGGCCGAGCGGCGCGCGCGCAGCTGCGATGAAACGGAGAGCCGAAACTTTAAAACCGTGTGTCCCACATCTGACGAGCTCACAGGCACCGTAGGCCACCGAGGCTTTTTTTTTTTTTTAAGGACACAGTCTTGTTTTTGTTAAACAATCTCATAAAGGATATCAATCCTGGTAAAAAAAAAAGAGGTTTCCCATAAAATCGCCTCCCTTGTGTCTGAGGGAAAGGCTCTAGCCACACTCTCGGCGGTGACGCTATTCTATTTTACGACTCGAGGCACCACCAGAGGAATATACAAATTGGTTATTTACCAAACACATTCAAAATGCAATTTGGCACATGCCTAATAAATAATGTACATTAGAAATAAACATCAGAAAGGAAGACTGAACACATGGCATGAAACAAATTGTGAAAGATCAAAATTGTTATAAATAAATATAAATATGCAAATCACCCAGTAAGCGCAGGGTAACAGTTAAGCCGCTACAGCATTTATGATACAAATGTTTCTGCAGAATTGCCTCCATCTGTGGGATTTGCTACACAAATATATATAATATATAATATATATAACTTGACCTCCCCCCACACACACACACACACACTGATCTTTGTCACCTTTTTTGTGAAACGGCCAATATTCAAACTTAAGACGAGCAACAGAGAATCACGTAAAATGCTTTTGAACTAAAACCATAAAGCCGATAACGCTTCGGGTGACGCGGACCGATCAGAAAACAACAGTGAGAGCACGTCTCCATCCGACTCCCCTGGTTTCACCAGCGGTTGCAGCATGTGGTCGGGCTCTCCCCGACGTGTTTAGAGTCTGCCGTCATTGCCGTGCTGATGGGAATGGCTGGGAGGAGCACGTCCAGACAGAGTGGGTGGCTGCAGCCCCCTTCCACCCAAAGCACTCTCTGCAGACAGACGGACGGACAGACAGACGCACTGTGCTACCACCGGACTCGGCTCAGATACACGCCAAACCTCAGGCGTCTTATCAATCATCGTGTGAGTCAACACTCTAAATGTGCAATCCTGACATTTCCAGTTCTTGGTGCTGATTACAGTGAACTTAAGCTACAGCTGAATGAAGTTGAACCCAAATCACATCCAATAACAGGGATCTTCTGGTCAAACACTTTCAGGAGAACTAAATATATATATATATATATATATATATATAATATTTTTTCTCATTTGCATGTCTCTCACCCCACTGAGCAGTTCATGCAACCGGCATTGGGGAAATGGATTGCTTACAGTCTCCACTCCCCTCTGTATTCTGGCACTTGGAAAGCGATAATGGAGACATACTGCACTTTATCTTGGCAGCGTGTGCACCGGGGGCTGTACAGTAAGAACCTGTCAACAGACGCGGCGTTCACACCCTCATGCAGCTCCGTGTCTGTTCGGGGGCTCGCTCCGCGCAACACAAGCTGGCGGCAACATTAGGATGTGTGGATCCTTCCAGCGTCGGGGAGGGTCAGAGCAGCAGCTGTTCTTGCAGGACACCACTTCTCTATGCGTGATCTGTTCTTGAGCTACGGGTGTCAACTGCCGTTTCTGTGCTGATGTATACTTTGTGCTTCAGGTCGAGGTACCTGCGTAAATATTTAAAAACGCCACATGCATGTTTAGAAAAAAGAAAAAATCTTGAAAACTCACTCGACTTCCGGGTTTATACCAGGGGTGTCCAAACTACGGCCTGCGGGCCATCTGCGACCCGCCGTGCGGTTTGAGCTGGCCCGCCGAGCACCCCCCGCCGACAGATCACACCGTGTTCGCGGGAGTGGCGCAAAGTTTGGACATCCCTGGTTTATATGATGAAGTTCAGTATCTACATTTAAAATGTAATAAATTATGACGAGTGTACTAGTTTATTATTCAGCACGATTGCTCTAAACCCGATTCGTGCGGCCCACTCTTCAGTACCCTGGCTCCGCTACCGAAGAGTTATTTCTCTCTGCATCCCGCTTGGGACCACGTCGGCTAACTCTATCCAGGGGCGTTTCAGCCGCAGAGAGGTTGGATGTAATCTGTTGACGTCTCGTCCACTTCACTTCTGCAAACCAGGAGGAATAGCATGTTTGCGGTCGGTCGGGCTTTGTCCAAACCGATCCCAATGAGCTGTGATCTTCCACCCGACTTCCCGGAACCTCGCTCTCTTGTGTATCGAAACCCCACATTTTTTTCCCCCCACTCACGCCTCCTCCACTGCGCAGCTTTCAGTTCAGCGCTGTGGCAAGCCCATAGCGGCATCGGGGGACACACAGCTCTGGTCACTTCATGTACACCTTCTCATCGGTTGTAGAGGAAATACTTTTTCCCACATTCGGTTGGCGTTAACCACATGTCTGTCTCACTGTATATTTAGAACACCGAGTACAAGCTCTGAGTGTCCTTACTTAGTGTGATATCCAGTGTTGACATTTGCGTGCAGTGCCCTTTGCCTTAAAGATGAAGTACAGCACATATGTTTTGATCCTTGTTTTGTTTTTTTGCAAAATGTTTATGTATGTAATAAATGAAATGTGAAAGGTGGAGAGTGGCAATAAATGATTAAAAATTAGGCCTTGGCTTTACAGCATCCCAACAAGTTATTAAGGGCCTCTAACGGCTCATTGTTTTTGGTTTTAATGAACCATTAATTTACTTTTTGCTTCCCTCTCTGCTCTCATTGGTGTTTCTAGACATAGCAGCAGCTGCTACACCAATGGTACAGAGCAACGTTGTTTGCACTTTCTTCCTGCTGCCCTGTAGCGGCCATAAAGATCTGCAATATTCTGTATATATTTTGATCGTTGTGACCTTGTTTGTGGCCCAGAGGGCCCAGATGTTATATATATATATATAAATAAATCTGTACATATTTAGATGCCACTGAAGCATACACAACCGCCTCACATGTATAGAAAGCCTGAGGTTATAATAGCTGTTGTCCTTGTCTGCAGGTTTCAACTCCTTCCTACCCTGTGGTGGTCAAGATGGGACACGCCCACGCTGGTATGGGAAAGGTGAGTAGAGGAAATTACAAAGACACAACGTCCCTATAGTTTGCGTGTGTTGGATTTCTCCTCTTATGCCGAGAATATACTCGGAAACTTCTAACTGATACTATAGGGCATCTGCGTCTCAGTTAGATGTCAGGAGAAAAATCACTTGGAAGAGAAGCTCATGAGTTCATATTCGCACCCTCGGTTATTTCTCGATTCTAGTCGTGCCTGTCACCTGATGTTATCGCAGCAGCTTTGACTTCAGTGGCTTTCTGAGATCAGACTGCGATCAGACTCCGCAATCTCCGCAATCAGTCACGATGGCGAAATCCCGGTTCAAATCAGACAAGGGATCCCTTGGTTTACTCTCACTGAGTTGATATCTGATTGTTACGAAGGCGGGGGAGCACGTGGACAGACGGACGGACACACACACACACACCGCCGATACACCGCAGCTGCGGTTTTGATGTTTTCCGGTTCACACAAGAGTCGAGTGCAGTGCAGAGAATCCGACACGGAGATGAAAGTGGACTGTGTATTGTCTGTCGTCATGTCCTGGCGCACAATGTGGAGCATTTCTTTAAAAACTGCATTAATATTTTTTTTTATAATTTATTCATTCGTAAACATGACCTCGGTTTCTTACACCCGCCGGTCATTTGAATTTCCAGGGACCGGCAACTCCTGTATGACTTAGTCTCTCGCGTCTGTCTGTATGGGCTTGGTTTCCTGTTCAGGAGCCAGGCATGCTATAGAATTTCCCATAAGGCTCGGGGGGGCGGGGTTACTTGGCTGGCTCGTGTAGTGCCAGACCTGATTTAACCCCTCCGACCTCACCGAACCCCCCCGAGAACGGAAAGAAATGTGTGGGGATTTAGGTCATTGCTGTTCTGTTTGCTTTCAACAAAAACCTGTTATGCCTATATTTTAATAGACTGTGTGTATGATATGTGGCTACTCATAGAGCCCCTGTCATCGAACAAATGGCACAAGCGTAACAAAATACGAGAGCTCTCTGCCCAGTTTCCTCCTGACGTCTTTCAAGACTGGTCGGCCTCTGTCTTCTGGCGAAAAACGTCATTTGGGTCTGGACACTCACCAGTGTGAAAGTGTTTTTTTTCCACCACAGCCAGTTCCTCATCTCCGGTGCCAGTATTTCACCTTCTCTGGGTTACCTTGTAGACACCGTTTGCGTCATCGCAGGTTGTCCAGTTACTCAGGAGGGATTGTGTAACACTCCGGTTGGCTTTGCATGCGCACGGCTCAGTGCTTGACCTGCTGCGAGCCGCCAGGTTCTGCCTGTGGAGCCCCGCTGTGAACTGTGAGTCGCGTCCGCTCATCTTGTTGTTTCAGCTTCTGCCTACTTGCCATAAACAGGGCAAGGTCAAGAGGGCATAGCTACACATACCATGATGTGGCTTAAAAAGTAATACCATGGACAAAGATTGGCAAAACATTCATACAATCCGGCATGATTTTTTTCCAAAATGTGGCTTAATATCGTTTCGAGTTGTAAATGTCTGTTTTACTGGGATGCTTATTGGAAGAAGTTAGCCACAATACTTTCTACTTGTGTGATAGCTCGAAGAACCACTGGAATAAGGCAAACTTACTTCAAGAATATAATTATTTGGGTTCCAATCATAAAGTGGACATCAAATGGTATAATAATCCTAAGAGGGCATCATCTGCGTGAACTGTTTTTCTCCACAATGGACACCAGAGTGTGTACATGAATGTTTTAGAACACTTTGTTCTTCTTACTTTTATGGGTTTGAATATATTTGTGGGTCTGCCTTATGACCTCATTGAAGAGACTAATAGATTTTTTGTTGTTGTTGCAGTTGAACGGCTTCAAATGTGGGTTTCAATAAGCCTATTCATGTGAATCCCCATCAAAGTGACTGTTTATTGGACCGCAGTAACCGTCAAAGTTGCCAGCGCTTGCTTAAAAGTGTTGGTCGCCTGCTCACTCCCACTCTTGCTCACTTTTAATTCATTTTTTTCCTACTGCCGGTTCTCCTTCTGCCTCTTTGTGAGAGGCAGAAGGATTTCATCTGGATTTCTTTGTTCCACCCAAACAATTTGTATTTCTTTTTCAGCGCTTTTTAGAACTTGTCCACATGACCTTTAACATTTAACCTTTACCCAAACCTATATTAAAACTCACTGTCCGACGAGCATAACAAAGTGCTTTTTTCATGAGGGCACATCCCCCCAGACCTATAACGTCCTCCGCCTAAAACGGAGATGAGGCAACTGGTGAGAAGAATCGCCATGAGTGATTGGATGCTCTGGACCGACTCATTTTGCATCACAAACACTGAGCTCTGACAGTCCACCATACAACGTCGCTGCTGATGAATGACTTTGGCCGCCATGATGCCCCATTTCCCACGACCTGACCGAATACACAACAAATAAATCAACAACATCATATGAATGAAATATGATAAAGTGATCAATGGCAAACATTATCCACAGAAAATCCAAAGATGACTGTTTGAGTGACAGGTGATCCAGTAGAACTGTACTGGGTGAGGTAGAAAGAGCATTTGTATGAGTAGATGGAAATGGAGCTCTTACAAATGATTTGTTTTACTTTCAGTTCTATTTAACAGTGTTTCTCATTCTTACATACTGTAATTGTCTACTAGGTAAGTGGGACAAAAAAGTGACTTTTATGTAACAGCAATGTTGTATGTTGATGGGTCACTACTGCGTCATCCCCCCTGTGTCTGTGTCCGCAGTCTAATCACTTGATGGAAGTGGAGTGGTGTAGTCTAAATCTGCCCTTGGCCCTGTTTCCACCCGGGGACTGTTTATTCCGCCTGTGTTAAAGTGTTAAATTCCTTTGGCAGTCTGAGCAGTCAGGGCCAGCACTGACGGCTCACTTTGTAATTAGCCCCTCACTAACCGGCGTTGCCCCCCCCCGCAGATCAAAGTTGAAAACCAACAGGACTTCCAGGACATCACCAGCGTGGTGGCTCTGGCCGGGACCTACGTCACCACCGAGCCCTACGTCCAGTCCAAGTATGACATCCGCATCCAGAAGATTGGCAACAACTACAAGGCTTACATGTGAGACACGCATCACACCGCCAGCCCCATACACTTCGCAGGAGTTTTGAGGAGGCCATTATGTGAGGGTTCGTCCAGGACATACAGTAGGTTGACGGATACAATTAATGATGTAGTATAGCTGCCTGTAAAACGATGTTCACAGCCGGGGGAAAATCCTCGTATTTGTTCATTATATACATTCTTTTTAAACTTAAAATAAATAAATAAATGAAGTTCAGTTATCCTCTGAAATAACATTTATACCCTTATTAGATAGAATTGAACTCACTCATTGACTTTGCATCCAATAGTTCAAGGAACTGTATGGTCACAGGAACTAATTTGGGAACTTTTGCATGTTTCAGTTTTCACTGCACCACTACAGTTTAGCAAATGAAGGAAACCTTTTGTCAAGAGCCCTTTTTTCTGTAAATGCAGCCAAGCGTATGGCAACATAGAATATGAGCCAACACCCTGTTCACTTTTAAGTTTCCTTATCTGAGAAATGATTTGACCAGAAAACAGGAAAACGGCGTGGCCGAGCCTTATCTCGGTCTCACCATCTCTGGCCTCACCGTGAAAGCATGTCCGGTAAATTACTATGACACAAACAAAATGTAGGTGTGGATGGCAATCATCATCATCATCATCTCCCAGGAACTGACGATTGGCTTCTCCCGTGAGGTGCCTTATTCAGCGACAGCCAAAGCTGTGAGTGACTAACCGGTGCGGAGTGCCATCTTTCCTCATGATCTCCTTTGATTTTCAGGAGAACCTCCATTTCTGGCAACTGGAAGGCGAACACTGGTTCGGCCATGCTGGAACAGATCGCGATGACCGACCGGTGAGTAATGACGGGAAAATGCAGACCTGTCTTCATTATATTTTTATACTTTTAAAGACAACTTTGCTCATTTTGTGCGTCTCTCATATCCATCTTTTGGTGAAATTCACATTCATAAATAGGGATAAGGCAGGTGCCCCTTAAAACTCTTAAAGTTGTTGACAGTATTATAGTTCAATTTTTGACTGAATCCTGTGCAGTCTAACCCTCCAGTCATGATATCTCCCGGAGCATGTTGGGTCTTTGAATACCCACTTATCACTTATTTGTGTCTCTGTGCACCAGATATCGCTTGTGGGTGGACTCCTGTGCCGAGATGTTTGGCGGCCTAGATGTGTGTGCAGTGAAGGCTGTCCATGGAAAAGATGGCAACGACTATATCATCGAGGTCAGTTTGTTTTCCAACACGGCCCCGTAATCGCAGTCTGAGGTTAGTTTTAAGAGACAGTTTCCAGGTATGGGAGGCCACATGCTGCTACCAGGAAGGCATCCCTAATATTCTGCGCCGTTTCAGTGTCAGTGCAACCTTGGATTCAGCCTCCGTCCTTGCGGATACTATTTTTTTATTCCATCACGTTGAAAGTCAACGGGGAAGGGCGTAGCCGCTCTTGATTGTAGTGATCGCCAGAACCTCCGTAGACCAAACGCAGGCGGCCCGAAAACAACACGATGTAGATCAACAACATTTGCCGAGGCATGACCTACTGCAAACCCATTTGGCAGAGCCAAATTCCCCAGTGGAATGAAATATTGCACAACGATTTGCAATCCAGTCCTCACTACGGCCCCGCATGCCGCAAATCTATGCTTTTCAGGATCTGCACTGTCTCTTGATAAAGCTGTTCTAATCCATATTTATTAGAAACAAACTCTTATTCTCACAATCTCTCATCTATCCAAATGAATGCCAGCATTGATCCGCACCTGCTGTAACGGGTCATTTCAAGAAGTGAAGCAGTGATATGCATGGGGGGGGTTATATTAGTATATTTTTAGCAGTTTAATTCCACATTAGAAAAACATTCAATCTCAGTGGGTAAGACGAGGAGAAGAGCAAAAACGTTGTTTTGTCCCAATATTCCACTTCATCGTAGAAGAACATTAGAATGGAAAAAGCACATTTCCACATCTGCAGGAGCCCAAAATAGACTAGAAATCAACAGGACAATTGAGATGTGAGTAAGGACTATGACGTGCTATTTCTCAAATGGAAAAGCTCTCACTCTACCATTAGATTGCTGTCAATTTCTCCACTGGCACATACAAAAAAAACAAAACAGCTAAATACTTTGGCAGGTTCAGTCCCGCCGCACGGGGGCCTTTGGGGAAACAGGAAATCAATCGCTGGATTTGATGTTGGAGCAGGTTGGGAATATTATAAAGGTGAACGTTGGAAACAAAAAAAAAAGAGGAGTGATAAAATGTTTTTATCATCTGCCGTTGAGTTTTGTTTTAAGCACGGCCTCCCATGCTATCAAATCTGAGCAGACAGGCTGGTTTTTGGGACAAATCAGAGAACATGACATCACTCATCTCTCCTATCTGTGCACTGGGTGAAGTCAGTGGTGAGAAAATCCCCCCTTTACTTTTTTTTTTCGTTTTCTCGACTTGTACTATCTCAGGAAATATCTACCAGCTCCCAAGAGAGGTGTAGTCTTAGAGCTGCACTGTTTGGACGGAGAAACCAGTGACACAGTCGCGCAACAATGTTCCCTGGCGAGCTGCTTCCTCCCTCCCTCCCTCCCTCCCTCCTACGTGCGTCCACTCCGTCCCGCCATCTCTGTCCAGCCCCTCGGCACGCTGGAATTTAATGAAGCGCGACAGGGACGAGCGGTTGGTACATTGCAGTGAGAATTTGTTTGGTTGTTTTGCTTCTTAAGTTTGGGACAAAGACGTCAGCTGCGATACCAATATCTAATCATAATAATAATAATAATAATATATAATATAATAATGAATGAGTAGGGAGCAAAAGTTGTACAGTGATGTAACTTAATATCCTATATCAATGACACATTTATGCGACATGTTACACCACAACAGAAAATCTACATTATATGACATGTATTGTGAACAAACACAATGCAACACTGCTTATTCACATCATTTCAAATGACTTCATAAGATGCACAATGGCATGCTGCACCACAACTTGTAATGTTGTAATTTGACTATCTATATCCACACGATGCACTTGACTTGACTTTCGTTTTGGACATTTCTTACTTCTACTTTTGCGTACAAATAAGCAGAATTTTCATAAATAAAAGGGTGTTGACACACTGCAGCATTGCTACATTTGCTGAAGTAAAAGAAGAAACTTTGTCTTTTTCTTCTTCTTCTTCTTCTTCTTCGTCTTCTTCTTCTTCTTCTTCTTCTTCTTCTTCTTCTTCGTCTTCGTCTTCCATTGCTGTATATCAGAATAGGATTTGGGAGAATTCATGGCAGATGTCCCATTATTTTACTGCCCAGTCCTGCACAACGTCTCATGCGTAATAACTGTCAACACCCGTACAATAAAACGACACATTGCGACGCACTGCAATAATGACAGGATGGGACACAGCGACATTCAACAAGCACGGAACAGATGGGCTGTTTGTGGCTTTGTGATTAATTGACAAATGCACCTGCACATTTGTACATGCCTTTGGCCTGCGATATAGGTTAAAAAACACGGGAAAGCCATTTTTAAATTTCTCGCAGCCTGAAATGGACTCGACAGACACCAAGCGCGATATCATTTTGAGTTTTCAATGATACGGAGACTTAATGGTATATATGAGTGAGGCGAATCGTCAGCATCATTAAGCTGCCATCTCAAAACTTTGGTTGTTTTCCCAGGAAAACATTACCCTCTGCCCATCCCCTGCACGGTGACCGCGCCGTCATTTTCAGTGAGCACATGTCGCTCGTTGTGCCGTCTGTACCCTCCCTTACAGCGGGGCGCATTGTTCAGACGGAACACTGCGCAGCTCCATAAAAGTGCAGAATAACACCTCTGTGTTCCACTGCTCGAAAAAAAAAAAAAAGGCCCGGTGGCAGATCCAGCCTGCTGCGAGATGACTCCGTTTTCCCAATAAATCGGCAGGGTGGATCCCCGCCCTGTTCGCCACCACACTCGCCGTTTGAAGTGGAGGCCCGGCGGGTTTTGGTTCGCCAGGGCCTTTGCTCAGTCCCCCGTGGCAATGACTCAAACTGGCCAAAACACCGCGCCCCGCCGGCAATCCGTGCCGAGATGGTGGATACGGGCAGCAGAGAAAAAAGGGCTTTAAATGGGTCCTCTGGTGAGGATATGTGGTCCCGTTGCAGAACTGCACGAACCTACCCTCATTAACTCTGGCACATGAAAACACAAGTGTGCATTTCAAATATGTTTTTTTTTTCTCTCTCTCTTCTCTAGTAGTGCTCCCTATTCCCCGGACTCATTACATTCAAGAATGCAAAAAATTCTGTCTCATTGATCATTTTCCTTCCTCTTGCTGGTTCTCCCGTGTTTTCATATGTAACATGATGTTGACACAGGGTTTAACATCAATAGAGCTGTTTTAGGGCTGGGTGGAGGATGGCTTTTCTAGGTCCTACCCAAATATATGAGGATATATGTCATGTTTGGTAAGAATGTATATAAGTGATGTATGTTGGTCGAGCTATATATTACAATATACAATTTTACTGCACCTTGATATATTTAATTGACCTTTCAGCCCACTCCATGGCAAATTTTACTTACTTTGAAAAACACTGACTTTCAGACAGATGTCGATGAAAGCAGGCATCGCACCCATTTGCTGAGAGTAATATAGTTTAGTCTACGGCTTAAACTCACAGGCTAAAGAAAAAAAAAGTCAGCATTCTCACCAATTTATAATCGTCGTACATGATGTGCTTAGAAATGAACAGCGAGTTCCGTTTGATTTGATTAGGTTTGATATGGAGAATTGTCGGCAAATATCAAATCATTATTTAGCTCTGACCTTGTTTGGCTGCGAGAATCTTTTCAAAGAAAGTCTTTTCCTCAAAATCGCACACGGGTAGAAAGCTTTGAAAACAAAAGAAAACACGGTGTTCGCCACACCGCCTTGATTGGTGAGATTTTATGTGCACAAACCCGGGTTAGAATTGCATTTTCAAGAGAAATAAATCTCTTTGGGTTTCATTTAAGAGATGCCACTAACAAAAACAACTTCGGCCGCTGGAAGCATATTCAGTGAGCTGGCACAGGGTTTGTTTGGAATGGGCATTTGGCACTCGGTGTGCAGCGTGATGGAGAGCTGTGTACGAGGGGGATCAGCGCATGCATGCATGCCTGCCTGCCTGCCCTGCACTTTGTTTACAGCCTGTGGCCGGGGTGCGGCGCAGCGGCCTCCTCCAGCAGCCCGGGCATCCGCATCCAAACCAGCGGTACCAGCAGCCACACTCCTCTGCCCCTGTTTGTTTTGGTCTTTGGGGAAAGGAGGAGGACGGCGGGGACCTCGTGTGCTCTGTGGCTGTGCAGCACACGTGTATGTGCACGTGAGCTCAAGTGGTGGGAAAGTTGTTTTTTTTTTTTTTTCCGTCGAGGTTCATCATTTCTGTGGCCACGGATGTGGTCTGTGCCGGGGCAACATGATATCTACGTATGGAAGCATATTCTATCGGAAATTCAAATTTGGGTTCCTTTTTTTTTTTAAATAATTTCAAAGGACAGCATATGCCCTGAATTATAGCTTTTTCATTTTATCTCCAGGTTTAAAAAATGCACAGGCCGGTGAGTTGCCACACTCTTGCCCCTCGAGCCCTCAGCATGGAGCAACGCCTCGCCCCGAGCTGCAGGAGTAAACAGTCTAAAGTTTTATTTTCAGCTTTGATGCGGTTCATGTGATTTGTTGTTGGGGCAGACGCAGAGGCTGGAGATGTATGAGAGAACATCTTGTCCTCTGCTACCCTACTGTGGTGGTTGTTGCAGCTCTCACAATGTACAAGGGACTTTCTGCGGGAGTGCGAGTATGGGAGTGCATGGCAACAACCAGAAGTATTGCTTGGCGCGTCCGCATGATGAATGTGTTTAAAGGCCAGCAGACTATTGTGTCGCTTATAGCTTACGGAGGGGAACATTGCCGTATATGTCACTCTCGTAAAATGACTCACCACCGCTGGCAAAACACCAACGAGTCCATTTTGACTGACATCATCTGGGCCCTGGGCAAATCAGATCCTCGTGTCATTCGCGGTACAACAGCGCCACCTAGGGCGGTTTTGCATTCACTTCACTGCACAATTGATTTGCTTGGTTTCTCCGTGTCCGCAGGTGATGGACAGCTCCATGCCTCTGATTGGCGAGCATGTGGAGGAGGACAAGCAGCTGATCACAGAGATGGTCATCAACAAGATGGCCCACGTGTTGCTGGGGGTCGCCACCCCTCAGCCTTCCTCCGTCAAGGTACAATGCGACAGCGGCCGCAATCAAGAGCTCTTGGACACACTGCACTTACACTGTCAATACACTTTTTAGTTCAGCCGTAGTATGGACGGGATTTGACACAGTATGAATGTCTTCATGTTAGAGATAATAAGTGCACATTAAGGTAAAGTAATTCAAATATTAGAAATACGAATTTAATTTTTGATATTTTTACTTTTGCACCACTATTTGTAATTCACTTCTCCTGTTTTATATTACTGCCATTGAATACATCTGATTAAATTAGAGTGGTAGTTTTATCAGAACCGGCAGAACACGGTGCATTTTGTCTGACGCTCAACATCTTAAACCTCACCCGCTTGATGGTTAACATTTGTGGCCCTTTTTTTTTCTCTGAATTCCTCCGCGTCATCAGACCACGCAGCCCAGGCGAGGTAAGAACGTCCTTTCCTTTGCTCGACAGCTCATCTCAGTTGCGGTGATGTAGCACAGTCATGCTGTCAACGTGCGAGGTGCGCGTGTGTGTGTGTGCGTGTGT
The DNA here is from genome assembly GCA_016785305.1 of Colistium nudipinnis. Taxonomy (NCBI): domain Eukaryota; kingdom Metazoa; phylum Chordata; class Actinopteri; order Pleuronectiformes; family Rhombosoleidae; genus Colistium; species Colistium nudipinnis. The sequence continues at coordinate 49,290 of JAFBJU010000519.1, read as the reverse complement.
GCGTGCGTGCGTGTGTGCCTACTCCAGGAGGACACCGCTCCTCTTCCACCTCTCCATCCTCCTCAGCCCAGGGGTCCCCCCAGCGTGCGCGGTCGGCCACCACCTCGCCCAGCCAGGCCTTCCAGCCTGGGCCCATCCCCACCGCCTCCGGACCTGGAGCTCAGAAACAGTCCCCTCAGCTAAAGTGAGTCCAGACTTCAGATCTGACGATGTCGCACCAATATGACTGTTTATAATATGTTTGCATTCTGTATTCAAGTGCCAGTGACTCTGTTTATTTTTTATTTTAAGGTTAACAACCATCTAAATGTGTATATGTGTATGTAAACCACTTATGTGTATTATTAGGTAAGAGTAGTCAACCTTTAACATGGTCATTTGTTTATTATTATTAATGTTTAAAATGATAATTGAATACAAAGAGTCAAATTATTCATTCCTGTCTTATTTTGAAGTCTTTATCTCCAGGCAAAATTCTAACCTTTCATCTCTCCTCCTTGCCAACGAAATCAACTAATCTGCTCTTTATTACTCAATCACCGCTCAGCAAATCCCAGTCGCTGACCAACACCTTCACAGAGACACTAAGAGGAAACGTGACCGACGACGAGGCCAAGGCCGAGACCATCCGCAGCCTCCGACAGTCCTTCGCCAGCCTCTTCTCCGACTAAAAAAAAAAAAAAAACACTTTCCCGGGAGCTTCTTCGTCGTGGTCAGCTGTCAGGTGTGGAAAGAAAACCTGACCAGATTGACGCGGGGTCGCGCTCCTCCTCTGAGCCTCAGCTTCCTGTTCTCTCTCCGTGTTTTGTGAATTTTAACACTCTGTACGTCGTTGAATCAACAATGCATTTGTCACTAGAAAGGCCAACACATTTTCAGAGCTGCACATGGTCAGAGAGACCGTGAGTGACGCTGTCAAACTTATACATTTGTATATTTGTCTTACTTGCAGGAAATAATAGAAGACACAGAGTCAAACAGCACCTGATTGAAATGAATGCAAATTGAACTTGATGATCTAATTCCTCTTTACAATTATATCAAGATGAAATACATTCACAAGGTCCAAAAAAGTTTAGTCAGTTCAGCCTGCTGAACATGCTTCTGCAGCTGTCCCCTAATACCCATAATTCCTTGTGGTCTTCGTTAAGATGCGAAGGCTCCAGGCGAATGACAGTTTGGCCTTTCTAGCGGTAAATAACTACGGTAAATAACCACGCTCCGCCTGGTGCCGCTTGCTATATAGTCATAACTGTGTGTTTGTTTGTCCAGCCAGTGAAACAGTTTATTGTCCGTAAAGTATTTCATTTATTTATATATTTATTTAAATTATTATTTTCAGTCATCTCAATCGACACGCAGCTTCCTAACTGTTTGCAGACATCTACAGCAATACTCTTATCCGAAGCAGTTGCAGTTCACTCTAATTGAGAAATGTACTGAGTCAGCAGGGTTCACCAGCGATCTTTCAAAGCGTTTTGCCAGCGGCCACCACCCCCAGACAGCCCTGTGCTGTGGACACGTATTGGTCTACATGGTGTCTCCTCCGCCTTGGCCTAAAAAAAACTACCAAAGTGCTTTTTAATAACGCATTAAGGATAAAATCCCACTCTGCACCGGGTCATTAAAACAATCAGATGTGAACAAACCCTGTAGCTTGTGATTTCGCAAGGTGCAAACACTGTACTGGCTCACAGCCATCGTCTTCCGTCACAGCTCAGATCTTCCCCTGCAGACGTTCTTTTATTTGATGTTTTTTTTCTTTTGGTTTGAGTAGCACTATGGAGTATTTTTCTGCAGGACCTGTAAAATGCACATCTAAAAGCGACCCGTAGGACGTTTGACGTGCTTTGCAGGCAATTAGGATTGCAGATGATTTGCCGTCGTCTTTGATTTGGCTTTTGTCACCTGGTATGAAATGTACGTGGGGTAAAATTGGTATTTTCTGGTTAAACTGCAGGCAGAATTTGAATACACTACATTGTAGCCTTCAATGAGTTTTCATTGCTTAGTCAAACCGATTCAAATTAATTTGGCAGAACACTACATTATCAAAAACTCTTTTAATAGTTTCAGATAGTGTCACTTACCAGTTGGTTTGAATTAGAAAGTTACACAACTGTACACCGTCTTCTTTTCTTTAATTGGCACCAAAGAGATCTTTCAGGAAATATTTTTCGGCCACCTTGGTGCAGAAAGAGATTGACTCTAAATGTTGCTTTTCATGCAGAGAACAATCGCACTATAATTGTCTATGAATTGCCCCTTTTGCAGGACCTCGAGATGTCTAGTAGTTGGCTCCATAAATATCTGTGCTACAAACTCCAAAGAAACCAAGCTTTTGTTTCTCTCCCTCATTTCATTCGGAAGGACCTGGAGAAAAAAGAAAAATCTGTGTTTACAAAGATAATAATTGAGTATCATAGATCATAGTTTAAATGGACCTGTCACAGTTCCAGAGTCTGAGATGTTTTTCTATTATTGTAATGAAAATAACAATAATGGCCCTAATTTTAAGGTCAAATAGTATTGTTTGAAGTAATTGCATGAAGTTGTATAGTGTGTGTGTGTCGTGCGTGTGTGCGTGTCTGTGAGTGAACAGTTGTGAACTTGCCATTCTGATCAGTAATTATACCATCACATACAACTATCCATCTTTGCAATAATTATGTTAGTAATATAGATTATTCCAATTTGATTTAGAACCTAGAAGCTTGAAACCTCAATAGCGGCTTGTACTTTTTTTTTTACCAAGCCTTTTCTGGGGGGGGGGGAGTTGCCATTCAGTCTCACTGGAGGAAACATCAAAAATAAAGACGAGGGCTGTTTGTTCGTTGCACTACAAAAAGCTCAGTGGGCGTTCGCTCTGCGACATGCACACAACTGTGCTGGTCGTCAACAACTGCACTACGCAATGGGGACTGTACTCTAAACGGGACTGTAGTTTTACCTCTGCAAACATTTGCTCTGAAGCAGAAATAGTGCGCAGAGCTGCAGGCTCCCAGTTAGTAATTATTTATTTTAGTAATATATTTTAGCCAAATAGTAGTGTGGTGCAGTGGTGCATAATGTTCCTATACATATATTAACAACTCGAGATGAGCGCAAGACTATTTGATCCAGTCATTTCATGGCAATCCTTTTAGGAGCTTGCTCACCTGCCCTTACCAGGCTCGTGAGCAATGTCCTTCGTCGTCCTTTTTATTCAATGTCGTGGCTTGTGAAAAATCTGGACGCTTGTTTGGTGAAGCGAACCTCACTCGCGGTGTCCTGTAACGTTCGCTAGGCGCCATTGGCACCGTGTCAATATGGACCAAATGAGGCGTTTTGTTGCGAGACCCTCTGACTGTTAAAGTTGCGTTATTTTGTCTTTGTTGCGAAGATGCCTACCCCGTAGTGTGTGTCGTACGGCAGTGTGATAAGCCATAAAAGAAACCATGAGGATGTATTGTCCCTTATGTGCCACGCAATAATGGCTGTGACATCACTGATGAACCAACTTTGACCACTGTGTCTGTTCTTCTTCTTCTTCTTCCTGGTTTGATGTCAGTTGTCCCCCTTTAAATTGCATCTCTGGTTTTCCTTTGGATTTTAATCTCAATCTTTGTTTCCCAAGCCCTTATATCCTTGATCTCCACTGTGTCTGTTACCTTAACTAACTAGACATTAGTTGACCTGAAAGTTGTACTGCGCTTAGGGTTCAAAATGCAGTTTAGGACCTAGTTGATGCCATACATGTGCTCATCCCTGAGGTCAGATTGTAATCAGTGACCAGATGTAAGAGGATTTTAGCTGTTCACATCGGTACATTTATTTTATTTTTTTGTTTTTTTACAGATGAGCAAGAAAGTCTCTCTCAAGGGATATTTTTTGATTTGACCCAATCTAAACTGAGCTGCGAGGTTTACCAGAAGCCTCCCCAAGTTCAGCCGAGTTTTGCAGAAACTGAGATAGGCTCTTACTTGTTCAAATCTAATATGATCACGTTGTATAAAAAGCAGAATTAGAGAAACAGTACAAAGATAATATTTTGTATGATGAAGATGACTAGACTCAAAGAGAAGGGTCCCGGCGCATAATCAAGTCTCCCAAAACCTGCTTTTGATGTCACACATGCAACGACGATTTTATTTTTTTACAGTGTTGTGTACAGTTGTGTGCTCATTTCACAAAACTTAAATGAGTCACATCTCCACACTACACAGAAAATGCAATACTCGTTTTTATTGTCTATACTCTTGGTGACAACGCACAGTCACAACTTTGGGTTTGTTGACCTGTTACATAATCTGACACTGAGTTGAACATATGCAGCCTCAGAAACATAACTACAGTTAATTACTGCAAGGAAACCAAGTCCGCTTGAAATGTGGTATTTGTAAATGTGAGAAGTTGTGCCATTGCACGGGTTTATTTGCCAAGCCTTGGGTCCTCTTGGTCCTTTCCTCTCTGCTGAAAGGTAGGTGGTACTGTGCGATACCTTTAAGTGTATTGATGTTCTTTCCGTATATTGGTGTAAATGTGGCATGGAAAACAACCCCCCTTGTGTGCCTCAGGTGTGTAAATCCGGTCGTCATGTGATCTTAATGTCGGGCTGCTTATTTGTGAGACGTTTGATGCATCTCATGTGTTTCTGTAATTTATGGGTATTGATATTTCCTTTTGTTATTCTGTACTTTTGTTCTTTTGTCCGAAATTCAAGATTTTCTGTTATTAAAAGTAAGAACTTTTATTATACCTGTGGCTCTGCATTCCGCTATCTATCAGTCATCTGCTGAGCCCCACATGGGAGGATTTTAACGTTTTTTCTCCATTTATGGTCAGTTCAAGAGAAGTCCTGGCTCTTACTCTCCTTTTAAAAAAATCCTGTCTGGAACACGCAACTTTCAGAAAATGTAGTGATAATCCAAAAATCCATTCATCTTGGATTACTACCGTATTTTATTCCTCTTGGCATGGAGCTCCGGGTGTTAAAAAGCCGACTGGCAACACAAGGCCAAGGGGGGGGGGGAAACCTGCCGGACTCCGGCGGTGCCTTTCATCTGCTGCCCACTTCACGTCGAGCCTTCAAATTAATTGCGTTAAGCCCCAATGTTAGCAGAAGTAATGTGAACCACATTAAGTCCTGAATATGTCACTGCACACAACCCTTTATTACTTTTTCAAACAATGGCATCATCACTCAGATATTTATCTGAATAATTTCCAAATAGCAGGAGAGTAGTAATTGGACCTTAAGCTATTTATTGAAATGACAACACAAAACATTATTAATCAGCATTCATAGATTTTTTTTTCACATATTAAGTAAAACACTGAATTCATTATTAACACAGGAGGCACACCGAGTTATATCTCTGACAACTTGTCCCCTGTTAGTCACTTACTTTGTCTGTTCTCCATTTGTTTCTTTGCAAGGTGCTCTGCGCGAGGTCTGCAAAAGTTCCCTGCCAGAGACAAAGTTGGTAAACAACACTCTGTAGAGCTGAGGATAATTCATATATATATTTTTTTTAGAAACATGCTATTAAAATTACCCTTAAATAACGTTTAAATCTATCATAATAAATGGTACAGTGTGTTATCTATAGTTCTCTCATGCCTGTCTGATTTACCTCAAGCAAAATGTGTGTAGTATATTGTATGTGAATTGAAATGATCCTGAGAGATTGATTTAACCATGGTCCAACAAGTATTGTGCCCTCTGACCTTAAACCATGAAAGCCCATGTTAGTTTTTACCGTGCTTCACATTTGTTTCCCAATCTGAAATACGTGCTGCATACCAGACAACGGGCAGCCTGATGGTAATCTGCAGCCAGTGGGATTTCTTGCATTCTCGAGGTGGAATGTCCCATCTCTCTTGCTGCCACAGGTCCCTGCCTGCCTGCTGCCCCCATGTCTGTCCAAAACAAACAGCTCTGTGATGAGGCTATTTGTGTAAACCGTGTTTTGCGAATTGCAATTCACCAAGTGTATGTCGTCTTTCTTCACATCCTTAAGTGGTGTTCCAGGCACAGACATCATAGGCTTTTACACACTCCCATTATAAACTAATTAAACCAGCAGGTGGTGTTGTCCTACCAAACAAAACCCATTGTTCTTCATACTTGCTGACATACTTGTTGACATGATCTCAAACCTGTTGTCTTTATGACATATTAGGAATCCAGTCACTATATAACAGCAGGTTCACTGTGTAACTATACAACCCTGAGGAAGAGCATAATTGAATTTAAAGGCTGGGGTGGGACCACCAGTGTTGTTTTAAGCTCATTGTACGAGTCTGTGCCTCAGAGATTTCTGTGCATCATTTAACCAGGGTGCGTGTGTATGGGTCCGTATGTGTGTGAGCCTGTATAGGCACTGCATTAGTGCACTTGTAAGAGAAACCCTCCCCTCTGAGGCCTGCCTACTGTACAATGCCTTGGTCACCATAGTGAATATCCTTAAAACAAGGAAGAGCCTTGGTTGTCGTGGCAACTGCAATGCCTCACAGAGCTCTGAAGGACTGGGAGAGAAACAGAGTGATAGAAAATCCAGTACTCTTGTTCAGAGTGTCGTATTTCTTTGCCACATTTTTGCACATTAAGTGATGCAGAGCACTGGGCTATAGTTGCATCTAAAAAAAATCCATGGACTGTCTTGGATGGATTTATTTATTTTTGTGCACAATAGATTAATTAGCCTCTGTTGTATTTTGTTTACCTCAGTCATCCCGTCTGCCCTCTCATGGTTATTTGTGTGAGGGTACCGAAATCACCACAGAGCTAATTTCCCCCATGAGTGCATATCCAAAAAGGATGTATGGGAATGTAAACCTCTGCAAGGATATGGGAATTATTATCCACTCTGGAGAATATTGTTTCCCTCCAGAGAAATGATGCTTTCCAGGAGTGTTTGCTTAATATTATTTTCCTTCAGATAAATGTAAGGCTGCCAAACACTGACACAAAAACATTTTAAACACATGCTTCCTCACCTTGGGTGCCAAAAGACTGTCTATAATTTAATGTTGCATCCAGCCACTTGGTGCATGGACGAGTTAAACTGGTAGCGAGGAGTTTTTCGAAAGACAACTTGGCCCTATAATGTCCAAACCTTTGCAATCCTATAATCTAATTTGTAGTGGTTCTATAAACGGCAGCAGTGACGTCACGAAGGTGTATTATTCTGATTGGTTTTGATCAGGCGTCTGTCTTGGTGCTGTAGCCAATCAGTGTCGAGTACACCAACCCACCTTTTTACTCTGCGAGGCGGGACATATCAATGGTCGCAGTTGCGACAATGAGCTTGATGACGAAATCTGACGTGAAGGAGAACGTTGTTCGAAAGAGAAAATATTGATCAATGGCCGTGTGTTTCTGGAGTCAAAAGCTGTACAAATGTGTATTGTTTTGCAACCATGTACACACTGGAGTGAAAGTCTGCCGCTTATGATTAACGCCACCTGGCCGCCACCTGGCAGAAGCTTAACTAACGCTAGCCTGCTAGCTACGCCCCCCACGGTCGACCTCTGCGCCGTGTTTTCAAACGGGTATGGTCAATATTTACACACTTTATAAACACAAATATATTGATAAACACTTGGGTCTCATGAGTGTTCGTGGATTTGTTGACAGTGCACCTCAGCCGCATTGAAGGCCTACAGGGGCGCAAACATGGGCTGAACAAACATGAATGGACGGACGGAACAAACATGAGTGGACGGAGGACATCTTGGAGTTAGCAACAAAACCGTGAGTGTTCACCTCTTCATCTTCCTCTTTGTGTGTTTTTGGTTAGCTACTAATTTTCTTGAATGTCATTGTCTACACAAGTTTTATCACTGACCAACAATATGTGTGATTCATAGGAGTATGCCGTGCATACTGCTTATCCAGAACCAATTTTATTTATGTTTATTCACATCAGTCATTGGCAGAAACATCTATTATAAAATCTAATATAAATATCTAATTATACATAGCTATTTCTTTATTAATTAATGTATTAAATTAAATATAATGAATAAATACAAGCATCAAATATATGTCCAGCTATGTAAAGAAAAGCCACCTGAGTAGTGGGTGGGGGGTGTTACTTTTACCTTCTTCCAGAGTGTTTTGAATAACCCATAGTATGTCACAGGCAGTACTGAGTAACATTTTGGTGTTGTTTGGTGATTTTGGTCCTGTGTCCACTGGTTGTATGATTGTTGTGTGGTTTGGTCTCTGCGTTCCGTGGGCAGACCGGTCTGAGATATGGTTGAGTCCTGGGGTAGGTGCTAGTGTCTTGCAAACGTCGAATGCTGCCTTATTCAAAAATGTTGTGTGTTATGATCTGCTTGAAATTTCCATGAATGACCTTGCCTACAGAAGTTTGACCATATGTGTGAAGGTTCAGAAACACATCCATAGGTGTATGCGTGGACATCCAGAGTCATTTAAATGTGTTATTTGGAGCATGTTGCCAACTGAGAGGCAGCAAGAGAATCACTTGTATTTGATTGGTTATTAAAATTGCATGCATTAATGGCATGTATATGTCTAAGCTAGAGACACACAGAGATTTAAATATTTATGTGCCAGCCTGCCATGAAGTTCATGCAGTGAAACTCTGGTCCCCTCCTGTTTATAAGAAATGGTGTTTCCCTTCTCCTGTATTGCCCTCATTTGCTCTGCCCCGTCACCCCCTCTATTGACGTGAGAGATGAGAAAGTGTCAACTCAACTCTCAGAAAGTTTCCCTCACACATCTTCATGCCCCCGTGGTGCCTGCGTCACAGTCGCTAAAACCCTGCTTCCCGCTCTTGCCACGCACTTGTCTCCTTGGAACTCCCATCCCTACTTTGCACCAACGTTCAGAGCTTCATAGCATGTCAGAAAATGGGCATACAATTAAGAAACTCTAATTGACTCCCCCCCTCCCTCGTGATGTAAAACTTCTCTCTCCTCTGATAGCAAGAGCGTCACCAATACAGGCCATAAGAACATACTCACAGAGCCAGTGTTGTATTAAATTGCATCCTCTTTTTTTTCCCTATGTGATCATTTAGTTTAAGAAATTCAGTTTCCAGGGTGTTTGTTTTAGAACATTATCCTCACTGCTTTATGGAGCGCTTTAATATATTTTATTTTAATATTATTATTAATCTTAATATTTTGGTTTCACAGCCCAAAGTTGTATTGGTCCAGTCTCAGCCCTCTCATCAGTCTAATTTCAGCAACTAAACCTCCTTTATAAATGTATTTTATACTCTATGCCTACCATCATATGATAGAAAGCCACTTAAATCAACTTGGAAGTATGACTTCATCTCTTGAATGGTTTGCTCTAGTTATTTAGTTCTTTGGAATGCTTGAATTAACTTATATTGTGATTGGTATTTTGGCACTCTCTCTCTCACCCAGCTAACACCATGTATTGGTTTGCTGCGCTGTTTAAGACCAGGCAGCAGGCCACATAGTCAACATCACTGTAATACAGTGCAATAGAGTAGTGTTCACATAAACAAAGACCTTTATCGTTTAATTGTTGCCTATAATCTTTTATTGTCATGTCGAACGTGAAGTAGTGGAGAAATGTCGTCATCACATTTTCTGTGGCCACCATCTGGGGGTCTTGGCAGATTTTGTTGGCTAGTCTCTTTTGTACTTGTCTTGTTTGCGCTCATGCCATATGATTCAGGTCACAGTAAGGGATAAATATTATTGGTCCCCTGGGGTATACGTTTTGAAGCAAGACCCTCTAACCTCTGTTGCTACATCCTCTCTGAACGTGACAAGCTTATTTTTTTATTATTTTATTCAGTCAGTGATGGGAAAACCTGAGACTGTCCTTTTACATTCTCAGAATGAGCAGGAGCACTGCGGCTCCTTTCCCTGGCTATTATTATAGCTGAGCCACTCCTACTTCACTCAAACTAATGTAAGCTGTTCTTTGTTTTTGTGTTCTCTTCCTGAGGCAGCCAGCTATTTAATAATAACAGGGTATATTTAATTGGAGGATATTTTTTTTTAATACTGTACAATGTCAGAAGTTGGTAACCCCTAGCTTTGTTTTTCTTGGCTTTTTTTACGTGTAAGGAAGTGGAAAGAAATATTATTTTATTAGGATTAAGTTTCGGACCTCAAGGCAATCATAATGAATATTTGAAAAATGTGTACGTTTTGATATGTATATTACCCAGTAGATTCGCACCTGATGAAATAATGAGCTACAGATCGTGATATGTATGAAGTGAGATACAATGGCTCTCATTTGTGATTTCAAATTTGACACCTTCAGGCTGTTTGTTTTTAATTAGGCTGCAAAATTGTTCATATTCAATATTATTTTAGCTTTAGTTTTTTTTTCCTAAATACTTCACTATCACTATTAGAGCGAGCCTGTAACCCAAGAATTGAATGGCCAGCAACTGGGCTATGTTGAACATATGGCAATAAATCCCGAAACATTATTTATAGGATATATAGGTTGTGGGTGTGTCTGAGACCAGGTTGACAGACCACTACGTTTGTTGGAAATTATTCTGACACTTTGGTTTAGATGACTTACTGTTTCTATCCTTTGAGAAATGCCCCTGCGCTGTGCGTCCTCATATTATGTGTGTATCTGAATCTTAACAAATCATGATGTTTGTTTTGGAGACATTTGATATAAGCTCCTCTTAGTTGTATACAAGCGGATCACCCAGTGTTGGAGCCATATAGTTATATAATAAGCTTATCATTTTCAGATTGTTAATGAAGAGGTGGCAGAAGTTATGTATTTGTCTGATCCGATTAAGGCTTTACTGTTTTTTATTTTGGCCAGGAATTGTTCAAGTTAAACATACATATGGACTCGTGAAAGGAAACCGGGGTACATCTGTTTAATTGCAAGTATACAGCTGGTTGTTTTGTTCAAAGACACACAACATACTTAAGAAAGAGACAGGTATTACAGCAATTACAGTATAACTTACTGTATATTTCTTTGGGTTCTGTACACACCTAAGACACAGCAGTGCTTAAGGCTTTATACTATTATAATACATACTGTAGTTTACCGTATTGCCATTACTGCCCGTCGAGCAGCCCTGAAATGTGGAATGTTTGGACGTGTGATAATTGCTTATTTTAGTTGTTTCTGTTCTGAGACATGTTCTGAACCTGTTCATTGGCTCTTTGAAAAAAAAACTTCATGTCGACAGAACATAGTAGACTTTGTTACAAGGTTTGTTTGAAGGACAGTCATCAATGCCGCCTGGTGATAATTCAGGACTGACGTGGGTAAAGGACAGTGGACAGTTATTTTTCTTTGTGGACAAAACTGTTAAAACACGTGGGCCAAAGCACATCAAAATATCCTCTTACAGACAAGATACGGAGGGGAAACTATGACTCTTCTTGCAAGAAGTTCTTGAATTCCGTTGCATGCGGACAGCTTGCATGCACAAGTCCCTCTTGCGTATTTATTGATGAATAGAATTAGATAACACAATAAAAATAATTGAGAACCTCACCGTATTAATGATTTAACTTAATGATTAACTTTGTTTTTGAGGAGCTCAAATGAAAGATAAAGTGACTGTGACAACAATTATTTAAGAATGCAAAAACGAGATGTTGCACTTTTACCATTTTATAGAAAATTATAGAATTGGGAAATAATCTTTTCCACATTAAATCAGTCATATGTCCTCCTTTTTGGAGACACCATTTTTTTTTGGAAAATTTACATACCAATTCTTATTTTATTTTTTTTACATAATTTGTTCTTTTGCCATCGGACATTGGTGTGCCTTTTTCTAGCTGCTGATCTTTGTCAGCATCTTGTTGATGGCCTGTTTAACATGTGTGGTGGAGCTGCGGCGTCTGGCCTTGCCCTGCATGGCCTTGCGACGCCTCACCTCGCGGCAGAGCTCGTGGAAAGCCTCGGCTACCGCGCCACCCTCATCGGCGCATGCTGAACATTCATAGAAGGCACACGCCATTTCCGCTGCCAGCCGCTCTCCTTCCTCTGTGCCAACCTGCCTGACGTGGTCCAGGTCTGACTTGTTGCCCACCAGAACCAGAGGGACATTCTTGGGCTTCTTGATGTCCTCTAGGAGACTTCGGAGCGGTGCCACCTCCTCGAAACTTCCCCGGTCTGTGATGTCGTACACGATGACAAATCCATCGCCCCAACGCATGTGGCTTTCTTTCTGCTGGATATCCTCCTGAAATCGAGACCAAAAAAAGAGTTTGCTGGGAAATTCCGGATTTTGAAGAGAACATACCAAGACATCAAACTCTTGAATTCACAATCTTACTACGTTTCAAATGATCAAGCTTGAAACAAATCTCAATGACTCAGTGTGAATGTAGTTTTTTCAGAGGAGTGCTAACATTTCGGCTTTTGTCGTCTATTCGCTGGTGTTGCAGTAGAAAAGTTTTGTTCAGTTGAAACAGAATTTAACTGTGTGTGCTGGCGGAAGGCATGCCGATTCTGATGTCATAGCTGTTGGTAGAGGAAGGTCAGAAATACTGCATTCCTCCAGAAGACAGAGTTTGACGTTTGTGTAGCTGACCAACTTTTGAACCTAGAATTTATGAACTACCAAGAAGCCTCCACCTCCCCAAATCAGTGTGTACTATGCTAGATGCAGTCAGAGGCAGGCGAGGTCTGGCATCCCCTATAGCCACGTCCACCGACATTCAGACCCCATCCTAATGCCGAGTGAAAATAGACTGCAGTGTAATGAGAGTGAGATGATGTGGCTGATGTGTTGCGGGGCAAATCTGCTGCCAGCAGAACACCTACGCACCACAGCATCATATTCATCTTCAGCTGAGGGACTTGAGTGAGCTCTCCTTCATGGCTGCGTTTCTGTCGGACGGCAGGAAATGACCGTCTTTAAGTACCACCCAGTTTTATATCCGCTCCTCCGGCAAATGTCAAATCGCTTCACTTAAGACGGCAAGGGGAAGCCGATACTCGAGTATATTGGCATTGCAATACAATACAGAACTTATATGACCTGCTTTTGTACAGTGTCCCACCCCCATCCCCACCAGAACTCATTCAATATTAATTTGGGTTGTTATAAATCTAATATGTGCAAATAAAATTTGTCCCAATTCAGAACATGTCAAACATTCAAATTTTGACATGGTGGTGGGATCACCTGCCCTGCAGTGTCCAGAATCTCCATGGTGACAGCCTCATCATCAATATTGGCTTGATGCCGGTATGTGGATTCTGGAAGATGCAAAAGAAAACAAAGAGTTAGTCCAGTTTTTGGGAATTTCGGACCTGTGCGAATCATCCTAGTTGCCGGCAGATGGCTCCTGCAGTGGCCTGACACGACCGGAGGGTCACCAAAATGGGGGGTTAGAGCATCCCGTTCCTGGCACGGGAACACAGGTGTGAACTGTGACCGGGACCTTTCATTCCACTTTGGACGGCACAAGAGTGGATATGCCTGAATTGCTCCCCTGTAAAAAGTTCCATCTGTGTAAACACCTCGCGGAAAGCCTCGACGCCCCCCAAAATCCTGCTTGTAAAGAAAGCTTCGGCACGGTATTGCCATCGTCTCCACCGGAGGGTTTAAGCCTGTGCTTTATCAAAGCCTTTGGAGTTTGTGACCCCGGTTTTACAATTGCTTTCAGCTTTGTGAGTCATGTTCTGCTGCCATGTGTTGATGCATGGATGTGTCGTGAAGGGAGAGAGTTGGTAAAGGGAGTTACATTTACAAGCCTATTAAAAGAGGTTTTCAATGAGATACTATACATTAAAGGGCTTTTTTTTTGTTTAACATGCATTATACAATGTAAGCTCAGTAGGGTGGTGGCTCTGGAAAGCCTTTTTCCCCGTGCACTGTTTTCTTTTAATGATACCTTGTTATGATATTTCAGAACATAGCAACACGATAATGCTGAATGTTTCCAGAGTTTAATCTCGAGCATCTGCCTGTGGATACTGGCAAATTAGGATTGTGTTGGGATGTTTCTTACCATAATGCAACTTGGGATTCATAACATACCATGGCAAGTAGACATGTTTTTGTCATTGTTAGACTTCAGATTGGATTCCATATACTGAACTGTGCTGGAATAACTGATCATTTCTTTAATCATCCATCAGATTTTGTTATTGGATAATGATCTTGTTGTCCGGCTGACTATTATTGTCTCTTTTTGAGAGCTGCATGAATTGTTCAACAGTTCCATGAGCTAAGTTTTCCGAATGTTTAATCTTTTGTTGATGGGAGTAAATATTGTTTGTGTTGTTACTTCTGAATTAATTCACAAGACTATGGTAATCTTTTTTCCCCTATATGGAATAATTGCCAGACAGATGATAACATTTTGGAAAAACTCAATGCAAACGGTAAGCCTGGTGAAAAAGATTCAGTGACATTATGGTTTTAAATAGCACGTCTGAAGCGTTGCTTTTGCTCCGGTCCCTGCACGTCTTGCCTGCTGTGTCCCAGGTGTGCTCTGTAGTCCAGGATGAATTGTGCCCATGACGTAAATAAAATGTCAAATAGAGCCAGAGGCGGAAGTAGCCTGTGGATTTATAGCTGTTTGGCTGGAGGCATGAAGAGCATCTCTTTGGAGGAGAACCAGAGTCATGACACCGCGACTCATGGGACAGCCTATTTCAGAAGCCATCACTCTTTCAGCTGCCAGCGGCACCTAATCGGTCTACGTCCGCCCCTCTGTGTATTTGTTGCCAAAGACACTGACAGCGGGCCGAGCCTGGATGATTCATCCAGCCCTACTTATTCTTCCTAAGAGCTTAGGAGAGAAAGAAACGCAGTAATTTTCCTGGCAGCAAGCAATTTATCCCTCATAATTCAAAGCCTCTCAATGCCTGAAGGCTGTTTGGCAGACAACAGAACGAGAAAGTATCACGCTAGACTGCAAGTGTCGAAAACAAAAGCCACTTGTCAATGCATGTTCCCTTTAAGTGTTCCAGTATTAAAAAAAAAAAGTTCAACACTTGCTTTTGAGTAGGTAAATGCTATTAACCTATACAGTAAACTATCTTTTTTTTTTTTCTAACATTCAGAATAAAATATTCCTACAGCAAAATATTAAGCAGAGTGGACTTTGTGATGTACAACTCATTTGTGCAATAAATTAAGTGATATTTAATAAAAAACTATAAATTGCCATTAAGTTGTTGGTACAACTCAGATTATTACCAGAGAGGTCAACCTAATTGACTCATCATATGGCCATTATCGAGCACCATCTCAACCTACACCAGTAAAAAAAATACAACATTTTAGCTGTCTATTCTACCTGTCAAGCAATAGGAGTCAAACAATTAATCAGGCTCTCTTATTGTTAAAGTAGAAATGTGTGCATTTAACTGTAATTGGATGCTCTCCGTTTTAGAAAGCTGTGCTGTTGGAAATATGCCGTTCAGGCACTGTAATTCCCATTATGCACCTTGTGCTGTCTTGGTTGGGATGCCAACTCTTGTGGTAACCAAGGAAGTGTTTCTTGTTCATGTGTTGCTTTCTAAAACATGTATACCACTTGAAGTCTAAGAGCACTTGTGCTCGATGACGCAGGTACACACAGTAACAGTACGCTGGGTCAAAAAAATACATCTATGGGATTATTGTGCTTTTTTTTCAAAGAAATGAATCTATATGTATCCATGTTTGCTGTTGTTAATAACACGTGCTTTAGGTTTTCTTTAAAATGCCAACTATGTTTTGGAGGGGGCACTTTATCGTTGGTTGGTTGTTTTGTCATGAGATGTGACATAGAGAGCATACTGGCTGCAAGATTGTGATCATCATGTTGTTCAGTGTTAGTTGACTGATTAAAAAAATACTGCATGTTCCTGAGTGCAAGGTGTTTATGTTAGCAATTACATTCCGCTGAGAGGTTTGCACCTGCTCTACCATTGAAAGCAGATGTGCTGCTGAGTAGAGCACCATGTGAGCGATCCAGAGGCTCTGACACAGCCAGTTTACGAAAAGCAACTTTCAGAAAAAGCCTTTGCGTCCCATTATTGCAGTGCAGATACTTGCCTCAGTTGGCATTGGTGTATAAGTACAATTCTATACTATGCACTGGGGCAGGAAGAAACACATTACTGCAGGTTGCATTACTTTGAGTCGTTCCTTTAATAACCAAAGCTATGTAATCTTAAAAAAGTCTTACTTGGTTAAAAACTAAACTTTTGACCAGATCTGTGGTACTCCACAGTGCATTTTTCTCTTAGGAGTATATACCCTCAATATGTATTTTACTTATTTACCATTTACTTTTTCTTAACTCTTTAACATTTAAACATAGCATCTTTAAAATCCTAAATGTAATATGTAATGTCTAATATTAGTTGCCTCAACTAACTATGACTATCAAAATGCCATCTTCAAATAATTATAAATATGACTATTTACAAGATTTTCTATCCTATTTAAAACAAAATGTACAATGTAAAAAGTGCTCCCTTAACATGGCTTACTATCACTCTTTCTACCATGTCTTTGCACATTTAGCTTGCAACAGCATCCATTATCTCCCCCATCAGTGGTATTTTACCCCTTGTACCCATCGTATCATTTTATCTCTGAAAGACATGCTAAAATGTTAAATGAAAATGAATCCTGTAGTAGAAGTATTGTTAGCACAAGTGAGCATAATAATAACAGAAACATTGTCTTACCCAGTGTTGGGTCATACTCCCAGATGAAGCGTCTGGTTAGAAATCTGACCACCAAAGCTGCGGAGAACAACAGTTAAAAACAAGTTCAGTTCAGGTCAGGATTATCTATAGGATTTTGTCTGTAGTGCATATTTTTTTGAGCATCACTTTATTGAAGAATAAACTTGAAGACTCTTATGGCGATGCAAAATTTGTGCAAATTATAGCTGGCTATGGTCCTTAAATACACATTTAATGACATGCGTATGACAACGGTAATGGCTACTTTCACTGTTCCACATCATTAAGGCGGAGTTCAAACCTAATTTAGGATGAACCATCGGCTCTAAAGTTCATCATCAACTGTGTGTATCATATAAGCAATTTAGGCTGCCCTTTACAACATCAGCCTTCATCACCATTAAAACAATAAAAAAAAATATCCCCAGCAGGATGGTGACTAACTCCCTTAATGGCTTACCATCAACAAGTAATCTGCTGCGGCTTGGAAATGTTGAGCTTTTTTTTTTCTTTTAGACAGAATTAGAAGGCCACTGACTGTGTATCACACAGAGCTACAAACTAGTCTGTGCTTTTCGCAAGAGTGAGACCAATTTGCAATGTGCACTAAACAACCGAAGCACAGGGTTTTATGGGAAGTCAAGGGGGAATCATTTTTCCGATAAGTCTGACAAAAATCGCAATAGGCTTGTAATTGGTCTGTTTAACACCCCCCCATGCTTTCTGCTGCTTAATATAATATAAACATTCTCAGGCACTTAAAAAGTAAGCATTGCAAGTAATCTAATTGAAACACCAAGTTTTGTACATCCTTCCTCAGGAAATCATTGCCCACTCACTTCTGCATCTGCATCACACTTCGGTGTTTTGTCACTTCCTCTGTGATAACGGGTAACGGAAAAAACATGTAAATGAGGTGATTAGCGCTGCATGACCACGCTTTGAACCTTTGAAACACAGCTTTTAAAGCTAATTTGACTATTTCTGGCCTTTGCAGCCCCATAAGGGAGCCGTGTTTGCTTACACACAGAGATAACAGGTGGATGTTCACACTTGAAGTCGACTTCTCTTCAGGAGCTGTCATGACTCCCAATGGACCTGAGTAGTCCACTTGAGTCCAGGCATGTACATTTGCTCTCATGTCTTTTGAGCTTCTGCTTATGAATAGGAGACAATGGCAGGAAGTGTTGTGCCATTGAACTGGGGGGCAATCCATCTTGGAGGAAACCCTCTGTTGTGCCTGTAATTAGGGACAACAAATAATGGGAGGAGATCCAATTATCTCCACTGCAGTGTCTCTACAACATTCTGCTTCGCTCTGACCTCGGGGCAGTGTTTGATTAGTCAGTCTGTCAGTTACTCATATCGAGTAGATGTAGAAAAGTTCCATCATGGTTTTCTTTGCTCTGGCAGTTTAATAGTATAGATGTGGTTGTCCTCTTGCAATTAATGAATGACTGTATTGTGTAAGTGATAGTGTCGCTCCGCGTGAGTGTGTTGGAAGCAGAACAGCAGCAGATTATTTGTCATGCTTTTGAGAGGGCGTGCTGACGCACATGTTTCTTCTCCGGGCAAATTTGCTGCTCTACTACCGTGCTGAATTTCCCACCGAGATTATTTTGTGCCGTGTCTGCTACAGTGGCCTGGATCCCAGAACAACCAATGGGGTGTGAAGTCCTCTCCTCATTAGAGGTAACTTTATCTCCTGCTTTTCACTGCCACTGGAAAAAAGGAGCCTTTGTTAATGTGCGTCCGTTGTGGCCCAGATTCACCAAAGGTTTGCACAGGGAATCATGCTCACCGTATTGCTAAGCTGACCAGTTTACAATGGCAGCTGATTCACTGACAGTGCAGTGACGGAGAAAGCTGATAACAGGGCTGGTTTAAAATAGAAATGCCCCTTTGCAACCTGTCACAGTCATACCACTGCTTTTGGAGACCTCAGTCAGCAGTTGTGGAGGTTCTCTATTCACAGATTTCAGATTGAGATGCACAGCTGTAGCTCATCTGGTTGAGCATGTACAATTTTTATAAATCGTTGTCTCGCAGCATTACAGTTTGCCTTCTATATGCTGTTATCTGGTGTCATTCATTTGAAACCTGCAACTGTTTTTTTTCCACAGCTTGATATTCCCCAACCAAAACTTCAGCCGGTTTCTGAGCAGAAATAAAAAAACTCATCTGATATTTACTTTTTTTTTCTTTCTCCCACACTGTCCAGACTTCACAGGGCGGCTGCTGGTGGATGGATTGAGCAGCGAGCGCCAAATTCTCCGATTTACGTCAAACATAATTCGCAGAAGGTGTTTGCCAAAAGCTGCTTTTGTCTGAAGTGACCTAATCACATTAGCAGCAGAATGTTGGGCTAATTGCAAACAAAGCAAGAGCAATTAGTGGCGCCCACGGCCCTGTTCTGATCCGGCACAGTGTTGCACATTGAACAGTCTTTATTGATTCCCCATGGTCATCAGACGGACACCCACAGGTCTCGGGCCACTTTGTCCACAATAATCCCTCTTTACTGGCCAGGGAGTAGGGCTCTCCCAGTGGTGTGCAGCTGCAGCTGAGTCCTTTCCCTATTGTGTTCATGTCATGTCGGGTCATGTCATACAAGCCAGTGCTGCTGCCTGACATAAAAGAATCAGGTGCTACAATTAGTATGTTACCAGCATTTGATGTGGGAGAAAAATCTTTGTACTTACTTCAAGTGGACAATCAAAATTATAACTTCCTGTACTATTACATTTTTTATTATGAGTTAAACCACGTAGTTGTCCAGATCCATGTCCCCTGACCTGGTGTTGCCCCTCTGCTGGCTGCAAACACTTTTTTCCCTTATGTTTTACGTGAATAGACGAGAGGTGAATCATTTACCAGAGAAGCAGTTTCTGGGGTTTTACTGCATTTCTGTCAAAGAAATGCAGATGATGGCTGCCCTGCTGTTCTATTGGCAAAACCCAAAGCTCCAATTAAAAAAAAAACGATGTGGCCCCAAATGCTTGTAAAGGACTCAGGCATTAAAAAATGCAATGGTTGGAAGAATCCTCCTCTATTTAACTGAGGCCTGCTGCAGGCCCTCATCTCGCATCGATATCTTCTATCAACTTATTACTTGCTGTTTAGAAAAAGGTTTATAGGATGCAATGCTTTGTGCTGTTTCCAGTAAATTCACTCAGCAGTTTATTGGAGGCTGAAAAAGTCAGGACATTTCAGTCCAGCAGCTTTGAAGAACTAATTTTGTCAGAACTGAGTCGCCATTAATTCTAAACATCTGTTTAGCCTATTTACATCGACCACTGACCATAAAATCGACCATTCATGAATAACTCCAGACTTAAGATCAGAAGACAGGTAGAAGTTGGCAGAATGTAAACAAAGCTGTTTCTCCCAGAGTTCACACAGATTTGTTCAACTTTTTATCATTGTGATTGATACGGAGTCTTAAAGTACTGTGATAAATCTGGAAGAACACTGGCAGAAGTGTTCTCCTTTTTTCCATTCGTTCTTGCTTTTCTGTTTCTGAATGACACGTCAAGCTCAGCCTCCATAATTATGCCATTAAACACCAGTATTTGCACATTTCGTCTTTTGCAGAATTGTTTCTGTTGTAGCGTTGTGTTGGATTGTTTTTTGAAATACATGTGGAGTGACAATCCTGATGATGGAAGCAGGCAAGCAAATTAGCTTTTAAAGTGCCCAAACCATTTCCTGGACACGGGTCAAGCTATTTTTTTTTAGAACTTTCCTAAAGTTCCTTTCACCACTACAGTCTCCCTTGGGCATGTCTCTCTCTCAAAAATGGCATTTCTCACAAGGACATATATATGTATATATCCCTGTGGAATACAGACTATTGGGAGTCTCTACTCTCCCAGTTGAAATATTCAATCTCTGTCTACAGCTTAATATAAATAAGACCAAATCAGATATCTTATCATCCCTGTCCCTTTCCAAGTCAGATAGCAGCTCGCCAATCAGGCTCCGTTCCTATTTATTCTAGGTTTTAACCAATAACCAAATAGAGGGGATGTGGGAAATCTCAAGCTTTCAAACTAACAATAACACAAGGCATCAGTAAACATGTCATCTCCCAAAAGCAATGGCGTCACTGTCTCGGCCAATCAGAGGCAAATATTTTATTATGTGTGATCTGAGTCTTAGGGGAATTCTGTCTGTATTTGGCATACAAAAAGTAGTTTACAGTAGTCTACAATTTTGTAGATACCAAAGCAAAGCTGAATGGAGAGTGAATAGTGGACTTACAATCAAATGACAAATAATTGCTTTTGTTGTTACACGTGTGTGCTTGGTGTGTGTGGTGTATGCCGTTGTCCGCCATGCCATCAACTTTATAAGCTTGTACTGTCTGTTTTGTGTTCTTGGTTTGTTTTTGTTAAATATTAAAAAGTATGTTGCAACTTATCATGGTTCAGCTGCCACTCTAACAAAGAAATATAGTTCTAATGTAGAATCTTTAATAACTAACTTTTCAGTTTTTGAATTTAGCTTTATTTATTATATTATTTATTATATATTTATTATTTGTAATTTTTAAAAATCTCTAAACGGGTCCAGCTCTGGGAAATACTTTTTCGACAACAGAGGGTAGGCACAATAATGCAACAGAAAAACATTGTCCCTTGGTTTGACACTTTGAATGACAGTAAAGGTCAGACGACCTCCCCTGCGCTCCGTGCTTCATGGATACACAATGGCAGAGTAGGGCGGAGAATCATTCTCCTCAAGGGCCCTGTGGCTCTGTAAAATGGGACAGCAGGGAGGGCTTTGATTTCAGATCTCTGGAAATGCGAAAAGAACTGAAGCTTGCTGTTGTGGGGTTAGAATGGGAAGGGCGTGAAGATTCAGGCACCACATTCATCCCTTTAATTCTGTCCAACAATAGCACCAGAGCGCTATTCATGAAGCGCCATGTGTGAGACGGATGAGGGCTGAGATGTACAACCACACCTTATGGAAATATTTTTTTACCGTAATCACAGGCATTAAGTTAAAGGCGGGTGTAGAAATAACTGCTGAGATAATCTGTTTTAACCATTTAGACCGATGAGTTAGGCGTTTACTTTTAGTCATATCGTTTTTTGTTTTGTTTTTGTTTTGCCTACAATACCTTTTGTGTACGTTTCCAAAAAACGTGAAATTATGTTTGCAGAACTAAACATTAACTTTAAATTTGGAGAAAGAAAAAAAAGCTGGTAACCAATCTGATATGGAAAAAATCTGAGGCGGTAGTGAACAGTGTAAAAACTTTTGATATAACTGAATGTGGCCCTGTGTATAAAGCATGAAAGGAACCTCAGCATCGGAACAAAAAATAATTAAATTCTTAATGGATCCATTGTGAAATTTTAAAAGCGTCACTAATCTTCAGAGAATTCGGTTGTTAAAAGCAGAGATGGAAATAACCAGGGGATGACTCGCACTATGACTCGCACTATTCAAGTGGCGGTCGGGGAACACAAGTGGAAAAAGGACAATATGTGGAGACTATGGGGAGTTGGAGGTGTGCTCCGGAAATAACTCAAACGAAAAAAAGCATTACCACTTCAGAAGCATACATACTGTGACAATAATGTCCCTGTATGGGTCCACTGCATGATTGTGTGTGTCAAGAGACAGCTGATGAATTTGTTTGCTCATCTTTATATGGACGGGAAGCAGAACATTGTATACCATGGGACTTAAGTCCAGAGTAATATCCTTTTTGCCATAATTCAGTTCATCCAGCATGGGTGTGCAATGCAAAAGGGGTGTTGGTGAATAGAAACCCTGAATTTGCCTTTTAGCTTTTAGAGATTTGAGCAGATAGAATAAATGGCATAGACACCTTGTTTCTCTGCGAGGACAAACCTGCATGGAGCAGGTTATGTCTTCAGTGTAGGAGGAAGTGCGGCACAGTGCATGGAGGGATTTCTGCCTCTCTGGCAGTTTAATGAAGAGCATTTTAGTCTGCAAGAGGGTTGAACTGGTGAATTTTAGATCCAGTGCGATTGCATAGGAAAGAAATAGAAATACAGGAGCAGGCACTTCGTCGGTACGGTACACATTGATGCAGAAAGCCCTTTCTCATGAGTTGAGCGGAAGATGAGAAATCCTTTTTAAACTTTTAATTGTGTGGCAATTCTCTGTACTGATTTTGCTAACTATTTTTAACACACCTCCCCCAAATTGTTTCCATGGCTGATTTTTTTTCTTCAATTATATATAGAGAGTTGGTTTGTTCACAGAGTCTGGC
Organism: Colistium nudipinnis; assembly: GCA_016785305.1. Lineage (NCBI taxonomy): Eukaryota > Metazoa > Chordata > Actinopteri > Pleuronectiformes > Rhombosoleidae > Colistium > Colistium nudipinnis. The sequence goes on along the minus strand of JAFBJU010000519.1, from coordinate 26,398 downwards.
TTTACTTTGCATCTCTTGGATCACCTGATATCTTCTCTATTTGTGTTACATTTCAAGACTAAATGTAAGGGACGTCTGTCCCCTGTGCTGTTATCATGCAGATGAGTGAATTACAGAAAGAAAGATGTGATTTAAACTAAAGCATTTAGATCCTTTCCACAGCTGTTAATCTAAAACGTATGGAAGATGTTATCTCCCCCTCAAACAAGTATTTTCTTGTGATTTACTTAATTTGATCCAATGTAAAGACGATGCTTAATCGTCTATTCGTCTCCTTTCTTGTCTGCACGTCATGAAAAGACTTTAGCATGATGAGTGTCCTAAAGCAAATCAATGATTAACCGTTTTGTTGTCTTTAAGGTGAAAACCATAAAAGGAGAGGCACTTACAGAGATATTGACTAGCGCAGCTTTGTTGTTGCTGGTATTGTCCTCGCTTGGGTTTTCGCTATTATTATTATATATGTATATGGGAGCAAATTGATTCTGCCTAAAAGGACTGGGAACACTATTTATGCTTGACTATTTACAACCTAAAACACTTAAATCTGTGTCTGGCTTCAGCAGGTTTATATCCTCCATCATTTCGATTGAAAATTCCCCCGCATCCCCTTCACCCTGGCTGTTGAAATGTAGAAATACCAAATAGCAACCACCATCCATCCTGCCCCAAAAATCCAGCGCGGTTTCACAATCCGTTGCTCTTTTTGTACACACCTGGCCCCGTCTGTGCTGCTGCGATGGCATATTTGACTTTCTGCCTACACGGCAAGATGCAACGAGCTCCGAAACAGGACCCACAAACTGAACAAACACAAGTTGAAAGCACAAAGCCTTTCAATTCCCCCGTGTCTTAAAGTCTTGTGTAAGACTCATTATCACGTAAAAGTCACTTAACGTTCTTTGCAGCAGACAGTCACGCCCCTTATCTGAACATATCACTCCAGGTGCTCTGAAAGCCTCTCATTAACCTTTTCAGATCTCTTATCTAAAAAATCCACCTCAGAGACACGGAATAGAGCATTTTAGCCACCACTTAGTGGATTCAACGAGTCTATGTCATCGCATAAAGATGACATGCATTTTTGGTTGTTGGTATCACTTTTAGTCTGTCCAGTGCCATTGTGTGTTTTTGTGACTTTGTCGCCTGCCTGTGGAGATGATGCTCTGGACCGTTCCGTACCTATGGCTGATCTGTGGTCCGTGCCCAAGGCTGGAAGTGTAACACGGTAGTGTTTCTGAGGCAGACGCATGTTGGGCCCGCTCCCTTGGTTATCGTTCTGCTCTCTGGCTGTCAGGCCCGCCGAGGTGGGGCAGGATTGTACAAGGAGTGGGGAGCGGTGCTTTTTTTTTTTTTTTTTTTTTACCAGCCCTCTTTCACAACACACTCGCTTTTCGTGAATGTGTTTGTTTTCAACAGCCAGATTTGATCTATATCATTTGAGAAACTTGTTTAATAAAACTAGAAAGTTGCATTCATGGATTGTTTACCCTTCACCCTGGTGCTCAGCACAACAAAACTAATATAGGCAGTATCAGTCAGAATTCTAGCTTGATGGCACAGTACGATGCCATGGTGTGGAAATTTTCCCTCCATGTTATTAATAAGTGAAAAAGCCGGTATTTCTGATTACACACTTTAAAATGTGTGCGCATTGTATTGCGACTCAGTTTCATAGTGAGTCTCTGCAGCTTTAATGACATGTACTTCAATCAGGCTTCACAAACGTTAATATGTGCATGTATTATTCTCCTTTTTTGTACTGTATACCCAAGTGACATGACTACTGGGAAAAAAACCTTGCCAGTGAGCACTTTACATTGTGGTATCAGTCGACTGTGTGTGTTTGTTTCGCTGTACGTTCTAAGGCTAGTCCAAGTTGTAGAGTATGGTAATTGGACACATTTATCTTATTTCCTGAGCCCCACTTTCCCTTAGCTGAGTCAATATACCCAAAGGGCTGAAAGTACCAGAACAGTCACACTAGACTAAATACACTCTGCTCTGTTAGTGCTGGATCTCTGTACAGGACTCAAGGTATAGGCTGTTCAAAATTTCGATATAGACACCAATGATGTAAGGTTGCTTTGGCTGATTCATAATCACCTTAGCACTATTGCTTTACACATTATATTAAAACATTATTGTTAGTAAAGCTTAGAACCTCTCCAAGTGGAGGAGAGGTTCTTTTGCACAATTTAGCCTCTTGCTCAAACACACGTGAGATGTTTGTGTAGTTGGAAGGTGGTGTTTGTCATTTTGGCCTTACGTATAAAGCAGTCTCTGTAAGTGCTTCAACATTTAAATCCTCTTTAGCTGAAATGGGAGTTTAAAAATAATATGGGATTGCATTTTTACAACAGAGGCTTCACTCTGACACTCCATAAGGTTTTACCTTTTTTTTTTCTTCCATGCCGTCATGTTATACATGAAGTGGGAGTATAATTCAGTGCCTAGGTCCAGATGTATGGCGTTGTGGTGAAAAATGATTCATTAGCATATGTGGGCTTCCACTAAAGGGCTATGTTTAGATGAGAGCCACTCAGTGTTGCGCTGGGGCAGTGCGTTGTTTTAGTGGCGACAATGACTAATATTCCGCTGCAGCTCTGTTTTTGTGCATTAAAAAGAGCAATGGGAGGCACGCGGGTAACGGGAGAGAATTGGCCTACTGCAGTGCAGCTTGATCAAGTGTCCACGTTAAAATCACACGCTCACGAGAAAAAGGGATGCAAACAGTACCAAGAGTTTTATCACCAGGACAAGACAACAATCAGGTCAATAAACCCCCCTCTGTTCTCCCACACTGATGCATTCAGCCCTGACATTAGGTCAGAAGAGAAAAACAAGACCAAACTCTCTGGAGATTGGTTGTTGGCACAATGCTATTTATCAGCTCCGGCCCCATGTTTGACATTATTTACACTGTCTTCCCTAAACAATATATAATATTATTTATTCATACCAGTGGCATGGTCTGGTGATGTTAACATCAGTCCACAAATGCTGGATTTAGACATTTGTGTTGCTTCATTGAAACATGTTGTCACTCTGGGCAGAATATTGATATCAGCCAGATCACAAATACACCTTGGAACATATAACCCTCTGCTCGATACCGTGCATTTAAAGTAACATTTTGACTTTTCCCCCATAGGAGAAGCTATGTCCCTAAGAAATGCAGTGCCGCATGCTGGGATTGGGCTGTATGAGCTCCTGGCTTTAAACTGGCAGTGGAGGTCATGTAGTGCACTCACAGCTGGCTATCTGCCTTTTTAGATGTATCTAAATATCATCAGATTTCATTGTTTGGAGTGACAAGTCTACTGCTGTTGTATAAGATAGGAAATGATTACATATTCTTGTGATTTGATTTTTTGTAATTCAATAATCATGTCTGGGATCCCATTGTTGAAAAAGAGTGTGCCTGAAGATTGAGGAATAACCTTATTAACCATCCTGATCATTTCAAATAAGAACCAGAGACTGGCTACAGAGCAGGTAATCACAGGGGGATGGTGACAGTCGTTTTCTAGATTTGGTAGGTTGAATGAATTCCTAGATCGGGAGGAGATGGCCAGTTCTAACGGCCCACTTGTTAGTCCATGTAGAAAAGCTGCGGATTGCAGCTTCAGAGGTTCCCAGAGAAAGTGTCTGTGTCAAACCCTGTCAGCCACATTGCCATGTTTTACAACTGTACTCTTTTAGCATAAGGTTGTGAAGTCATTCCACTTTGCCCAGCCGTACATGTTGACCTCCTAAGGCATTTGAATGGTCTGCTCCGACATGGAAGAGAACCCTAAGCATGTTTTGGAACAGCTGATTGCGACACAGAAGCAATACATCATGATTAGTTGCTGGCAGTAACCATATGGTCTGTGTTATTGTCTTAGCTACTGCAGAAAACATACGGGGCGCCAGCTGAGGAATGCTGAAACCAAATGGTAATGACTTATCTGTGGCAGTAGGGTATTTAAGCACGACCAAAACACTCTCGGACTGCACTGTTGACTACACCAAGCAAACTGAAAGGATGGCAGGAATAGAAATGCAGACGGGATGATGGAGGAAAACATTAGAAAGCAGAGGTCATCTAAGCATCGTAGTCGGGGGGGCGGCAGATCCGCTCGTTTACAATCAAACTAAACATTGTCACGGCACTTGAAAATAAACAGATACAGACAGAGAGAGAAGCAAACTTTGAGGACTTAATGAGAAATGTGGAAAGCCACGTGCCAAACTCAAATGTCTACAAATACACACGCAGACCGCAGTTTACCTGACTTGCCCACCCCCGCTCTGCCAAAGACGGCCAGCTTCACCTCCGGGCTTTTGGCCATCTCAGCGGCTGCTACCAGCGAAGCTCGGCGAGCCAATCAGTGAGCTCCAAGTTTAGCCATCCATCCAGCGGGGTCTGTGGAAACACATGCAAGAAAGCATTTTTGCTTTTCGATTCTACAATACATTTCAGCAGCAAAAATAAGAATAGCTTGATTGCTTTTGTCTGCATGTGATTGTGAGTGCAGCATCTTTCTGTAAAAAGATATAGTTGCGTCTCCACGGTTTGGGTCAGGGATTTCTCATTGTCCTCCAGCAGCGTGGGTGTCGGACCTTGTGTGAATGGACTGGGAAATGTGCATAGTTGCAAACAGTGAACAGGATTTCATGGTTGAAGTGATGGAAAAATGTGTGTGATAGGCTTGTGTTCCAAGGTAAGGGTTGTTCTATTTTTGTGATGCTTGGCACCAGCAGTTTTGATAACGAGAGGCAACAGTGTAGTCCTGGCACATGGTTTAATCCGTCCCGCAGGTCCCACTCTGAGGAATATACAATATTTGAATAGGACTATGTAGAATTCAATATATTAACTTAAGTTTTTCGCAATTTTTGTAAATGACCATATATTACATCACATTTTACGACAAACAAAGTCCTATTTGGGTATATTGAGACGTACACGTGACATGTGAAGCGTGTTCCTCACGGAAATGGATACCAGTCTGGTGTGTACTAAGCCACTGATAAAGTCCAATTAGCTTGCTTTAATTAAAGCATCCATAAAAGTTATTTCTCCCGCATAGTTTGAATTATCTAATGGGGATGACCCTCACACACTTTTGACTTTCTATCTGCAGGAGATAACCTATACCGAGACCACTAATGTATTTTCTGTGATGTGAGCAGTATGTAGTACTGGTACGGCGGGGTCGGACTGTTTTTTTTTTCTTGAGTTGTCGACCTTAGTGGGCTTTTTCCTGCAGGTGCAAAACAGATGTAGAAGGCTGATAAATGGTATAGAAGACGGCCAGAGCCGAGACGCTTGGAGTAAGACATGCACAGAGCTTAACTTGCATCTCCAAAAAGAAAACACAACTGCGGCCTGATTAAACAACCAAGCACAGGTCTGTTTGATAAGAAAACAGCCCACTGCGCAGTTGGTTTAAAGAGAGAATTAATTCAAAACTTCTGCCCCGAACCCACTTTGTTTTTCTCCTGGATACGGTTTCAACTCCTATTCAAAAACAAGCAGACAATAATGTTAATCTAATGAAAATCTTTATCTCGTGGCTCCGGAAATATCCTCAGAAACACAGACTCGAGGGCAACGTCATTCCAATTAGCTGCAGCACCGACTAAGATCATGATACAACAAACACAGAGAGCCGAGGCTTGTACTTTTGTCCAGTGTGTTCAGTGGTGGCAGCAGTCAGTCCAACAGTGCACTGAAGAGTTTGAACCTGTTGGTAGCTGCGGAGCTGGAGCTCACAAAATAAATGTGCATTTCCAGGAGTATAGAATAAGACACCTGTGTCATGTTGATATTTGTTTGATATCTTAAAAAAAACTAAGGTGGCTCCCAGCTTTGCCTTGTACAACTCAGTTGACCTGTGAGGTTATTTGGACTTAAATGTCAACTATTTTGCAGTAAAAACAAGACCTAATTCGATACAAACAATAAATAGAGCGAAAAAGGGCCAAAATCCAGACCAATCAATGAGCTCAGTTATTTTCTCTGGCTCCCGTCCCGTTTTCCAGCGATTTCCATCCGTCCTGAAACTGTTGAGGCCAATCACAAACCATTATCTGACATTGGGTGGGTTTGATAGAAGGGAGTAGAGCTTAATGGCAGTGCTGTGAAAGCTTTGTGTTAAATGGCTGCCACTGAGAGGAACAGTTTTTTGTTGACATTTTCTGTCACTCTGCTTAATGACATGTTTTGTATGTAAACATTTAATTTAGCTTTTTTTTATGTGGCTTTCCAGTTCCCATTGGCCAGTTTCAGAGTGATTTCAAATACTGGAATACAATACAAAGTAGATCTTTGCACGCAGTGCAAGAACGTTTCTGGCTAATCAAAGATAACAGTCATTCTTTGGTGTTATTTCTGTTAAATGTAATTGCAGGTGACAGGGAAATTGACCCCCAATCAATCATTGAAAACCAATTCGCAGCTTTCTGAAGTATGTCAGCCATGTTTTCACGAAAACAATCGTATCAGTTGCAGTTGTGTCAATAAACCAGAAAAATCTCTTTACTCATCTTTCCGTTAGTCTTTCTTGGCTGAAGGAAGATGGAAGATAACTGAAAACAGATCACAATTCTAGCACATTCTGTCCAGGTAAATAAAAGCTGAAAAATGTACATGGGTGTGGGTCCGTGCCAGAAACGTTATGAAGTGGCAAACGTCCAGCTTTCTGCTGCCTGATCCAGCGTCTTAAACTTAAACTGGTGCTCACAACGTACATCTACTTTGAGCACACGGACACATTCATGATTGAAGTTAACTGATTTATTTTTGTACCAACGCAAATGCCCATATATGGTGTGGCTTTGTGCCACTAGGTGCAGGACAAATAGAGGTTGATCACCAATCTGTGTTGCTCACTCTGCTACAATGCACTTTTGTTCTTGCTCTTGTTATTGTGCTTTTCGCAACGTGATTCTGCTACTACAGTGACAACAGCGTTCTGGCCATCCACATCAGTCTAAAATGTTTGGGAATAAAGGTGTAATCACCCAAAAGTTGTGACGTCTGTATTAGTCGTAACCAGTTATTAAATGCCTTGAAAAGCTGAATGAAAACAATGAACCTCCCAATTTCAAATTACTCACTGAATGTCCTTTCCATTAAAACAGATGTTTTGTTTTTTGTCACTGCTTTTTTCTTGATTTTAAATACTTGCTACCTCTGTCTCTTTCTATGTTACATCTCATACATTTTACTTTAAGCATGCACACCCAGCACTGCAGTGATCCCCTGCTCTCCTACGCAGGAGCAGCAGCAGAGAAACACCAGTCGGACAGGAGGCAGAGCAACACGCCGCCGTGTCTCCCTTGCCTATGTGTTCATTCATCTTCACAAGTTGCCATTTATGACCTCCACCCACTCCACCCATCATCTGACTCACACTCTATCTCTGTATCTTTCTATTTTACAGGCCCGCACAGTGTTTGCACTTGTATTTTTGTGAGAACTCTCGCACAACCCCCAAACTGAACCCATGCTATTTCCTGTATGTTATTGCTTCTTCATCTCAGTCTTTTCAACAATTTTCAAACATTCTATTCAAAATCATTTAAGACATATGGTTTTGCACTCAAAGAATAGTTCACATTATTTTGGAAGTAGCCTTAGTACCTTTTTTTTTATCCTGATAGATGCAAGGATTGATGCCACTCCTGTCCTGAAGTTCATACGAAGCTAAAAAAAAAACATGGATGGAACAGTTCAGCTTAGTAATTAACACATTTTATCTCATTCAATAAAACAGCATGTTGTTGTTTAATTATCTGCCAAGTGGGTGGGTCACTGCACCAGGCTGTTTCTCCCTGCTTTCCACTAAGCTAACTGGCTCCAGGCTGTTGTTTCATATTTAACACACAGATATGTGAGGGGTACCAATCATCTCATGCAACTCTCTGCAAGAATTAAACTGCCCCGGCACCGGGTAAAAATAGGGTCAAAAGTTGCTAGAAGGTAGTATCATAGTAAAAATGCATGTTTACTGTTGGTACTGTTTAGACTGAAACCAAAGCATATCAACTGCGACCAAATTTTGAAACAAAAATAATTCAGTCCGATCGTTGGACCTTATACCCTCCATCAAAAATCCACAATTTACTTTTATACCCAGTGACCTTTGCTGTAGAGCGGACACCGACTAAACTGTCAAAGTTGGCACGTGTACTTTTTTCCGCTCTGTGCCCAGCTGGATTTTGTGTCATTTTTACCCTGAGAAATGAATCTGGGTGGTGGTGCCGTGGTTGAGGGAGATTACAGGCCTCTGGGCTCCAAACCCTGGGAGGAGACCTGCTGCGCCACAGGCTATAGAAAGACTGCAAACCACAGGCCTGTCATCAACGTACATACATGGAGAAAACTGGTGCACTGCCTCTGGAGAGAAACCAGTGAACAGACAGCATGCATTTGAATTACTGATATTTTCCTAAAATATAAATGAAATCCTTTTCAAAAGAAATTGAGCAACATTTGTGTTTATCGTAAAGCTACACCCGCAGCTTTTGGTGATAGATCTCTGTCCGATAACATTCATCCTGACAGACTTTGGACCAGTTTGGCCCTGTTTGATCAAATCTCCACTCTGAGTTTTCTCTTTCTGTCGGAGGGCAGGGAGGAACATTTCACACACACTCAAACAACACTTCTGATAGGTTTAAAAGTGGCAGAGTGTATATATCATTTACTCATACCTCACTTATGTCAACAAATACTTCAGAATTGTGCATAAGTAATTGAAGTTAGTTCTCATTTGCAAGTTATGATCAGATGTACTAGAGGCCCCTACTGTAAATGTTTATATCTACATGACAGGTTACTTGTTTTTTTAAGAATGTTTAATTCTGTATCATCTGTTTGTTTGTTTTTTTTGTAGTGCAACAGCTCCCATATTGAGCCATTCTTTAATTGTTTTATGGTATTTCTCCTACTGTCTTCCTCAGGACCTGTCCCTTGGACCCCGGTTTGGCAAGCATGTGATGACTGACCCTAAATCCCATTTAGACACGGGCTGTTATGCAACACTGGGCCCTGCTCCTGAATGCTGGTCACGTCCTCTAAAACCAAAGAGGGGACGCATCAAGCACATGGTAAGATTAAGCTGCGTGTTCATGAAGAATAATGGTGCACAACTGTGATTGCGTAACTAGAAAAACAAAACTAAATTATTTTGACCCTGCATGCTTCATATTCACTCTGATCAGATTGCATATCCCAGATAGCTGACTGGAAATAACTGTCCAACTTTGAAATGATCACAGTTATCTGACAGGAAAGAACACAACATAATTAACTGAACCTCTGTAAATATGAAGCATAAGCACCAAGCAATTGTGTGGATTTTGAAAATGCCTGAGAAACAAGAGCAAACTTAAAGACGAAGCTGGAAAAGATCCTATATATTTTGCAGTATCTCGGGAAAGACGGTTCCATCTCAGAAGAATCGGAAGCCTCTTTTTTTCTCCCCCATGACCTTCCCCGACAGGTTTCACTCGTGTTAGAATATCAACCCCTCTGGCCTGTCGCAGAGATGCCCTCCCGTGTGAGGAGGAAAAACACCGGCAGGGACACTCACCAGAGACCGCTTGATGCAGTGATGATGTCCCGATGATGAAACGTTGATAAGAAGAATAATTTTTCGTTTCTTTAAACAAAAGAAGAAAAAGTTGTCAGCTCCGCAAACGGAAAAAATAAAATAAAAATAACGCGCCTGACCTTGCCAGATGCGGATGCGGACGCGGACGCAGCGCGCCGCTGGATGGGAGGAACGTGGAGCTTTCGATGACGGACAGACGGACAGGCGGCGGATCCTGTCCGGATGCAAAGAGCAGCAGCTGAGACTGGGGATGAATGAATCTGCGAGACGGAGGGTCGGCGGGAATATACGGAGCGGAGCCGCTGGCGATCCCGGCTCTCCCCGCGCCGATTGCGTCCGCATGCCCATAGCCAGGAGGACAGGGACCTCTAGCGACGGTGGGCAAAACGCACTATCCCACTCCGCTCCATAATGTCGTGTTTTGAGCAACATCAGAGCCGACGCAGTCGCTCTGTCAGACTTCTCTCTTGCGACCGTGAATAAGTAACGCTGACGCCAACATCCGCTTTTCGCTGTCACCTTTTTTTTTCATTGAACTTGTATGTCAAAGGCGCATTTGTCATGTGCTATGGACCACCCAAAGCAAAGACTAGGGCTCATTTGCAAAAACGTGTCTTGTGCATTGTTTTTTCATTTAAATTCAGCCTGAGGTATTTATTGCCGTCCTCTAATGTGTCCCTTTTCTTAATTACACACGCATTCCTGTCACTTTCTAAACATTAGACTGTATGCGGTTGCCCATCGCATAGTCGAGAGTCGTCTTCAGGCACAAGTGTATTTGGAACCATGGCAAAAGTGGGACAAATGGAGCTGAGTGGAATGTCACCATATCTCTGACACCGTTGAAACGACTTCTGGCTTTCTATGAGCGCGCCCTCCCTCTATCAGCACTTCTCCTTTCGGCAGAGGCACCGCGCGCTTTTACGCACGCACTGGCAGAGTGTGGAGTGCCGTGTGAGGGCCTACGTCGCTGCCAGAAAATGGTCCTGCTGCCAGGCCTGCTGTTGATGCTCTGGGGAGAACCGGGTCGGTGTCAGAAGGATGACCGGGGCTTCACCTTTGGTGGCGAGATCCACCACTTCGCCGTGGCCACCAACACGGTGTACGTCGCCGCAGAGGACAGGCTGTTCCAGCTGAGCCACGACCTGAGCCTGGTCCAGAATGTGAGCCTGAGAGGGGTGCTGAAGGCCGGACCAGATGGCGTCCAGTTCGACCGAGTCTCCGAGGCGGCTCCCAGCAACGCGACTTTGAGGGTAAACGTGTTGTTACCCTTCGTTGAGAACGACACTGTGCTCAGCTGCGGTGTGACCGAGAATGATGGTGCACACTGCGAAGTGCTGAAGCTGATGGACATCTCGCACCTTGTGCACAGCGAGAGCATCCAGTTGGGTCCGTTGAGTCGCAACAGCGCGTCCGTCGTTTTCCTCGTGAAGGTGGAGGGCAATCCAAGCCGGAGCGACACCTACATCCTGAGCGCGATAGAGCAACGCCGAGACAACGCCGACAAAGCATCGCCGTGCACCGAGACTATCCAGTTGCAGAACGCCGAGAGCAAACAGTTGGGAGGAATATTTTCGTTCGTCGACGAGACACGGGGCACGCCGTCCATCAAAAGCGCAGTCCGCGTGGAGTTCGTGGACGGGTTTCAGATCGGTCCAACTATATTTCTCCTGTCTAACGTGCGCCCAAGCGTTGGGAACGACAAAGTCCGCGTCATGTGGCTCGAGGGCAAAGAAAGCAAGACCCAAACTCTCGGCTCACTGCGGGACGCCACCCTCGATGCCGGTGACAAACTCCTGGCCTCGTCGGTGATCCCTGGCGCGGCGCCGGTGCTCTGGAGCGGGGTGTTCAGTCAGGGCCACGGAGGGACCGTGCTGGCGGTGTTTGACATTAGCCCTGATCTCGCCACAGATGCTGATGTGGATCCAGACTTCCAGGGAGGCTGCACCTTTCCTAACCAAAAGGTCGACTCAATTTATGAGTTTTTTTGTTTAGGGCGCTGGTGCTGCAGACACTGACTGTGTATTGCTACATATGCATTATTTCGTAAACATACTTCTGAATTGGAAGTTATGACGGAAATGAACGTGGCTGGAAGAATCTGCCAATTGGTACCCGATGGTTCCAAATCTGATGATCAATGTGTCTGTGTTCTTTAGACTTCGACGCTGAAGCCGAAGGCAGTGCTCTTCAGCCAGAACAACATGACCTCTGTGCTGGCAGTGAAGCAGAAAGCCTGGATGGTCTTCTTCATCGGGACAGGAGATGGGCAGCTCATAAAGGTGTGTATCCCAAGTAATAATAGTCTATAATAACAAAAAAGAAATGGTACAATTGATAGCATTCATCAATCGATGCAGTTGTAATAATTGAGGGCATCTGCACTAAATATGAGAGCATTTCATATAGAAAAAATGTGCTCCATTTCTAACTTGAGACTGGTACTGAAAGGTCATTTTACTGAATAGATATTGTTTCATCTGAGTTATCTGATTTAATGTTTAGTTTGGAACTCCTATAATAACGCCCATGGTCTCTCATTTATATTTTCTGAAATCACGCTGAAGTCTAATCTAAAAATAACTGAACATAAGCAGGGTTACTCATCTGAAATTGATTTAATTTACTGCGGAAATTAGGTTTAGGTGTGAAGATTGGTGTGACATTTCAGCAACTCTTTACCCCAAGCAGCAAAGAAATATAATTGCATCATATCCTGTGTACTGGTTCATTGTAGGCAGGGCAGCATGGTAGCCATATTGAAGGAAACAGAATAATGCTGGCAACAAGACTTAGACAAACATTTTTTTTCTTCTGACGATTTGTGCTTCGTGTCAGAGTAAACACTCCACCCCCATTAGGACTAAAAGGCTTCAGCGGATAGAGGTTTTCCTCACAACCATAATGGTGGTGTTCATTAGCTATTGGTCACATCATAACTTATTTTGAACCCTAACCACAGACATAACAAGGTACCAGAAGCAAGTCAGTCCACCAATTCACCACTGCCACTTAATATAACAGCAAATCATCTACATCTGTTGGATCCTAAATTGATGAGAACGGTTGAAAAAAACAACAACTTTAAAATAAAATGTTTCTCTGTTCAATTAAAAACCATGTAATCTACTCTACTTTCATTCAGCCTTCACATGTTTAACATTGCAGCAGCTCAGTTTCCCACAAGCATGAATGTTCCATTCTTGTTGTCAGCTCGCTGTGGATAAGAACTATCACACCTGTGGCAACGTGCTCTACAGAGCCAGTGACGATCGCCTGGTGTTGCCCAAAATACTATTGGATCAAGTGGATCGTCAACATGTATATGTGTCACTTAAAAAGCAGGTGGGTGCTTTATGTGTGTATCCACATGCGTGTGTGAGGATGTGGTGAGCAATTGAGGGGTTTGAAGACTTTGTGTTTTGTTCCAGGTGAAGCGTGTTCCCATATCAAAATGCAGCACATACACAAATGTGCAGGATTGCTGGTCTGCACGGGATCCCTACTGTGTCTGGTGTGGCTCTGGAGGAAGGTGAGGGACACAACCTGATTTGACATCATGGAACGTTAATTTTAACCTTGACTGTAACATTTTCATTGTTCTAGTTGCACATTTGAAGTTTACTGCCAGGATTCAGACTGGTTGTCCATTCCCGAAGATTACCAAGAGAAGATGGTTTCTTACAGAGTGGCAAAGGACTCAAATGGCCAGGTAGATGATCAAGTGCAAGTTTTAACCACAGCCTTCAGCCAGCCGTTGTTTTTTCTTTAAGCACGCACATTCCTACCTTCCTCAGATCACACTGCACATCCATACGCACCTGACTGTGGGCCAGAAAGCGCTTTCAAGCTTCACCTGTGAATTCCAAGGTCTTCCGAGACCCAGTGGGACTTTTTGCACAAATGGCCCTCCTCCACAGTTCCCACAATGCACCTGCCGCCTTGCGAGTAGCACACTTCCTGCTGAAGGTCAGTAACTTTTGATAAATATAACACTTCGAATCAAAAAGCGTTGGGAAAATCCCAACGCTGTGGCACTACATAGATACAATTAGATACAATATAGATAGAATAATCAATTCACAATTAGGCCCACATACCTCTGGCAACCATGGCACATTTCTTTCCTGTAAAGTAAAGTTGTATTATTTGCACTTCAGGCCTTTCCATCCATGTAAGAATTACATTTGGGAAGACGCAGTTGTTGGAGCACCTGATGCTAACCAACTGCTCTGACATCAGAGGAGCACCAAGCCCTGTCTTGTACGTCCAGTGAAGTTAATAAGTTAGATTGGTTAATTTCGTCCAACCATATGTTATTTCACGATATTTCGTGCACAGTAAAACCATTGTTTGGAACAACTTGTGTTGCAGCGTATTTGTGCCTATTAAATAAGATTTGTTTACTCTTCAGGTGTCAGCGATGTATCAGGGCCGGATGTGGCTGGATCAAAAACGAGTGTTCCTGGGCAAATCAGGCAGCCACAAATGTAGTTATGCATGTTTTTATTTATTTATCGTAGTCCTGCGAATCAGCTGCTGATCAGTAGTTAGTGAAGTTACCTGCATGTTCCACAAATATGTCTAACTATTTACATCTGCACCATATGCCACTAAGACAGCACTAGAGTGAGAATATTCCTCAGCCTAGCAGTTTTCAGCTGGGTTCTTTAAGTGTCGTTATACATCTTTAAGTGGCTAATTCTGTTTTCTCACTCCCACTTGCTCCTGCAGGAGAGTGTTTGCCAAATGATGGCATCTGGGATGAACTTGTCTGTGAGTCTCTTACACACACATTCTTTCTCTCACGATCACCTCGTTTGCGTTCAGCAGACTAAATGGTCGGAAAAAGGCAACTCATAAAAAAGGATTTTCTGTGCATTTCGGTTACTGTCAGACGCCGGAGATCTCCTCCATCTCCCCCAGTGTGGTCTCTTTCTACGGCAGAAACCACGCGCTGTTATCTGGTCATAACCTCAGTGATGTGACCAGTGTGAGGCTGCAGGGAGAGACAGACTGCACTCCACGAGAGTAAGTGAGCTAATAAGCAACTAAGAATACCCTTATGACATTTGAAGGCATTAAAATGTTTGTGTGTGTGTGTGTGTGTGTGTGTGTGTGTGTGTGTGTGTGTGTGGGGGGGGGGGGGGGGGGGGGGGGGGGGGGGGGGGGGGGGGGGGGGGGGGGGTGTTGTTAAAGTAATGATTTATTATGTTAAAGTGGATTTTACTGCTTTGGTCCCGGCTGTATTCAAGTGATCTGCATTGATGGTGTGATGTTAAATTACTTTTTCATTTAGATAAACTCGATTTTCTCTGTGTGTTCTGTTCAGATCTCCTGTTTGGAACAACACGGGTGTCAGCCTCACGTTCCACATTCCCAGTGCAGATAGCAAAGGCACGATCAAAGTATGTGTGCTCCTCTCAGATGGTAGTTGCCATGGCAGTGAAATCACTAAAATCACCTACCAGTCATCGCCATACTGCACCAATATTGTACCAAGCAGCACATGGGCCAGGTATGTTTGGATTTTTTGGTTCTTCCACCCGCCAAATCAAAAGCACGTATGTTTTCGAGGGTGTTGCATCATTTTGTCAACTGAAGCAATGCATAACAGCACATTGATGATGCTTATTCTGGGTGACAATGTTATAGACTGAACGAACAGTGTTAGGTTGAGGGTCATGTGATGGTTTAATAATGTAACTTCCGTCTTTCACCATAAGCCACTTCCCTATTTTTTGCAGCAAATGAAACTAGACTATGACTTGTGCTTTTGAATTTGCACTCCAAAATGCTGCAAGTTTTTGACACGATAGCTGGATTACAAAACAATTTCCCTTGGGGTTCAATAATATATATATATATACGTATATAAGTTAGGCTAATATAAGTTCAAGTCCATTTGAATATCTTTTTTTACGGCTTGTCTCCATAAATTCCCTGGTCGCATAGTATGTATCGCTTGGTTGAAATGTTTTCCCCTTCTGATTGGCCCCGCCTTATGCTTAGTGGGAAGAGGAGGGTCACACTCACAGGCTCTCACCTGGACCTTGTGGAGGGGGTCACACACAGTAACACATCCCAGAACATCATACAACTAAAGAGCAGCAGCTATAAGGTGGGTCTGTTACTTGTATCTGTAATGTTGTGCTATATTACACTGCACTGTCACATCATATCGCAACATTTTGAATGATACTTTATCCGAGTTATATCTCGCGTCACACTCGAGCATTATGTCATGTAACGTGTTTAGTATGTTGCATTATATACAATCTTCAGTATTACACAGGATGTCCCTAATTCATTGCAGAATCTCACCTATGACACACTTGCAGCTGAAAGCACTCAGGGGAGCAGCAATGTGTTTCTGAGAGTGGCAAATGAAACTTTGCCCTGCTCCACAAATATCACTTACTACCCAGAGCCGGAGTTCATCAGTTTCAAAACCATTAGAGCAGGGGATGATGTGCGCATCACCATAGAGGTAACGAATATTTGTTTGTCAGTCGTTCACAAACACAGGATCTGAATGGGTAAGAGGTCAGCATTTGTTTTCTTCTTTTAATGCCAGAAAAAGACAGACAAACTGGAGTTGACGACAGCAGAGTTATCCGTTTGGGGCGTTCAGAGTGGAGAACAATACCCCTGCATCGTGAAGGAGAAAAAAAGCCATAATGAGAGTGATGTTTTCACCTGTGAAATTCGAAACGCACCAGATGCTGAATTTCGGAAGTTAATTGTAAGTCTTTCATTGGCAATAACCCCAAGTTATTAGATTCATGTAAAGAGTCACTGACAATGTTCAAATTGATAAACATGCATTTGTGCTCGGGGAAATTCCTTTCAAATATACTGTATAACATTTTTTGTACAGATAATGTATGGAGATAAGACAGTACCACTGCACTTAGAACCTTCATTGCTTTGGCTGTGGATGCTGATTGTTCTTCTGCTGATACTCTGCATTATTGTCGGTGAGTACACAAAGTCCCACGCTCTCCTTTTGGCAGGGAAACCTTTTTTAAATGTGTCGTCTTGCTTCTGTCTTTCAGTGGTAGTGATTGTCTACCGAGGCAAACAGAAGCAGTTCGCTGACGAGATGAACAGGATGATGGAAAACGTTGAACTCGACCTCAGGAACGACATCAGACAGGGTCAGTCACCTTTTCTCAACTTCTGTCGGCACTAAAGCAGAAGCAGCTGGGCAAAAAGCGATACGAGTAGCTGCTTGTAATTGAAACAAGGTTTTTGTCACATCTGCCCAAGAAGTAGAGTACCACAGCTCATGTCTATATTTTATAAAAGCAGCGTCACTTCACTCTCCTCGACAGGTTTTGTGGATCTGCAGATGGAGAAAACTGACCTCATGGAAAATGTCGCAGCGATTCCTTTCCTGGACTACAAGCACTTTGCCTCCAGAATCTTTTTCCCGGAGGTTCAGTGCAGCTTGACAGAGAGCAAATTTGATCTCAGCTACACATCCCGTAGCTTGTGAAAAATCTAAAATACGTTATCTGCCCCGGACTAACAACAAGCTCTCTGTTTACTATTTCCTTAGAATGAATCCTTGATGGCACTGTGTATCAAAGACATTGGCCAGGTAACGTTTGACAGCAGCCTTGCCCCCACCGTGTCATGGTGTACAGTTTTGTCACTGTCGGTGATGCGTTGTTGCAATCTGATTTGGGATCAGGACACAGTGAAGGTTAAGCTGGATGAGTGTTGCCACGGCGTGTCCGAGCTGATCCGGGATCCGCTCTTCCTCACGTCTATGGTGCATGCTATGGAGGAGCAGAAGAGTTTCAACATGGCAGACAAGTCAGTTTGTCATATTTCACCCGTTTCTTTAAATGCTAACTTCTGAAAATCTGTTTATGTGACACTTATACGCTGCAGTTTTACTGGCCTCTAGTTATCTGCATTTTGTTTTCTTCGTGTTCTCCCCTTTGTTCTTGCGTCGTCTTGTGCTCGAGTTCACATGGCCTGCCTGTCTGCTCTTGGCCACTCTCTTGACACCACCCTGCTCTGTTTCAGGTGTGCATTGGCGTCTCTGCTAACCGTAGCACTCCACAGCAACCTGTCGTACCTGACGGAGACGATGGAGGTTCTGCTGAAGCACCTCATTCAGCAGAAAAGCAACACCCAGCCCAAACTGATGCTGCGGCGCACGGAGTCCACAGTGGAGAAACTGTTGACCAACTGGATGTCCATATGCCTTTATGGCTTCCTCAGGGTTTGTGGCCTATATGTTTCTATGGTCTCCTGTGTCTCCTCCGAGTCACAATGGTTTCTGTGCATTGTTTGACTGACTGCGTTGCGCTTTTGGATTTTGCAGGAAAGTGTCGGCCAGCAGCTGTTCCTGATGGTGAGCGCTCTCACACAGCAGACCCACAAAGGACCTGTGGACTGTGTGACAGAGAAAGCTCTGTACACGCTCAGTGAGGATTGGCTGCTTTGGCAAGCCCAGGACTTCAGCTCCTTGGTACACGCACGCACGCACACACACACACACACACACACACACACACACACAACCACTGAGCTATAGTTTATATGGGTAATTTACATACATAGAGATGACAGTTTAGTCCCTTGTGCTTGAACATGAAAAAGCTTCATTTACACGTCACGTATTAGAAACTACAATAACATGTCTGTTTTTTCTATATCTCTGTGGTTTGCAGTCGCTGAAGGTGCTGTTTGCAGTGGGGATTGATGGAGAGGTCAGTGAGCCGCTGGATGTCAGCAGCCTCACCTGTGATACTGTGGAGCAGGTCAAGGAGAAAATTCTGTCTACTTTCAAGGCCAAGTTTGGTTTCCCCTACAACATTCCCCTACGCGATGTCCGTATCGGTCAGTGACAGATCACTGGTTCGGTCTCTTTGTCTTTGACTATCGCTTTCTTTGACGGCGTTATAATGTTTCATGCCTCTGCATTAACGTGGAATGAACATTTAATGCTTAAGTCGTCCTTAACCCATTTAAAACCTTGAAAGCCTTCCTCAGCCTATTTAAACACAATGTTTTTTTTTCCTGCAGAGTTTGAGAAGGATGGATCTTTTCTTCCTCTTGAGGAAGTGGACCAAAGCTCAGAGGTTGTTGGGGAGGTGACGATGCTCAACACACTCCAGCACTACCAAGTGAGAATTGAATTTGGTCTCGACATGTCCCTTGTAATTGAGTAATGCCCTACTACTACATACTATATTTGCAACTTATACAGATGAAATCTTTACCGAAAGGCTTTATTTACACAGTGCACAAATAACAATTTACATTGTCTCCTACCAAAAAACAAGCATTTTATCATTATTATCTATCCACACAAAACCCACCACAGACTCAGTGGGTCTGTGTGGTATTACAGAACAGAGGACAGTCACTGAAGCATTAACCTATGGGGAAATGGTGTGTTAAATGAACTAAATCATTTTGTGTCACTGCAGGTTCCTGACGGAGCAACCATCAAAGTACTCTCCAGGAGAATTCATCCTCCTCTTTGCCCACAGGGAAGTGTAAAGGGTGAGTGCTGACAAGACAGACACTTCAATTGACACTTTTTTTCTAAACACTCAGATCCATTCTCTACCAGCCATGATGGCTTTTTATGAGTTGATCACGGCCATGTTGAAATAATAAGATAAGCACCTGTCAAATATGTTGCGGAACCTACCAATAACTACAATCTTTATTAGCAATTCATCTGAGCAACAAATTAACACATGCGCTGACATATAAAATGGAATGAAAAAGGTCACCTCACAGTCAAGACTTAAATTGTATGTAATATATAGTTTACAGTGATCCGAGAAAAGCAGAAATGTATATCACAGGATTTTTCACAAGAAGTTCTTAAAAAATAGTAAACTTTAAGATAAGATAAAGCTTTATTGGCCCACAGTGGGGAAATTTGCGGCGTTGCAGCAGCAGAGGTAAAAGTATAAATAAATAAATAGACACAGGTTCAGAACAAAGTAAACTTAGGCTGTGCAAAAGTAAAAAAAAAAAATATATATATATACGTGTATATAGTACTGAAGATACAATATATACTGCACAGTGACCTGAGCGTATGCAGTGGAAAATGGACTGTACGTAATGAATAATAATATAAGCAGTGTAAATAGCATCGTGAATAGAAAAACATACCATGTGGGGTTTAAAATTATAGTTGGAATGGAATGGAATGGGAAAAATGAAATTCACAGTAAAAAATAATGAATGGAATTGAATTTAAACTATGATTCCAGTATCAGGATAGTTGCCTATCATTTTTGTTTCTATCTTACCTAAAATCTAATCTTCAATCAAATGATCGTATGTCTAAAAAGACTAACCTAATCACTTCATTTTGGTTTTCTGCTATTTTTTCCTCTAGATGATATGAACTTCTCTGGAAAATACTTCCACCTGGTAAGAGGTGTTGTTTGCTCAATTGAAACATGCCATTTTATTTTAATCAGAGAACATATTTGGATTGGAGTTGACTGGCTGGTGTCCTCTTGAACCATAGATCAATCCCAATGTAGATGAGGACCAAAGGAAGAACCCGGAGAGGAAGAAGTTAAAACTGAAGGAAGTGCATCTCACCAAGCTGCTCTCCACCAAGGCAAGAGGAACCAGTCGCAACATCTCAATTCACTGAAACGTACTCAAAAAAACAGAACTGAAACCGAAACCTGCCTTTGACATGTTCATTGTATCGCCTGCAATGTGAGGTTTGCAGGATTCATTATTTAGCAGGTTCACTTTGCCCTTAAGTTCAACAGGCCATTGAAAAATGTGCTCTTTAAAAGGGAGTTCTTGTGCTTATTAAGATATAAGGGAAACTCTTTGCTGTTCTCCACAACATCCCAACATCCGGTTTATTTTGAAAAAGGTATTTTTCTTTTTTACTCGAGATACCCTTACCTCGCTCCGTCTCTCTCCCTCCCTAAGGTGGCAGTGCATTCGTTTGTGGAGAACCTGTTCAGGTCAATCTGGGGGATCCCGGGGAGCAGACCTCCGCATGCCGTCAAATACTTCTTCGACTTCCTGGACGCTCAGGCGGAGGACATGAAGATCATGGACCCAGATGTCCTGCACATCTGGAAGACCAACAGGTACGGCTGGGGGCAATTCAAGTCTTTTGGACAGCACAGGGGTTGTCACGAAGGAGACGCGTTTAGGTTTGCCGTGTTCAAAAATCTACGACTACTGCTTCACAGTTTACCTCTGCGCTTCTGGGTCAACATCCTGAAGAACCCCCAGTTTGTCTTTGACATGGAAAAGTCTCCACAGCTGGAAAGCTGCCTGTCAGTCATCGCTCAGGCCTTCATGGACTCATTCTCCCTCAGTGAGAACCAGCTGGGGAAGGTAAAGGCAAGGTGTTTACAAGAAAACGTGCAGGAAGTCCAATGTTTCCTTTTCCTTGTTTAGTTTTTCTGGTTTTGACGTGTCCCCCCCCAATCCAAAATCGAAATCATTCATTTGACCACAGGAGCTCTGCAACTAGGATGTGAAACGATGAATGCCTTGAATGCTGTTGTGTTCCAGCATGCACCAACCAACAAGCTCCTGTATGCCAAAGACATTCCTAAATTCAAACAGGAAGTGAAGGCTTACTACAAGCAGATCAGAGACCAGTCCCCAATCACAGACTCTGAATTCAAGGTCTTCCTTCAGAAGGAGTCACAGGTAATGTCCTTTTTAGAAAAAAAAAATAAAGTATTGCAGTAAAGACGCAGATGATGATGATCATTGTTTTGATTTCAGAAACATGAAAACGAATTCAACGAATCCGCCGCCCTAAGAGAGCTCTACAAATTCATCCAGAGATACTTCACAGAGGTGGGTCCGTTTCATCTCATGAGCAGCTCGCACGTTTTCCCTTTCTCCCTCATGCTAAATCGGAATGAACGTGAATGTTTTTAGGGGACTTTCTGAAAGGAAAAGGAAACCCCTCAGATAATGCCACATCCACTCCTCCCTCAGTTGTTTAATTGCACCACACCTAATCAAATCCAAGACGTCTGACTCCGTTTCCATATTATTCTATCTACTGTTTGCACATTGAGAAGTGTCAGAGAGAGAAGACAAACAATTCATCATCCACCACCAAGACATTGGATATGAAAAAGGAATGCAGGCCATTGAAGCCTTTTTCTTTTTAGCAAACGAAAACTGGGCGGAGCTTCTAGAAAGAGAGCTTTGCCCACCTTCTTGTTCCAGTGCCTCTCTTTAGGCTGAAACATTGGTAACAATTCATTGAGTGCGTCACAATAAGTGGCATAAGCATGAAAATTAGCAGCGTGCTCATACTGGTGAGCACTACAACTTGTATTGTCTCACCCACCACGTGGTACAGGAAATGAGTTAGGTAACCATCTGATTTCCTTCTAATTTCAGCCTTTGGTTTCCTGTTCCTTTGCACAATGTGGCACACAACACAGCAAAAGGCTTTCAGGCACAATATCATAGAAATATATATTAACCAATAACTTGGTGTTATTATGAATGAACGGTTCTTAAACACCTGTATTTCTCAGTGAGGAACCTTGGTGACAAGCTTGTTAAACATAAGCTGAACGATAGGTCAGGAAAAGATGTCAGCTCGATGAGTGTTGTTTTTCAATTTTTTTTTCTAAATTGCCTCTCACTGCATTCTCTTTCCCACAGATAGAGCAGAAGCTGAACCAGAACGGTGCCCCCGCGGAGCTGACGGAGCAACTTCATGCCGTTAAGAACCTGTTCGATGGACTGAAAAGTTGCTCCTGGAGCTGAGACGCTTACAGCAGAGCTTTCATTAGTGCGGCCGACGTGCTCCCCTGCTTCGGAGATGGGGGGTGAGGTACTGAGTAAATGTACGCTTTTCAGAGGAGCAGTTAACAGTGTCACTAAGGTCATGAGTCGGTGAGTTTTGCCCCACGATTCACCAAGGTCTCCAGACGTTTGTCCTTAAATTTGTCGCCAAAGACAACTCCACATCCGATTTGGGACGTGTCCCTCGACTGCTGAAATATTTGCACCTGTATTTTTATGACGATGATGAATACGATCTCTTTGTAAAGTTATCGTGTGTGCCAGTAATTCACAGCAATTAGCACAGGCAAGCTATAGGGTATGACACAGGGCCGTTTGCACACACAGTAATGAAAGAAGAGCAGTCAAGATTGGCCATCGGTGACTCTTACCAGACGCTTTCGTTAAAAAGAAAAAAGAAATGTTGATGAGCTTCTGCTGGAAGCCCAATGCTGTATCATGCTGAAAAAGAAAAATCAAATAAAACATGTAATTGGAATCTTAAATCTGAAGCCAGAAGCAAATATTGCCTTACAACGTAGAAAGTCTGACCACTGCTCAGGGATGGGCTCGCGCAGATTTACTCAAAGCTGGACAGAAGCATCAGGGCCAACAATGGAAGCCAGGAAACCGCAGCTGAACACAGACCTGGAAAGTCTGAAAATCCGAGTGAGTAAGCTTGTATTAAATGTGTTGCAGCGCGCTATCGTCGTACCCTATTGCGATGTGACATTTTCATGCATACTATACTGTGACTTTGTTTCCACCTTACTTTACGATGACATTTGTCACCCTGTGACCTTTTACCTTTTGTCTTTCTAGTTTGTTACCTATGTTGCAAACTTGAAGGGGCCAGAGGAGGAGGAGGATCTGAGCAGCCTGCATGAAGCTCCGGGTGACTTGGTGACCCTGAACTGTTGATGAAGCGCTCAGGTGATTATGCCTGACTTTACCTTACTATGCTGTGTGGTTTTTTGAAATACTATATTATGACGTTTTCAATGCCTTACTGCACCATGACATTTTTTTGTGCCCATTACTGTACTGTGAATTTGTTTTGCTTTACAATACTATTTCTTCTGCCTGCGGCACTTATTGCGCCTTACCATACCATGACATTTTCGTAGCTTATTATATACTATGATGTTTGTTGTGCCTCACTACATTATGATGTTTTCACGGCTTACTATACATTGTTTTACATAACGATAGCTTGGCTTTACTATTTGACAACAATTGTTTCACACTTGAAAGGGCCGGGGGAGGAGCTGAAAAGGCTGTATGAAGCTCTAGGTGCTATACTGACGCTCTCAGGTGAACGCCTTATTATACTGTGACGCTTTTATGCCTAAATATACTATGGCATTTTCAACTTACTGCATAATCATGTTTTTGTGACATTTGGGGCAAAATACTTTAATATGACATTTTGAGAGATCTTGGACAGCATACTAAAATGACACTTTTGGTAAAAAAAAAAGTGCCCTACTGTTTCATAACATTTGTCATTTCAAACTTAAAGGGGTAGGAGGACGAGCTGAGCAGCCTGTATGAAGATCTGGGTGACATAGTAAAAGGAAATCTCCAATGAAGCACTCGGGTAATTTCGCCTTATTATACTATGATGTCTGTGGAGGTTCTCAGTCATCCAGGTCATGGTAATATCAAGTGCGATTCAAGTAGGCAACTGGACTGGTTGAAGATTTCTTGAAGACGTTTCACCTCTCATCCGAGAGGCTAGTTAGAACTGAAGAAGCCTCGAGGAGGAGAGGTGAAAGGTCTTCAAGAAATCTTCAACCAGTCCAGTTGCCTACTTGAATCGCACTTGATATTATACTATGATGTTTTTCATCAAATTTTGTACAACGTTATATGATGACGTTTTCTCACATTTGATAGATTTGTGTTTCTGACGTTTATATAATTTTTTTTAACTTTGAAGTTTTTTTTTTAAATGACCTATTTGACTTTTTTGGATGGCCTACTTTACTGTGGTGTTTTTTCACATTTTTGGACCACTTACCATATTATGTTTTTATTTTATTTTGACCTCCATATATTTGCGCATTTCTGACCTTGCTCTGCATTTTTGCTCTCAGGTCATTACAGAAGAAACCTCACCAGCAAATATGATGATCTTCTGGTACTAAGATGAGGTAAATGCAAAACCACACATTAGTCACTAAAACGTATTTGTAAACGTTTTAATGTCCTAACATTCACATTTGAGAAAAACACATAGATCTTTTTACACCTTCTCCTTTGTATCCATTGTATTGCAAGTCCATAGTTAAGTAGTGTAGAGGTCAGAGGTCAGGCTGGAGAGTGGGGCCTCGGACTTTCAGTACCAGTGAGCCCAGTTCCTCCAGCTGCTGCTGCTGTGCACTTTCCAAATCCTCAAGCCTCTGATGCAGCAGCGACAGCTCCCTCTGATTCTGCTCCTCCTGCAGAAACAGAAAGTTACGTCATATAGACTATCCCTCTGTTTACAAGTATTGGCGTTTCAGACTGGCTCCTGGAAAAGGCTTTCAGGTAGTGTATTTGTCTGATTTGATGAGATGCATTTATTCTCAGTGTGACACAAATAAAGATCTTCCGTCTTTGTTTCAAGGTATTGCCGTGTCGGACCGCATTGCTGTCGGCATTGGAGCCACGTCTGATGGCTGTAAGTGTGGAACTTTGAAGTTGTGCATTTGACATTTCTTGACAAGCCGGAATTCTGTGAAGCTAAGCCTAACTGAAATTAACCGTCTCATGTCCAGTCCATGTGAGTAGTTGAAGCCTGTAGGTTGATAATGGAGGGGGCTCCTCTTATTGCCATCCTTGTGGGTTGCTGTTTTAAAAAGGAAGGATGGTTTGATGATGGGCCCTTTCTGACAGGACAACGCCAAAGCTAACTTTGTAATCCAAAAGTAAAATGTGTTTTGTGTTTTCAATTACCCTTTTACTCAGGTTTCCCAGGTTGTGTGTCTGCAAGTTTCTGGGTGAGGACTTCCGTCTGCAGCTTCATCGTAGCTAAGTATAGTTTCTGTCCAATTTTTTTCCTTTTCATTCACGATTAAGGACGAGGACTCTAAGACTGTAAAAGGACTCTAGGATTGTAAGACACTATGATCTTTTTCCCCCCGATTTTTGGACATCATACTATACTATGACATATTTTTCAATTTTTTGGGCGACATACTACACTATGCCTTGTTTTCAAATGTTTTGAACGACGACAAATTATGATTTTTGCTGTGAGTTTTGCACTAAATATTATACTGACGTTTATTGTGATTATTGGATGACATACAATACTATGACTTTTTTTTTTTGGACGACATGTTATACGTTTTTTTTTTTTTTTTTTTTTAATTTTGAATGAAATACTTAACTATGACTTTTTTTGACATTATTAGACAACATACTATACTATGAAGTTTATTTTAAATTGTATTTTGACGACATTCTATACTATAACATTTTTCAAAAATTTTAGATGGAGCATTTTTTTGGAACACATTCTATATTGACAAATTTTGGATTATG
The DNA here is from genome assembly GCA_016785305.1 of Colistium nudipinnis. Classification (NCBI taxonomy): domain Eukaryota; kingdom Metazoa; phylum Chordata; class Actinopteri; order Pleuronectiformes; family Rhombosoleidae; genus Colistium; species Colistium nudipinnis. Next base: position 470 of record JAFBJU010000519.1, on the reverse strand, counting down.
TTTTTTGTGATATTTGGACGACATACTATACTATGAATTTTTTATGTTATTTTGGTACATTATAATATACTACGGTATTTTTTTGGTAACATTCTTAACTGACTTTTTCAAATGTTTGGACGTCATACTATATACTATGACTTTTTTTCACATTTTTGGACAAATTACTATGCAATCACATATTATGGACGACCAACTATCTATGGCGTTTTGTGTCCTTTTTGGAAGATGATATTTTTCGATTTTCGTCACGTCTTTCTGGAAAGAAAAGTCCCCAAAAACGAGGACACTTTCACTTTATTTAATGTTTAATGTTTACCGCACCAACAAGATTTCCTTGTAATGGTATTACTTGAAAATAAAGACAATTCTAATTCTGATTCAGATTCAGATTTATTTTCGCACCTACCCTATTTTGAAGCCCTGACGATGCTGCTGTGAGTTTTGAGTGTTTTCGACATGTTTGAAAA
>JAFBJU010000517.1:365110-540597 GCA_016785305.1 Colistium nudipinnis | reverse complement strand
GACTTTTACACTTTTTTCACTTTATTTTCGCACCTACCCTATTTTTAAGGCCTGCCGATGCTGCTGTGCGAGTTTGGAGTGTTTTCGACATTTTTGAAAATTTGCCATTTTTTGGCCCGAAGGTAAGGCTATAGTAAGGCGTTTTTTTCATATTTTGGACGACAAAAAAGTGCTAAAAAAGGAGGACTTTTACACTTTTTTCACTTTATTTTCGCACCTACCCTATTTTTAAGCCCTGTCGATGCTGCTGTGCGAGTTTCAAGTGTTTTCGACATTTTTGAACATTTTGAATTTTTGGGCCCGAAGGTAAGGCTATAGAAAGGCGTTTTTTTCACATTTTGGACGCCAAAAAAGTCCCAAAAAAGGAGGACCTTTACACTTCCCAAATTTCGTTGTGTGTGTAACATACAAAGACAATAAAGTCTATTTCTATTCTTTTCTTTTTTCACTATATTTTTGCACCTACCCTATTTTTAAGCCCTGCCGATGCTGCTGTGCGAGTTTGGAGTTCGGGACCAAAAATTGCAAATTTTCAAACGTGTCGGAAACATTCGAAACTCGCACAGCAGCATTGGCAGGGCTTAAAAATAGGGTAGGTGTGAAAATAAAGTGAAAAAGTGTTAACTTCCTCGTCTTTGGGCACTTTTTTGCCGACCAAAATATGAAAAAAACGCCTTTCTATAGCCTCACCTTCGGGCCCAAAATAGCAAATTTTCAAATGCGTCGGAAGCACTTGAAACTCGCACAGCAGCATCAGCAGGGCTTAAAAATAGGGTAGGTGTGAAAATAAAGAGAAAACAGTGTAAACGTCTTAGTCTTTGGGCACTTTTTTGCAGACAAAAAAGTGAAAAAAACGCTTACTGTAGTCTTATCTTTGCGTCCTAAAATTTAAAATTTTGAAGCATGTCGAAAACACGCGAAACTTGTAGAGAAACATTGTTAGTGCCTAAAAATAGGGACCCACGAGCCACGGCTCCATGCACCTGGATGCCCATGTATCAACATCCTTAACAGGGTCGCTAATTTCCATACTAGTGTTTTGTTTTGACGAAAGTATTATACAATGACGTCTTCCACAAGTATGGAAGTTATTGCCCCGGGTAAGGATGTTGATACATGAGCATCCAGGTGCATGGGGACGTGGGTCATCCTGAGTGGGAATTGAACCGACAACCCACAGCTCACTGTGTGTTCATGAACCTAAATGCCAAAATAGGTGAGCTAACCTCACATACAGGGTATTAAACTGTATGTGAGGTTGGCACACCTGATAAAGTCAATGTTTGAAGTGATGTTTGTATACATTTGTAGTGCTGCAACAGTAACTTATTTGTTTTCTGCAAACATGTCAACATTAAGATATGATGTTGTCTTTTAAATGTGTGATTTAATTTCAATTGTGTGTGTAAAGATGTGTAAAGATATTTCTGGGAATTCATAGGGAGTCTGTGCACATGTCAAGTGTGTAAGTTCAGGGAGCGGTGGTCGCGGGTACGATTCTGACTTTGGGGACAAAAGAAAATGTCAAAACATTTCAAAAGTGACAAAGGTGCTTCAGAAACATCAAAAATGTGCAAATATATGATTATGGTGAGGAAATGTGAGAGAAAAATGTCATACTATATTGTCCAAAAATGTGAAAATACATATTTATATATATCTGTTTGTGTTCTGTTTCTCCTATGTGTCAGGATTTAACCAATGTTTACCTCTGTGTTGGCAGAGATGAGTTGAGTGAATTCTTGTAATTTTAATACATCTAATCTCACTCTCGCTGCCAAACTGGATGTTGATAACATGGACATATTTTCAATTTTAGATTAACACTCAATTATGTTCCATATGTCCAGCCAAATCCAGGGTATGCTTCAACAGATAAATAGGTGATGTTTGGTTCTACCTGGGATTTTGACCTCAATGTTTACTAAATGGATTGAAACAACATTACTTGTCAAGTGATTGCCCCACCTTTAGAAACCAAGTGATCCACTTATTGCTCTGTATTGAGTTGCAGTAACAGCTGGCTGCCCGCATGTGCTCGTCCAACTTCACCGAGGTCCAGTTCGGCTGCCGTACAAGTTTCCAACATCCTCTCGCTGCTGTATGATGATAAAAAAAAAAAACTAAAAACACACAGCACCATTGGTCTGCTCTCGGTCGCAAAACATGCATTACACAGACTCTTTCTAACAAACCGTCCCTTTGTTATTTCCGTTTAGTGATCCTTTGTCCTACCTGGTCACCATTAAAATGGGATCTTGACAGCTAGATGCCCAATCATCAAAGCTGCTTGCATAGCTTCTAGCCAAGTGAGATGAGGCCTCCTTTCAATTAAAACCGACTCCTGGCTGTTCTTAGTTGGGCTTCCTGTGCCCATGGATTCCCCTGTAACCCTTTTCATCACCTGCTCCTCATTAATTCACCTCAGAGGGTTCTCACTGTTTGTCTTCATCTCCCGCTCTCCTGTTTCCCAACTCTGCGTTATCTCTGCTCGAATTCACCGTAGGATCGAGCCATAATGAAATGGAGCGTGGCGGCCACTGCTGTGCACATCCCATGCACGAGCACACAATGTGGACTCCGCTTCATGCAATATTCAAACGAAGCTGCTATTCCAAAGCCTTTTACACTCGCACCATTCCTTGACCTCCCTCCCCACAAAGTGGACTATCCCTCTCTTCGCTGCTCGAATCCCTGCTGGATGTCTCCACTGAGGTCGACGGACGCTTCATGTGCAAACATTCCTACGCACTTGAGTGAATATCTGTCTTTGATTCCGCTTGTAAATGTCTCCGCTGGCAATGCAAACTGTTCCATCCTCAGCTATCGTCCATCACCTACCAAAGGCGACATAGAACAAAAAAAATATCCACGGTAAAATCTCCTGTCTCAACTATCTATGCTGAGAATCCACGTCTGGGTAGTGATTAAACGGCTCAGTAGTTTATAAAATTAGCTCAGAAGCATATTACTTTTTTTATTAATAGTCTTCTCCCCCCTAGTCTGGAGAGAGAAAACCATATCGCTGTAAAATGAAAAGGATGAATGGCCAACTTCTCAATTCAATTCTGAAATTTAATCAAATTGCCAATTAACTGTATTAGCAGGGGAGGCTACATGTTTAGAATTGATGGATCCCAGTTCCTCCTCTTCCTCGCTCCTAATGAAACTGTAAGGCAAATGAAATCTTCTGAGGATGACCTTCGTCTACTAATCTGCTAATTAACTCGGAATTATACTTTGATGCTTAATTATTTACCTGCACACGAGCAGCTAAATAGTCACAGAGTATGGTCTGGGGAGGGGGGGGGGGAGCATAAATAAAGATGAGCAAATTTGTGTACCGTATCTTATTATGAGGTCCTGCAGAAATGACTACCCCCGGCACACGAGCAGAAACAGGCAGCGGTTACGCCCATCCTCCTTCATCCGTCCCTCCATCCATCTCAATCCTCCCTTCCGCCACTTGCTCCCGTCGCAGCATCTATGTCAAAATGAGCCCGAGAAGGAAAATGAGTTCAGGGAAAAAGTGGTAAATGGAGATTTGGGTTTCCATTGATGACTGCAGAGATATGGACCATTACACATTACTTATGCATAAATACATTGTATCTTCCCTAATCACAAAGAGAAAGAAAACCGAGCAGCAGTCTAAAATATCAATTTATATCATGTTCACTCACCCGTACAGTCTCGCTTAATTGACCACTTCTCTCACTCAGGATTATGCCTAATTTCAACTGAACGAGTGAACCATTTGGTTTTGCATTTAGTGTGTCGCCATTTTCAAATAAACAATCTATTAGGAATAGAGCTTAGTTTGGTGGGGGTTTTTTTTAAGATAGAGCCTGAATCTTAGCTAAGTGTAAAGCCCCCCACCAAAGGGTTAAAACGATTTTCTAAATCGGGTTCCAAGTATAGTTTCTTCATTCATTCCAGGTAGTGTCAAACGAAAACCAAGCGAAAAAGCAAACTCTCTCATAAAGCTGCAAGCAAATTTATATCTAGAACAAACTAACGGACTCATTAACATTAGACCTGTTGCCTCTTTCAACCCTTTGTTATTTTAGGAAATATGAAAAACAAAGAAAACAAAATGAGCCAGAGTTATCTTTTGATGTGCTTCGAAGTTTGAACGTCTCACTCACCTCTCCGCTTTCTCCGCGTGAATAATGCTCCTTAAGGGCTCTGGTCAACAGTAGACAATTTGTTTACGTTGCAGTCATCGGCTCTTCAGCTCAAATCCTCACTGCAGTCTTGCACCTGCGTTGTCTTCACTGATGTCCACAGCCTAAGGCTGGACAGGGCTTTGCGGGACTGCTGCAGTGCCATGCAGGGAGAATTAAAGGAGGTTTACACTTTTGCAGCTTCTGCAAGGCCGGGGAACGAACGGGGCCTGGACTGCAGACAGAAACACAGGTAATCAAGAATGCATCTGGAGGACAAATGTTGCATGGGAAAAGCATCCGATTCTTCCCCGAAAGGAGCTGTGTTGATGTTGGGAGGAGGGTCACAGCGACGCCTGACATCTAAAAGGACGGCATGGCCCATTCCCAACATTCCTCGCACAGCTCTGCATCGGGAAAACAGATCCTGGAGAAAAAAGGAAAAATGCAATACATATGAATACACGTGGCTGTGACGGAGGATTCGGACGCATCTGGGGAAAAGTACACCATATGCACTTGTCACTGAGTGGATAATCCGGAGACGTGCCGGATCAAGGTTAATCTGTCGTTAAAAATGAAATGGATTCGGAAGATATCGAGACACAATATCTCTGGCTCAGCGTGTTTGGGGTTTTTGGCCAATGCAGCGAATTTTGTTGAAGGGCGAAAGTCGCAATGACTTACTTAAGAGTCTGGACGCAAAGCCCGTGCGGATATTTTTTTTCCCCGCACAGTATATCCACTTTCACCTTTCGTTCACAGCCTCTCTTTTGCATAACAGAGTGGACCTTTGTTAAGGATCATCTATCATTACATGGGATTACCATTTCTTTGCATGCTGGGATCTCTTAGGATTACAGGGAGATTACTTCATATTTCTAACCCCCCCCGCCCCGTGCCAGCTCTGCTTTTATCTTTTCCATCCAGCGTTTTTTTTTTGATGAGATGCTGAATGCCCGCCATTTTGAATTTCCACATCCTCAAGTCCAAGTTATAAAGTATGTGCATCTCTCCTTGTTCAGAGACCCACCAGCTACTTTTCAAAGGGCAAATTAGTATCATAAATAAATATTCCTTACTCTTTATAGCAATTAATCAACCGAGCATTAAAAAATACTAAAGACTTGTGCTGTTACTTGCTCCAGGTCCCCAAGGCGTTGAAGGAGATACAGTGGCTTTGCTTTGGAGGAAATAACACATCATTAGCGAGCTCTAATGGGTAAATATGAAGGTCATGATTCGGATGACATTGTCATTACTGAATTGGTATTATTAGAATTTGGTGACAAACAGGCACGCGAGCCACGCTACTTAGAGCAAGATTGATTTTGAGAATCAGAATTTTCCTTTCATTTCCTGTGTCGACGTGCGAAGTTGCGATATGCTTAGCCCAGCTTAGTGCAAAGATTGGAGGCTCCATCTCGCTGTTTGTCAAAACACGGTGAGCGAAATCATTTGACGCCCCCAGTTTACATACATCAAGATAATTGCCCCGTGTTCAGAAGGAGTGCTGAATGCTCGGTGCCTAAACAGCTCCGATGTTTTCTGGCCTCTTATTCTCACTTTTGCTTACCAGAAGTTTTTCCCCTGTTCTGGAGTACCACTCATTGGAGGGCCCAGGAGGCAGCTTGACACTTTACTGCCGGTACGGATGCTACAGTAAATGTTAAATATCTCTGGATCAATATGGCTGCCTATAGCTCCGCACTGTACCGGGTCTCTCACACTGTTCTGCTCATTAAGGATGTGTCTGACCTATAGGCTTCCATCAGCTCCCTGGCAGCAAGAGATACCTGCGAGCCTGCAGCACACACGCGCACACACCAAGCCCGCACGTACACGCGCAAACACACGTGCTGCCTAAAGCTAATCAGACCAACTTTGAAATTGCACAAACAGGATCTGCCTTGACAGAATGCAGTGAAACAATCAGCACAGTGACAGCCCACTGACAAAATGGCTTCATTGCTGAGCCTTTCAAGGGCTGGGTCACAAAACAGGCAGGAGCGGAGAGCAACAGCGCCACCTGCTGGAGGGGGGAAAAGGACATAAGCAGGTTAAGTAACGGTTGGACATTGAACAAACATAATTCAAATGTGGCACAATTGCATTGTCCGCATGAACCCAGAGGGGCCACCATCAGCTGATCAGTGATGCTGGTTCCAGCGGATCAAAGCGAGAGACGAGACTTCCGCTGAACTGAAAGAAATGTCCCTGGCAATTAGAGCCACTCCACGTTCCTGATGTGGGCTAGACACTAATTGTGGAGCTGATGTGCCTCTTCTGTCGGAGAGGACATCAACCCATCGGTAAACGATGAAACTTTCCAACCAAGGGAATGAGTGTCGTCAGCTCTATAACAATTTTAGCAATTTTCTTTTTCAATTTATATTTTTTTGTTTGAGTTCAATTGTGACATCGTGACAAATAAACATTACACCCTGGGTTTTTTGTTTTTTTTTGCTTGGAATATACAGTACGTCATTTAGAATAGGAAATCCAAATGACTGGATCACAGGACAGGAATTGAGCTGCGAAGCCAATATCAGTAATCAAAGGTCACAGCCCCAACAATTAACATTATAAACACTTTCGTGATACGGAGCAGTGCCTCAAATAAAAAGGTGTCTCTTCTTCACTCAATGCTTTTTATTTGAGAGCACAATTCTCAGTTGGAATTTGCTTTTCGAAAAAAGAATCCCCAAACCACATAAACGTGAGCGTGCCAGAGTCCTCGAACAATGTGCTTCCCCCTGTAGCAATTGGTTCTCCTTCACGCATTAAAGAAAACATCAAAACCAGACAGACGTAAATGAAAGCCGTCCTGAAAGTCCTGTTCTGCTGGATTGGTGCCACTTAAGGTTCCTGATATTTCGTCGGGAAATTCTCAGCAGCGTCATGGGAGATGATAAGACCATGTGAGATCGCGTTACCACCCGGCTCCCGACAGCTTCGTGCAGCAATAATTACTCCCACTGGCGGCTTGCTTGCTGACAGCGCCTGCCCAAAGTATCACTCCGGCACTAATGCTTTCCCTCCTTCACAAGGCAAACAATGCAAAGTACACCGCTTCAATCAAGCCGGAGTGATAGATTTAATGACAAAACCATTTTTCCTCCACTTTTACGGCGAAGGAGGAGCGACGCATGCAGAACAGGATGGGTCTCTGAGGGGATGCGTTTGTGTGGGAACCGAGCGTTAAATAAAAAAAAAAGCGAACCCCTTTATTTGCCTGCGATTTCCTTGCGTCGGATGACAACAGAGCGCGACCAACCAATTTGGTGTTAACCTGCGGCGAATGAAGTGCATTGCCACGTCCGAGGCCTTGTCCCCCCCCCCCCCTCATCAGTTTTCAGCAATGCAGGGATGTCTTTGGGGTCAGGCAGGAAAAATGAGTTCTATTGATCGGAGCGAGGGAAGAAAAAACGCAAGGAGAGCGACTCCAACGAGCCTCGGTTGGATCGTGCGTTCAACATGCAGTGACAAATGGACGGCGGAATGAGAAAGAACACCCTGAAATCAAATAGAGTATGGATTGTTGCGGCCTGGATTTATAGCCGCGGGGCGTCTCAAACCCGGAAGCCATAAATCGAGGCAGTTGAAATGGGGCATCATCGGGGGATTGCTGCGATGAGTCGTTTACGGCGCGTGTCACCAGCGCACAGTACAAATGGCGAGTCATTGTTGTCCCTCAACTGGGCTCGTTAATAGAATACACACAGACAGAAGTTAAGGGCCGTGACAAAGCTGCCTCAGTGGGCCGAGGCGGGAAACAGCGACAGCGCTGCACACGGCACGAGCTCAGGCCACTGAACGACCGGCAGCCACGGACAGAGCAGCGTAACGGCCTTTGAGCGAAAATCAGGTAACACTCTTACATGTCGGAGGCAATGAAGTGTGGGTAATTGCATGCAGTATCTGGTGCAGAACTAATGACCTCAATGCACGGTTTCTTTCAGAACGACATTGCATGCGAACACGCAAAATAAAAACATTTGCATTTTATCTTTGCCTCGTAAAAGCCGAAAAAAATTCAAGAATGAACGGCTGGCGATGGAATATTCACCCAGAGAGCGCCACCCGGTATCAATCAGCAGCGTAAGACGACAAACGCACTATTAACTCCGGTTCGAGTAACTTTCAGTGTCTTTGTTGAAAATAAAAGTTTATATTTAGGTGCTGCGCTTAAAGATTTTGCTCCACAAATTACCCCCAGACATTCTGGCAAAATTGAAAGAATAGTTCCTTTGTTGTTCCCGTCAACACTGAAATGGTTTCTTTGTTGATATGGTAAATCAAATTGTGATCACAAACCTCCTAAGTTACTGGATAAAACATTAATATTTCATATTTTTAAACAATGGATATTGGGTGTGAGGGTGTCACACTAAAGGAAAAAGGAAGAATTATGCAAAAGAATGCTTTTTATTGTAACATCATATCTCTTACAATAATGCTATGCCTGTCTCTTATACACATCTAATGAAAGCCGTCCTGAAAGTCCTGTTCTGCTGGATTGGTGCCACTTAAGGTTCCTGATGTGTCTATATATATAATTTGTATTTATAATTTTACATAGAACACACGCTAGTAAGGGGTACATACAGTACAGTCAACAACATAGAAAAATATTAGTAATGGCACAGATGAAGTAGTATTTACTGTACACGGTATGCATTCAGCAAAATAAAAGCAGAATTAAATAAACGCATGTTTGTCACAGTGAACTCCAACTTTTTTTTCCACATTCAGATCACACACATGAATGATGCTCCAGCGACGAGCTGCCATTGATAACACGCTTCTCCAGTTACATATAACACGCTATCCTCCACCAACCGCACACACACACACACACACACACACACAGACCTACGCTATGAATGAGGATGACTCAGTAAAGGGCAATCCAATACAAAAAGGTCCAAGTCTACACGTTTTGAAAGGCTGACAGCACTTGAGGGGATCTATTGTTTACACACGGACCACGTCTGACTTTGCACCGCTGTGAAAGCAGCGTTAAGCTACACTTGCCACTCTCCGACATGTAAAAACGAAAAACGTTCCGAGGGGTCAATCGCGATACCACAAAGACTTTTTCTCTCCATCGATTCCTGCTTTCACTAAATACACACGGCCTTAAATGAGGAGAAGCAAACAGGCTTAAGCCTCATCCATATACAGCACGTGGAGCGTGTGTGTGTGTGTGTGTGTGTGTGTGTGTGTGTGTGTGTGTGTGTGTGTGTGTGTGTGTGTGTGTGTGTGTGTGTGTGTGTGTGTGTGTGTGTGTGTGTGTGTGTGTGTGTGTGTGTGTGTGTGTGTGTGTGTGTGTGTGTGTGTGTGTGTGTGTGTGTGAGAGAGATGATGCATGGCGCTTGGGCAGCGTATGCAGAGCCATCTCCTAAGGGGGCCTATTTGATCAGAGTCAATCACGGCGACACTCTGCTTACCATGCAGGGCAACGGCAGCTACACAATAAGGAACACTTTGCCATGTCATCGGTTGTTCACACTCTGAAGACAATACAATGCTTGAATGGCGCCAGGCGGACAGCAAAGGTCAGGTCTGACATCAAGTACGGGCAACAACCGAAGGTTGGAAAAAAAGGAGCAGTGCATGTAAAAAGAAACACGACTCAAAACAGCTGGTGGAGGTTGATTCAAGGTTGTCAATAAAGTGCACTTGCCATCAATCCAGCGCAAAGGTCAAACACGGCACTCAATATGTACATAACTGCATATGCAGCAGATGCACAGTCACCGCTGAACACGAGACGTTCAGGAATACAAGTGTCTGATGCCAGCGTGTAAACATGACTTGATGGACAGCAAAGTGATGAGGAAAACGGTCCTCGCTCACCGTATGCTGGAAAAACCACCTCCCCTGTCAGCGCTTGAATGTGACAGCGAAAGGTTGGCGAAAAAATGTAAATAATTCTCACAACACAGCACACTTCTGATTCATCTGATGAAAAAGAAATATATATATATAAAAAACCAACGACATCGTGCATGTTAAACAACATGTGAGAGAGTCGGCTTGGGCGACGCTAATTTGCTCTCGTCATGCATCACACGGAACCTAGCCATTAGGAAATGACGGTGTGTGAGAAAAAGTCTTGGCAGCGGATCCACCTCCACGCGACATAATCCATTTTTCCACAAAAATAAAGCAATATCATCCTGATTCACGCTATTACAAAAAAAAAAACACGCCAGAGAGCCTCACGCAATCCAGCCAACCTTGTGCAGAGGATTTATCAATCCAACACGGTTCATTAAGAAAGGGATGGTCATTAAACCACAAGATTGAACTATATAGTCATGGATAATGGGTTTCTTATTTTTACATTATATATTCAGGATTTTTTGCAGTTGATTTATGAGATTAAGCCTGTTTTTTTTCCCCCCACCTTGTAACAAATTTCAAGGAGCAAAATGTAAATAACTTGTGTATCTCAATTGGAATCATTCTCAAAGTTAACATGCTATAGATTTACTGCAGTACTGTTAGACTGTATATGAGGGGTATCGGGGTGAATGGGTTAGATGGGACGGATGTTCAGTCAAACATAAATAAATTCATAAATTAATTAATGAATAAATAGAGACGCTCATTCATTTTGGCTTGATTGATGAATCTGAATTATAGGCTACATATCATCAACACTTACACCTGTATTATATTACAAATTCAGATTTTGATTGGATGGAACGAAATACGAATTTAGTTGACACCAAAGATACATTAGCAGATAAAAAATAAATAATTTGAAACAATATACATTTTTGTATAAAGGGCCATCTTTGTTTTGTACAGCAAAATCATTTACAATCAATGGGATAAATGCAAAGGATAGTGTAACACTATCGCCAGTATAACCGCTTACAGGAGAATTCTATCAACCAGTGCGCGTGCAAAGGGCTCCGACCAACGGTAAGTGGCTAAACGCTTTAAACCTAGATCAGCATCTGTTGGGGTTCTGGCTGAGAGGTTATTCATAAGGCCAACAAAACACCCACAGTCAGTCCTGGGACCCGATGTGGGATGTTTTGTTTTGCGTGGCTACACATCACACTCAAGACGCCTGAGTGACCAATTAGTAAGCAGTCACATTACGTGATGACTTATATACAGCTGCTATCGACACTAACCAACGACATATTATATGCCTTACCTCTCGGATGCCAGCGACAGAACACATTACATAATCTGTACAAAGTCCAAATAAGCCACTCCTACCAGCGTCTTCATTTGAAGTAGTTGAGTCCTGCCACCAAGAAAAACTTCTCCAGGAAAAGCTCCGAGTCCAAAACAGCGATGTGGGCCGCCCGGCCAATCAGGGTGTTGGCCGTGTTGGGCAGAGCGTGAAACACGTTCTGGCGGATCAGCTGGCACTCTTTGGCCTCCATGAGTGGCCGCAGGAGGTTGTTGATCATCTCCGTGTACACGGGGCCTTCGGAGCACAAACGAGGATACTTTACATCCTGCTCTTGAAACGTGACATCATCTTTTCAACACAGAGATGGGAGATGCTAAATGTGACCTTCTTTCTCTTTCACCAGGTTAACGCAAATGTAAAGGTGCACCCTCATTGTCATCGCTTTTTTGGATTCACATAAACTGGTACTTGTAAAGGAGTGTTTTGACATTTTTGGGACATCCTATTTATGCCAAGAGCTAGATGAGACCATCTGGGGCTCTAACCGCTGTTTTTGTCAATGCATCCAGCACAGGTCTACTGTATTCAAGCATATTATCACCCATAAAACCACAATTCATGGGCTGTACATTTATGTCTATGAATTAGGCAAACGGGAGCTATTGTTTTTATTATTCACGCGAAGTGGTGCCGGCAGGTAGTTGCAGTAACATTCAAACATTCAGCCGTGGTGTGTTCCCTGAACGATGAGAGTTCTACACAGTCACAAGAGGGATCCTCTGGGGACCGCTATCTGATGTGACCAGTGCTTGCCTTGCAGATTTTTTGCCATATTCATTCATCATATGGATGACTTGCTTTATGCTTTCATCAGTTAAAAAAAAAGAAGGCGCATTGTTCAGGAGGACTCTCATGAATGACCAAGATTAAGGGACAAATCATGCTGTCCATACATAGCTCTGCCCCAGTTTGAATAACTGCTCAAAATATACTCTTATATTGCAGCCTTAAATGTTTTACTTTTATCTATGATGTAACCTATTTTTTTACCCTTTCGTTGTATTGATGTCGATGTTTTTGCATACACATTTGTAATATGTATATCTAGATATACAGTATATATAAACATATATACCTGATACACCTACCTTGCTATCTTACGCCGTCTCATTACCACATTGTTTTTAATGTGACCAAGTATTATCCTGATGAGAATAATACACATTCAAATGACTATGTTGTTGTCATTGCAAAAGCCCATCTGCGAAATCACACATGTATAAACAACCCGATCAAAAGTGTTCTGGAAGTGATTTTTTTGTGGCGGTGATTTACTCTGGACATATAAAGAACCTTACGTCGAATTATGACACAATTGGGACATGTATGGCAATTAACAGTGACGCAAGTAAGAAGAAAGTACCCAGTGATGGCATCGGTATTGGGAGTGAAAGCTTTCACTATGAATTATTAACAGATAAAATAATCAAGTATAGCATTATTCTATACACTCTGAACTCCTCACCCGTGGTTCTGTCTTTGAGGGCGGTTTTGCACATCTCTATTCTGGCAGAGTGGAAGGGAACATACCGGTCCTGTGGAGAAGCCACCAACACCACGTTCTTGAAGAACTGGAGCCCTAAAAGGACATATGACAAACAAGCACGATGAGACAAGAGTGGAGAGAGATAGAGAAAGGGGGGAAGGGGGAGAGAGAGAGAGAGAGAGAAGGCAGAGGGAAGGACAATGACAGGCTTGATAAAAACGTTGTTTTTCTCTAGTCCCCTCTCAGTGCACTTTTAGCAGAGTGCACTGGTGGGTTTCCAATGACAGGGTTTGGATCATTTTGTCAGCCTGCCACTGCTCCACACGGGGGAGAGAAAAAAAAAAGCCTTTTCAGGCTTATCTTCTTCAAGCCTGTGTGACAAACAACTGCTTTGCTCCACTCAAGCAGTGGGGAGGCCTCTCACAGAGCTCCCGTTCAAAAAAAAAAAAAAGAAAAAAACATGACAAACATTTTTCTGGATATTTGGAAAGACTCGACGGTGAGGAAGCAGTCAATACACGGCGTCTCCGCTTCAAATACAGAATACCATACCTGGTTTCTGACTCAGGAGATAGAGGAAAGTTTTCCGTGGGTCGACGTGATCTCGGAAGGTGAGCTGCAGCAAGGATCCGGACTTCTTCAGCTTCTGCATCAACCACAGACCTAAGAAACAAGCACACACACGCACACATACACACACGCGCGCGCGCGCACACACACACACGCGCGCACACACACACACACACACGCACACACACACACACACACTGCTTTCTTGACAACAAGATCGGGCACTTAGCAGCATGGATGGTATTCTAATATAAAAGACTATGGGACCTCAAAACGCAGCACTGCACAGTCTTGAAAATACAGTATATCTGCACTGTGTGTTTTTCCTGGAGCAGCACAGGCCTCACCTGTGCTGACCAACGTGCTGCTGTTGTAGAGCGTTCCCAAGTGTGGGCCTGACAGCGAGAGGAAAGTGTGCAGTTTGGGCAAATAGCAGCGGAAGCGGGGCCTCGTCAGCACCGAGCGGATGATGACGTTCCCCAGAGAGTGGCCGATGAAGCTGTTGGCCGGAGACAAACAACTTTCAGGGAGATAAACTTGCAGCTTGAGTGGGTGGCGGAAAAAATCCGAGCCTCCAACGCTGCTGACCTCTGACACTGCAGAATCTTATTATAGACCACGCTGTAAGCAGCAGCACGCACAGTGGCTCCGTCGGAGGCTATAAGGAAGTTTTAGTTACATCAAAGGTAATTAAAGATTATGAATTCACTTGCTCACTGTTAAAACGTCCTCAATGGCAATCACAACTTAATGACGCCAACACAGAGGACATACCATAGGAATGAATTGCATTAGATTCGTGTCTGTCGCTTAGTTTAATGACTCCATTCTTACAGCTCTCCGCAAAAGCCCTCGTCGCCGTGCCCGCTCGCTCTCATCTGTCTCCTGCCCAACTAAATATAGAGTTAATATGTAGAGAACCAGATGCTGTTGTGGCAGTCCATTGCCTTTGTCTTTGATTCTTAGTCCCTCGAGAAAATGTCACAATAAGGAAAAGTTAACAAACTTGCGTAGACAAAAACAAGAAAATAAATTGGCACATTGAGGGCAATTACACGGGAAGATAAATGGCTTAATTTGAGGGGAACTAGGCAACACGGCGATGCATAATCTATCAAGTGAAATTCGGAAACGCAATGGCATTGTATGATTAGAACTTTTCATCAATGTTGTGCCACCATTTCATTTTGAGTTTGTTCAGTCTATTTATTCTCATGAAACTGTTAATTGCCTGTGTGGGGGCTTTTTTGACAAGCACAGGTGTCAATGAGCAGACAATGCTGCCATCTACTGGCTAAACTGAGTCCAATGCTCTGACTTTGACTAAAACAATCAAACACAATTATTTAAAAAGGACAGTTGTCGGTATGCAAGTGAATTTTTAAAGATTAGAGTTGAGTGACTGACCTTATCCTGCCGATGGTGAGATTGTAGAGCTGGATATGCTGAATGATCTCATCCAGCAACCTGTCTGTCATTGTGTCAAAATCTGCAAACGTGTCGGTCTGCAGGGAAATGGCCAAAAAAAAAAAAAGCAAAGTTGTGAGTTTTCAAGAAATTTTCAACCAGTCCAGTTGCCTACTTTGAATCGCACTTGATATCACCATGACCTGGATGACTGAGAACCTTCACAGAAAAGTTGTGAGTGCTTTGCAAATTGCCTCAAAGCACTTTTTGCACAGTATGCGACACGGTACATGTTCACAATTGGCTCCTGTATCTGTCATCTACAAACGTACCTGGTTCCTCTCAGACATGAGGAAGTCGAGCCTGGACCCGGGCAGGCCTAACTCGATGAAAGTCTTCACCAGCCGAAGGTCTGCGCTGTTTCCTGGAAACAAAAATGAAATTAAGCACGCGACCCCTGGCTCGTCTTTTACGAAGTGTGCCCACAGACACCTGGAATGCGTTTAAAACGGCATAACCTTTACAATGTTAAAAGGAAAACGAAATGAAAGGCAAAGGATGCACAGTGTGCTGCGTAAGTGTTGCTTGCCATCTCACCATCAAGCCCATGGACACACACCACCAGGTGTATGCCGTCATCAAACTCCTCGTCGTCCTCCTCGGGGGGGAAGTAGGGCAGATCTGACGCCAGGAGAGGAAGGTCACTGTACAGGCCGGCCTGGAAGCTCAACTCTTTGAACAGCTCCTCTTTGGCTCTGTAGAAACTGGAGATGAGAGTGGGGCAAGGACAAGAGAGGTTATATTCTGTACGTTAGCAATAAATGGAGAAAGACAATGTGCACGGACAAGCAAATAACGTAAAACTCGTCTACTAAGTCAAATAAAAGCTTACCTAAGACTTATTTTTTACAAAGTTATCAAAATTCTGCATCTCGTATTTTCCTCATTTATTCTCTTAAAAAAAAAATATATGTCTTAAACTTTGGTGTTTTTTTTTGTTTTTTTTTGGTTAATTTCAGTTCTTACGACCAGACAGCCTCACATACTTTATTAAGCTGTCACGCAGCCAGGTTACAGATTTTCGCTGTGTCAAAACAAATTTCAGTTTCCGCACTTTCGGCTCATCGTGATGGATTTGTCTGCACACCCTTTGATGTGATGCAATACATACAGGAGGCATTTCACCTCATCTGGACGTCCTCGCCTCCAATTTGCCCACATTTTGTTGTGCAACGCTTTCCAGGCACGAGTAATTGCCAGCTACTTCACCAAATGTCTACAGCTGTCTCTGCATAGAACCGCGGGGTTGTGATTATGATGCAACTCCCCCAAAGTTTTCCTTGTACGAGGGTGTGAATTTTCTTTCTATTTCTTCGATTTCACACCTATGAACATGAGAGGTGAAGTCTGACGAACCACAGGAGCCAATTCTAGTTGCGCTAAAGCTTTCCAGTATCTGCTTATTATTTTCATGACCAAAAGAAATCAATAATTGTTCTATTCATCAAAACTAAACATCAAAAAAATTATTGGTAGGCCAACTTATTTACAGGACAATTTGTCGTTGGCTAAACCAAACTCACTTTAACATTCGCTCATTGCTCTCATCGTCCATGTTAAGGGGATGGAGCGACGACGAGGAGATGATGCCGAAGGAGCCCAGGGGCTGATGGGTGATCGGCGAGCTGGCCTGGCGGGTGGACATCCCGCTGACGGACGGCGAGTCTCTCAGAACGGAGGAAAACGGCAGGCAGGTCGGGGCGCAAGACACCGACATGTTGACCACCTCCACCATCTTCTTATTCACGAAGGCCAGCCCCGCGTTGGGGACCTTGGAGGACTTGGTCTGGCCTCCCAGAGGCTCCTTCTCACAGGACGACGTCCCGTTGAGTTCACGGGACGACGCGGCATCGCCGGCTGTCAGACCCGCAAAGTCACGGGGCCTGCTGGCGGAAAGGCTGTTGGGATAATGGAGCGGCGAAGGCTCTGAAGGTGTTGGGGATGCAGCCGGCACTTCGGTGTGATGGTCGCACTCGTGTCTAGCGCTAATCCGCTCCCAATCCGCTCCACCTCGGTGCACACATGACGCGTTTCCACAGCTGCAGGGCTCTGCTTCTGATTCAATGAGATGCACATCCTCCGCCGAGGCGCCCGCCACACCGGTGTGCGCCCGACGAGGAATATCACCATAGCGGCCAATAGCGGCCCTCTCCTCCGAATTAGGGGGTCTGTGCGTCTCCGGGTCTGACTTCTCAGCCCGTATACCGTTCTTGAGAGTAAAGCCAAGATTTGCAACCGAGCTTGTGTCCAATAGAGATGAGCCGGACCGCTCAGACTCCAGGTTGCCAACTGAAGACGAGCAGTCGAGCTCACGCGAAGCCCGGTGTTGCATTAAGCGCTCGGGGTCGGACGACTCCTGGTTGAGAAGCACGCGGCCCTCCTCGGCGTCCTCCGGACTGCTTATCTGCGGAGCCGAGACCGACTTGGTGAGCTTCCTGAGCTGCCTCTGCTGCTGGTCCTCCTCGTAGGGCAGCGAGCTGATGGAGGTGAGGGAGGCCTGGATGCCGGCGCTCGGCAGGCTGCCGTTGCTCTCCATCTGCAGGCCCTCCAGAGAGCCGCGGTGGCCCGGGCGCCGGCGCGCCACTTGCCGCGGCAGCTCCCGCTCGCTGGAGAAATCCAGCGGAGGCCGGCCGCGCAGCGTGGCCTCCGCGGGCCACGCCACCGAGCTGGGCCCGCTCTCGATGCCGGAGTCGGAAATCACAGACGACGAGCGCTCCATGATTTTGGAGCCGGCCAGTCCCCCGCGGTGAGTCATCTCTTTTCTCAGGTCCGCCGGAAGGGGAGATAAAACGGGGCGCACACAGGCCGGGGGCAGGATGATGAGAGGAATATCCTCACCCTCACCGTCCGTGGAGTGATTCAACGGCATCGCAATGTCAGACTCCTCTCCGTTGTCTTCGCCTTCTCTCGCCTCGCTCTGGTGGGTTGCGAGAGGAGACTCGTCGCTGCCGTCGGTGGAGACGGTGAGTGGATCGTGACTGGAGGTGTGAACCAGGACTGCTTCGCCTCTGTAAGGATCCACATGGCGAGGCTTAGCCGTGACGTACCTCAGGCCAGAATTGCAAATCTCTGCGACCTGCCCTGCTTTTCCTTTGGGTTCCGTCGTGTTTTCTGACAACTCGTCCCTGTCTTCAGGAGGAATGGGTCTCTGGATGCTTCTGAGGTCAGTGTGCGTCCTACTCTGCTCTGCCATATAGGAGACATACGTGGGCAAGTCCATGCTGTCATCGCTGTCCAAGGGTATCGCTGGCGATCTGGCTCCCGGGCGCTCAGGAACGTTTTTGGTAGAAGTGCTGGCGAGATCCGAGTCGGTCCGCTCCCTCGGACTCGCAAGCGTTGGCACATGCGAGACCCACTCTGGAATAAAAGGCGGGAGTCGTTTTTTTTTTTTTTTCTTGGAAAAATCGAAAAATAGAATAATCATTTTATGGAAGAGAAAAAGAACAGATCTACATCTGTATTACCTGTTTGAGGAGACTCCACGTATCTGTCCTCAAAAATGATGGGCAGGCTGTTCCAGTCCCCATCGATGTCCAGGCACTCAACTGGTAGAGGAGGCATTTTGGTCAAGTAGTCGGAGCTCCGCACTTCTGCAGCTACCTGGCCATGTCTGTTGATTCTGAAATAGGATAGTTACATCATTATTTATACTACCCCTCCTTCATACAATGCATTGCTCTCTCTCTTTCTCTCTCTCTCTCTCTCTCAGAAGATCTATACTTACAATTCTTCTTGAAAAGTTAGAGATTTCGCTTTAGGATGTTCGGTGAAGAAATACGCCTCTGAGAACCTCCTGACCTGATGTTTCCAGAAACAGACAAACATACCCCATTCTGGCGTTTAACGGCTACAACATCTGCTGTGTTTTATTTTAGTATTTTAGTGTGGGTCCTGGCGACGGAAAGGGCTTTTTTGAAGCAGATTGTCATTGCTGCAGTCTGTGGCTCGGAGAACACGCGGTGAGTGATGACGTTTGAGCATCGCGTGAGTCTGCCTCTGACGGAGTGTGACTCTCTCACCCTGAGCGTGTGGTGCTCCTGGGCCAGATAGGACAGGATGTGGGGGTTGAGCAAGGCGGCCTCCAGGAAGCGGCTCCACAGAGCGGCCAGCTGGGAGCAGAGCTGGCTCACGTCGCTGCTGATCTGCTCGGCTACCTTCTCGGGGCCCTCCTGCCGCTGACAAAAATACATTTATTCATATGTAATAAAAACGAAATGCATGAGCCGTCAAAGACTCTCTGAAATACGTCTTTCGCAAAAAATCTATTTCTGGAACCCCTCGGAAGTCTCGCCAACACATTAATACCCACTGAAAATAGAATGTGTGCAGTTTTCCTTAGGTCACTGCAGGAAGCTCATGTTCGAAGTGTGAATCAATTAACCCATGCTGTTCTCTATGTGCGAACAGATGGGACATCATACCAGTCCACAAATACACCCCTCAATTAAAACCCATGATTATTTAACGTAAAAACGTTCCCTTCAAGTTTGACAAAGACAAATATCAGATCCATCTCCTTATGATTATACTAGACTCTTCAGCATTATCTTTAATCCACAGTACATTGTTGTGGAAAAAAAAAAAAAATTCCACTGGCAGCAATCATGAAGATAGGTGGTATTGCATTTATAATGATACCATTATTAACAATACCTGTAGTTCTGTTGTGAGCTGACTGAGGGATTCCTCAACGTTCAGCACCTCTGTTGAAAGGAAGGCGCACAGTTTAGTGCAAGGCAATTTCTGACATGTGACAATATTCTTATAATGTCCCGATTGTGTCAACTAAAATGTTCCAATATTGGAAAGAAAAAAAAAAAAAACGAAAAATATCCTGACCCGAGTCCAGTGGAGTCTGCTGGAGCTGTGGGATTTCCTTCATCAGCGCGGCGTAGTAGGTGTGCAGGCCTCGGCGAGCCACCAACAGGAGGCGGCAGAGCCTTCGGTGCCACGTACGCGCTCTCTGCACGCAGTCTTCACTGGGCACATAAAAGCTCCCCTGCGGAGAAGGCGACGAGGGAGGAAATGTCAGCGTCTATGTAGGTCAGCAGTCACCTCGCAGAAAGATGGACCGCCTTAATAGCGGGACATGAAAACATGCTTGCACTTTACGGCCTGCAATGCAACAGATGTGTGGGGCACGTCCCTGACCTTGGGTTACAAGGAGCTCGTGTCTGCATCGGCAAAGTCACGGTCGTTACCTGGAAGATCAAATGCGACGCTAGAAAACAAATGGGCCATAAACACAGCTTGCTTGTGAGCTGTAAAAGCACATCGGTGCGTGCATGTAGCACAGGAGGATGTAACGCATCCCCGTCAGGACCTTTACAATTTCACAAGGCCTAGAATTCACGGCCTCACCGTTTGCCTACGGCTAGACAATAAAAAAAAAGAAAAAGAAAAAGAGAGACAGTTTGAATCAAATATTGGGTAAATCATGTTGGTGGAACTCAAAATCATATGCTGAAACATTCAAAACAAGAGGTGAGGTACATCACTAAATGCAGTGCGATGTGGATTGATTGAGGGTGCAAATTAAAAAGAATCATTCTGCCGCTCATGTCTCTCCTGGCCCTGAACGCTTTCGATTAATATGAGCTGCAATATGGACCATGTTTCCAGTAGAGGGCTCTCCAACAGTGGACTAGAAACATTAACTGTCTGACACCATTGCAATTTACGGCAGGTGTTGAGTGCAAAACAAGTCTCCGTCCACCAACATGTCTCCCATTGATCTTCCTCAAGGGCTAATGGCCGTCTCCTTAAACAACAATTTTTGTGCCCGTGAGCCGTCAACGTTCGGACTCGGGTGGCGGGGGCCTTGAACGTGACCAGCGACTGGCCTCATCAGCTGGTCCCCGACCTGAAACCCATCCACAACCCTGTGGAGTTCTTGCCATGGCTGGGATGTTTTCGCAGCGCCAGCGAGGCTCAGAGATTTGAAAGGCACGCAGCGCCCGAGTATCGGAGGATGTACTCTAATTTGCCCCCGGGCCACTCGAGTCTCCGGCCCTATCATCATACCTCGGTGCGCTCTGTAATTGCGGCGGTGCACTACACCCAAACCAGGAGGGAACATCTGTATGTTTACTTTCATAATTTTCTCTCGCTTTATAGAGGCCTGCCAGGTTCAGTGTGTGAGTGAAGGGCAAAGGAAAAATAGATATTTTTCTGTGTAAACTAGTCATTAACCCCAAAACTACTGTTTCTCTCCTGTGCTGACGATGCTGGCCCCAGTGCCCCGTGTTCCAGTGAATAAAAATCCAGACAAAGACAATTTTGTCTGTGCATGATTTCACAGTTGTTTGCCAAAGAACTGTGTTGTTTTTTTTCCCCACCATAGCGCCACCAAGTGCCTCAGCATCAAAATATACTTTTATACCATTGAATGAGACATGTTACAGATGTCATCGATGGCAAAGTACAACGATGCGACACGATGTAAATGTTAGGCGAGGGGGCGTGCTGATAAGGGAGCGTAACCACAGGTTGAACAGCTCTGAATAAGTAACGGTGAAGGAAGAGGCAGCGTTGTGTGCAAATCTCACCTGCAGCTATGTGGTACGTGGCGCATGTGAGCAGAACTCATTACTGTGATCAAACGAAACCCCCCTGCCTGGCTAAATGCAGAGTTTACTAAAGTGCCCAGCCAGGGGTGGGAGTAAAAACCAGGGCGAGGAGGTGGGGGGGTGGCAACCGGGGCGCTCATTAAGATTTACAGTGAAGACATGTGACGTCCACGGGGACCTGAGAGCTGCATGTTCTATGGAAGTAGGGAGAAACAAATTCAGAGCATAGAACTAAAAACATATACAGGTCAGAGAGGATTTGATTAGAGATAATGGCTTCATTAACCACCAGTGATTTAGTTAGAGGTAGAAAAACAAATCTTTGCATTTATACTATTGCAATGACAATAGTGCAAACAGTGACAAACAGATCAGACAGAAGTACAGAAGTTCCATGGCCATACTGCATAATTATATTAAACACGCACGCGTGTGATAGTGACATCAGAAAGGTGAGAAAAATGAATTCAGCTTTACTTGGAACATATTGTATCCACACTGCACACACATATGCATGCTTATTCTACACCCTATCCACTACATACTAATCACCATGGAGATAGCAGTTTTTCCAACGCACTATAGATACACAACGGGGGTTTCAACCAGTTAGTTTACTCTCAATATCAGTACGTAGTACATTCAAAGTGTACATAGCATGGAATCACATCCACAGATAGAGCCAATTTCTATATAGAAATATGCATATGCAAACAAAATATGCCCAGTTTGTAGCAGCAGCAGATTCCTAATATGATATAAACTATAAACTGTTCATGTTAACAGTAAGGTTGACAAGATGTCCCATCTGCTGCAATTTGGGAAACACTGCACTGAAATAAAAGTCTAATAAAAAATAATGTCGTCCCAGGGAAGTAAACAATCCTGATTAGTAATTATGATAACAGTGATTGGATTATCATTTCTGAAATCAGGCGCTCTCGCAGTTGAACTGAAGCGCAAATGAGCACAGAGGGAGTGAGAGGGGGGTGACGAGTTTCACCGCCGCGGTTTCCGGGGGCAGCCTCTATCACTTGCAGATGCTGAGCCTGGAGCCCACATGCCTGGGCAGGTGGGTTAATCAGATATTATGAAAAAGCCACAGTGCAGCGCAGTAATAATCTCTCGGTTGGCCTCTATGGTCTATAAGCCTCCAAGGCTCCACAGGACTCCCGAGGGCCCAGACAAATGACCGATTCTGAGGGACAGGCAGGTTTTGTAATCCAGACCAGAATGACTCTCTACTCAGCCCTTGGGCTGAATCCTTTTGGTTCTGGATGACTAGAAAAAAAACTATCACAGCGAAATCCTCTGGCTGATGAACCGAGCTCCCCTACTGTGTATTTGTATGTCATGGCCGGGCATTTCGCTGCGCGCTTACTAAAAAAAAAGGTCAGCAATCTGAAGGGGGGGCAATTTCCGGTCATTTTGAGGTGTTGTTGAGCTTGGCGGGACTTTGACTCACTGTGACCGTGTGTTTGAATGCCACCTAAGCAGCTAAAGGCTGACATACCTCAGAGGTGACAGGCTTGCAGTAGCCAGCTCCGAACACGAGGTTCTCCACAGACATGGCAGATGGGTCGCTGGTGCTCTCCGGCGAGCCCTTCCCCAGCCAGGAGCCCTTCCCTGTGCGTGCAAAGCTGGAGAGAGAGCAGCGGGGACACATGGCAAGGACAAAACCATTAGTGGGCACGTGTGGAAAGACGGAAGCAGGGAGACGGGAGCTGCTATGATTCCAATCAGTCAAGTGCTGCATTAATCTACGTAATGCACGGCCGACTTTGTGATATTGAGGACTGAAATTCATCAGATAAGTGTTTGGAAAACTATTAAGGAAGTGACACCGCTATAATTGAGCACTCCCTGTTCTCGACATTCAAATAGTTGCAAGTAATTGTACATTGTAATACTGGCAGTTTCTCTTCAGTGTAAAAGACCTAGTAGAAAATAATAATAATAATAATAATAATAATAGTAATAGTAATAGTAATAGTAATAGTAATAATAATAATAATAATAGTAATAATTATTATTATTAATATTATTATTATTATTATTATTATTATTATTATTATTATTATTATTATTATTATTATTATTATTATCGGTTTGCCTTTTATAATTATTATTATCATAATTCAAAGAGCGAGACTGGATGTCATTGTAAACAAAATTAAAAATAATGTGCATGCAATACCTATTAAATAAGAGCTTGTGCGTGAAGCAAATTCAACGTCTGTGAAGTGCAAATGATGGTACTGTTTGCTTCACCTGATTAGCGGCTGATGTAAGGCAACCATTGAGGCATGTACGGACAGCGAAATGACAGACAGGTGGAAGTAGTCGAACATGACCGGGACGTGGTGGTGGAGGCCTCTCCGCGGGTGGAAGTGGAGGCTGAGGGTGCGACTGCTGATCAGCGGCACAGTCAGTATCTCGGCCAGCCTAAGGTACGGAAGGAGAGACGGATGTTTACTACAAATTCCTTCATATAATGCTGTATGTCAATGTGAAAACAATCTTCAGTGCTTATTCCTGTTAAACATACACAACAGATACATTGAGGTGAACAAAAAACACACCTGGACTATGCATAGTCATTGAATGAAAGTTAGTGATTTTATTGGGGGACATTACAAAGCAATGTTTGCATATATTACTTACAACCCTAAGTATGTACCTTGATAATGAAATGGTGCAGCTCTTTTTTTGCTTTCTGCGAGACTGATTAAAAATGTATTGAGCGATGTGGACTGATGCTCACGAAAATAATAATGTGATTATTATTATGGGTATTTTGTCCTTGCAGCTTTGACAGAAAGAGACAAAGTCTCCATCTTTACCTCTGGGGTCTGGGCTATGATACGGAGAAGGTGCTCCATAATTCAGCCTTTTGTGGTGTTGCCAAGTACTATAATCACACAGGAATGCACGACTTTAATGTTGAAACATACAACTAGACTTCAGTAATGCACAACTACTGGATACAAGAGTAGAGACCCGACATAAATGATGCCTTTTGCGGCGTATGCTAATACTAACTGTGTCTTCTTTTTTGTACTTCGTGGGAAAAGCCAAAGAACATAACAGCCCTTTTCACGCCTCGTTCAAATTAGAAGGACTCCTATTTTTCTCTCCCTCTCAACTAACACAAACACGCACGTTCACGCGAAAACTTACTGCTGTTCATTGTCAGTAAAATGAAGATCCAGCTTCAGCTGAAAGTCCACCTCACTCAAGGCCTCCTCCACCTGCAAAACAAGCATCGGAGGGGGGAACGTGACCAAGACAGAGTGGGTGGAATCGTGAAAATGGTCTCGAGGAAGAAGAGTTTAAATTCACTTAAACTCATCACAGAGAAACAAGCCAGGCTGCAACAGCGTGTGCCGTTTTCGCTTGAATTCCAGCGTCTGCACTCGATATTAAGCCATGTCATTAATCTAATAGATTACAATCGACGATTAGGGCAAATACACTTTGGGTCAACGGCTATTTTATTCGGGCCAATAACAGTTCGATGTATCCACATGTAGTGTAACTTAACGGACCCATCGGCCTTGTAATACCTCTCGCTTCTCCTGCAGCCGGTAGCTGAGACAAACTAGCTTGTTTACGTTCTCAGGGATCGATCAGTGAGGCCTGGTGGAGCGGCCGTGCTAGCCGCTAGCATGCTGCTACCGGCTACTAACATGCTGTAACGTGAGGCATCGTTATATAGTTGGATCACTCTTGATAAGAGACAAACAGTTGTATGCGAGACTGGATGATTCACACAGCAGCCCTTTTACTCTTCACCCTTCCTCACACCACACCGACTACAGCAACAACACGTTTTTTTTCTTCTACCTGTTCTGACGCTTACGTGACTTTTAGGACCAATCAGAGGCTAGGAGGAATTACTCAGGTAAATACAAATAAAATCAAAGGTGCAGATTCAACACATTGTTGTGGTGGTCCTAAAACTACAAAATGAAAATATTCAAACATGTTAATAATAAATGTTAACGGAAAAATCTTAAGTTAAAGGTGCAAATACTGAAAATATATTTCTATCAAAATAACTCATAGACATAAAGAGACATAAATGAACGGTAACTTCTGAATCTTACAGTGCTTTGTATTGAGGTGCATCTGTTTCAATTCTGGTGCTCCAAACATGTGTTTATTTTCATTTGCACCATCCGCAGTTCAAACATGAAATCAATGGAGAAGATGAATGCAATGTAACATACAGTTGTAGATGAATGCTGCTATCTGCCCCGCAACCGACTGTGATCAACCTTGTTTGCAATTCTGATTGAGTCACATCAAAGTTCTTTTTAAAGTGTGCGTTATGTTCCCTGCGTGGACACAAACTGTACTGCTTTTTGTTATTATTCAGTGTGGCCTGCACATAATTGAATTACTCTCATGTGCAGAGTGCCATAGAATATGAGAGTGTTGGCGCTACAGACGGCCCATTTAAATGTGAACAACAAAGAGGGGGTAGATAAAAGATATGATCAAGCAAAGGTGATGCCAACATCGGATGTGACAGGGTCTTTTGAAGATTGAGGTTGAGTGCTTGTTGTGAAAAAAATAAAAAAATAAATAAATCTTCCCACACCGTCACACATGGACTGGAAACATACAGATGTGCAATTCTGCCCAAACTGATGTTCTGATTAAACATACATTAAACATACATATTGGTGTACCGCAGGGAGATGAGGAGCTATTTCGGTCCGTGCCGTCTTTAGCTGTCAGCCGCAGATAACCTCTGGAAGGTTAATGAGCACGGAGCCTTCGGGGGAGCTTGCGGCTGAAATCTGATATGCCTTTAAGCTTCTCTTTCTCCATACTACGTCCACATGAGTGGTTGAAATCAGGAGTCGTGCAAAGTCGCGTCGGACAGAAAATCCACCTTCCTACTTAAGCAGAGATCCTGGCCTATGTATTATATTTGGTCGTTCTACAATGTGGCAGAGGGCAGATGAGGAATGGCATGGTGCAGGGCAACGTCAGCGAGCGGGCAATGGCTCTTACGTGGATGATTAGCTTGTGCAGGGACTATCTTTACTTCCCCACATTGCAGCCTCTGGCCTGTCTCAGTGCTGTCACCACTGATCAACCTGAGGCCCCCGCGGCTGCCGACGCAAACAGGAGGAGGCAGAGTGGATTTTTGGGGTCGCGCCGTAAAAGACAGCCCATCGATAACTGCGTGACGGGTTTACACACGTGACCAGTTCGGCTGAACATGGGCAGTCTGGGGCACTGGCAATTTGCATTTGTCAATTACAGGCGTTAAATCTGAGAGGCACTCCGCCAAACTCAATGGCACTCATACGTTCTCTGTGTGTAACACTGGGGGGAAAAAAAAAGGTTTCAGTTATTTAAGGTATTTAACAGTGTTGTAAATTGACTGAGATCTAAATGTTGACGTTACCCTCTACTTGCTGGAAACTGGGTATTTTCATTGAGTTTTGCAGTTGGCTGATCTGAAGTACAGTATATGTATGTGTATATATATATATATATATATATATATACATCTGTCTCTCTCTCGCCACATATATATATATATATAGAGAGAGAGATATATATATATATATAGAGAGAGAGAGAGAGATATATATATAGAGAGAGAGAGAGAGAGAGAGAGAGAGAGAGAGAGAGAGAGATATAGATCGACTATGAGAACTCATGTTTTTAAAGAAGACACTGGGAACATCTTGGAATTGCGAGATTTTAGAGTTGGAGTTATAAATAGGCCGAGGGAGGGTAAGCATTTGGGTTTGGCATAAAGAGTAATGGTTAAGGTTTGGTTACGTGTGTGTGTATGTATGTGTGTGTGTGTGTGTGGAAAATGGCAGCAGCATGACTCACCCTCTCTCCGTCCAAAAGCAGGTGGACTTTGAAGATCATACAGTCGTTCACTGTAATCTCCTCGTTTCTGTAGAGGATCTGAAAAATTCGGCTGAACACGGTGCCGTCGTAAACCCCCGCCGTGCTGAAGCTGCATTCTCCTGATACGGGAAACAACAATATGCACAATAACCGTCAGCTCAGTGCCACGTGTTGAATGAAAAATAGCATGAACAAGAAATATCCTCAACATTGACAAGTCTAGGCAATTCTTACAGAAAATGCATATTGCCAGTGGGCGTCTTTCAATATTTTTTTTAATGTTTTAGCCTCATATACTGTTTTATTTTATTTGATCATCATCAATATTAAACGTCAAAACATCCACATTTAATCCAGAGCTGGTAAAGAGAACTGGCAGTGGATCAAGCTGTGACATCTGCAGAAAAAAAGACTTTATTGCTTTAACCACATTTGGCCCATTATTTCTGAAGCTGTAAAATAAAGATCAGTTATAGAATCTTTGTGATCAGTCTGACTTCTCTCTACGTACACACATTTACTCTCACACTTATCCTGCCAATCCATTTTATTTTGATTCTTTTGAAAAGCAACATGGGATCCAGATTCAAGCTCGTCAAAACCTCATTTGAATTACTAGCGCTGTAAGTGCAACCACGGATAGAATTTCTGGAAATGCTTTAAATGTTGACGTTAATGTTGATTCAGAAGTCATAATAGATACATGAATTATTACTTTATCAACGTAATGGATCAACATAAAAGTAGGCGCAGTGATACAAATATCCAGCCTTATGGTGAGATCCGAATCAAATCCATCTGCTCTGTGTCTGCCACAGCTCTGCTGATCATTATTCCTCTACTTTCTGAGATCGACGAATGCGGGTTCAGCGATCCCTACAAAAGGTCTCCTTTAAGCTTCACGTGTCTTGTTCTTCCCTCACTACTTTCCTCAGATTGTTCTTTTCCTAACCTCTAGCCTAACCGTTTCACAAAATAAAACGTATTTATCATTGTCGCGGGCCCTGGGTGATTTTACATTGTCTCACTTGTAAAAATGTGAGAAACGCATACACCTTTGGTGAATGGCCCACGGGGGAGGGAGACGGAGCCGGAATGAAGGACAGCACCTGTGCGGAGGTGGATATTGAAAAGAACCAGTGTGAGTGAGCCAAAAATCGCACTTATTTACGGGGGGGGGGGGGGTAGGTATCGTCTGTGTCTTTAATGTTTAGCGCTGCTGGGAATAAAGGTCAGTCGCCGTTTTTCAGGGCGAGGTTCCTGTGTAAGGCTGAGCTTAGGAAGCGGCATCGGGGCGATAGCGGTGCCATTGTTCGCTATTCAGCCAGGTGCTTCCTGCACCTGGCGGTCTCTGCATTTCCCAACTGCTCTGTCGGTTAACGGTCTGTGTGTTGAGATAGAGAAGCAACACATTGGCTGTGCTCAGTTCCCACATTTGCCATCTTCTCTCGCCTACGCCTACGTTCTTCTTCACCCCCCCCCTCAATTCTATCCTGCTCCCATTTGCTCCTCTGCAGGATAATAACAAGTACAAATGTTTGAATGAGTAGTTTTACTCTAGAGGCAGTTGAGCATCTGCTGGCAAAAGTAGGCTGAGGGACTTTTTTGCCAATCCAACAGCTGCTGGATGTGTCCGTGTATGCAGTCGGCAATGATTTTCTCCACGTACGGATTTTGCACGAGCAGCATGCATCTTAGCTTCTTCCTGAACTTCTTCTGGAGCTTTTTGACGATGGCCTTCGCCGCCCCCTTGAACAAAACAAAGTGCGGAAAGGGCCTCTCGAGCCCCCCCGTGAGACTAAACCTCCCCACTATCGTGTCCACCACACGCTGCATGTGCCTCGTGCACGTCTCCAAATCCAGCCCCTTCATTGCGCCACACCTCAGGAAGACCTCGTGGACTGTCACGACGATCAGCACCCGGAAGCGCCACTCCAAGGTTTCCTTAAGCGAGATGATAGAATTTACATCTGTAATGTCCTCCATCTTCTCAGAGATGATAGAATCTCCATCTGATTTGTCCTCCATCTTCTCGGTATCTGTGTGGTGCTGCGCCAACTCCGTTGGTTCCTCCTCCATCGTCTGTGCATGGGTATTATCCTCCGTCGCAACATGTGCGTTGTCCTCCAATATCTCTGCATATATCGGCTCCGTCGTATCTGCATTTGTATGGTTCTCCTCCACATTTTCATACGTGTGATCCTCCATCATCTCTGTATTCGTTCCCACCATTGTATTGTCCTCCCTCACCTTTCCAGGTGTGCTGTCCTCCAGTAGCTCTGCATTGGTTCCCTCCAACGTCCCCGCATTTGTATTGTCCTCCTCCACATTTTCGTACGTGGGATCCTCCATCATCTCTGTGTCCGCGTCCTCCATCGCCTCTCCATGTTTATCGTCCTCCGTCATATTTACATATGTGGTGTTCTCCGATATCTCAGCATTGGTTCCCTCCATCGTCTCGACATTCGTATTGTCCTCCTCTCCATTTTCATATGTGTTGTCCTGACATATCTCTGCATTTGCATTTTCCTCCTCCACATTTTCGCATGTGTTGTCCTCCGATGTCTCTGCTTTTATTCCCTCCATCGTCTCTGTATTTGTATTGTCCTCCATCACTTTTACATATGTGTTTCCACCATGTATTCATCTGTTTTGTCCTCTATGTCTTCTGACTGGAGGAAGTTCTACTAGCAACTGGAGAGGTACAGTTCTAGAGCACCGATGATATCATAATGATGTTTTGGAATAGCTTTGATCTTCAAAGGAATTGTTTTTACCAGCATGAAAGTGGGACAGGGGGGTGGTCAAACACTATTCCTGATGTTGACATTTTCCTTATACGATTACATTATTATCTAACTACATTTTGCCTTGTTTGACTTTCTGTTGAATCTATTCACAAATGGTAATGTTTAATATAATATATTTGAATCGTGATAGGCTGGCCACCTCTCCAGGGTGTACCCCTCAGTCGACCAATCAAATGTCAACGGGGATTGGCTTTGTGGCCTTGAAACGATCAGCAGTGTAGCTAACCGACGTAAAATATACACAACTTTGTGAAATTGCCGACCTCTCCGGAGACAAAGTGTCTTAAGTGGACCAGAGAGGTTTTGAGTGTATGTAATGAGAGTGGAATGTTTACGCTCAGGAACACATTGATATATTGGTTCTTATTTGCAGAACATATTTATGCATTAAACTGCATGCACCCGTAGTAGATAAGTGAGTCCCCTGGTATTTATATAGTCATTATGTCCCATGTCCTAGTTCTGTCGTGTTTGGTGTTTTCCCTTTACTACTAGCCCCATTCCTCTTGGGAGCCCAACAGTCATTGAGACAGATTTGGTTTCCAGCTGTGAGCTGTAAGAGGTCTTTGGGATCTCCTGCTGAGTCTGCTCTTTTCAGTTTCATTTCTACCCTCCCTGTGTCTGCGGGCTAATGCTGTGACTTCTCGCGGCATCAAGCAGCCCCCGCCAGGATGATGGACGTATGTGGGGGGCAGACAACAGAATCCCTTCTGGGGATCTACTGTATGTGAAGGGTGCGGTTCAACAGAATATTTACAATATTTACCTGTTGACTGTTTGCGTGTTACTTCCTCTGTTTGACGCTGGGGAACAGAAGTACACGTTCATCTGCTATTGTTGTCACAGCATCTCTGTTTTCTCACTCAGCTGAACATGTTTAACGTGAGCGTACGTTTTCTGATGTTTGCATTCAGCATGTTCAGCAATAATTCCATTCTGTCAACCATCTTACATGCTGTAGTTTCGAGTTTTCTTTGACTAAATGAATTAACATGAATGACAGGAGAATCACATTTGCATTACAATTACAAAAGATTATAAAATCTCATAACAATATTTAAAGCAAATCTAGTTGCCCGTTGTCTTTGCTTTTCTAGATATAACAGGATTTAGATGAATTAATATGTTTTCTTTCCCTGACACCAAAGCATATATGCAGTGTTTTACACCTCCCATTAGAATTTACAGTGAGTTAGACTAACAGTAACACTTCACACGCACTCTGTTTTCGCATTTTGTTAAACCGCACTTCTCACAGGTGTTGGGGTGTTAGCACATCCTGTACATTAAAACCCGCTGAAAGGGCATGAAGCCTGAGCCACAGAGTGCCCTAAATAATCCGCTTTTAGCCTTTCGGAGCTTTGCCTCTGCTGTGTCTTACGTCTGCACGTGCGCATGTAGGACTAACCATAAACAGCGACCCAATTCCACCAGTTAACATGCCGCCTTGGAAAAAACTGTGTGTGAATCACGGTCATTAAATGCTTGGGTCGAGTGTGTGTGTGACACAGTTCTTCACACACCATTCATTTGTGCGAAGGGCACAGACGAATGAAAATGTCAAGCATGCACTTTCACAGAGAAGTGGGGATTATCGTAAGGGATTATTTCCTGTGTCTGTATGATGAATATTTCCTGTATGTTAAGTGACCGGAGAGCCCGGCTGGCGCATTCATGCTCAGCATTCAGCCTGCGTGGTGTGCCGGCTTAATACATGACCTTGTGGAACAAGCTGCAAAAGGGAGGGGAGGGGATGGGACTGGAAGGGAGGGCTAGAGCCTTCCAATTATAATATGGAGACGATGCACAGAGCTGCAGGGTTCCCAATTTGGCACAAATGTTGTGTGAAATATAGAAGCGCATTCAGTGGTTTGGATACATATAAAGATATAACGCTAGCCTGTTAATTGTTACCAGCCTGATATGTATATATCTAATATCTAATCTAATAACCCACATGCTGGAAATGGGAAATTTTGACAGATTTGTGCTCTGCAATCCCACATTCCACATACATTTTTTTATTTATTTTGAGGTCTTTGCACCGCCAGGTGTTATACAAAATCCTGGGAGCAAGACTCATCATTTGCCATTGCAATCTATTGCAATCTTCTCAATATTTTGACCATTTAGTTTTTCTCTCCATCCATAATGAGGTGAGCAAATATCCTTTCCTGCTGGTAGTCCTGTCACGGCCTTGCTGGAGAAAGCACTCGAAAGGACATGAATCACTGTCACTGACTGAGGCATATTTCCTTCACAATACGGTTCCTCCTTGAAACTGGCTCGGCATTTATATCAGCCATAAGAGCTGCAGGTCCCATACCATAGTCTTAACGTGACCTGAAAACGAGCCTTAAATTACATTCTGGACCTGTCTCCTCACATTTCTAATGGATCTTCGTATAACATTAACAGTGGGCTGCACTCTCAAACTGTGGTCCCCGCACTTATGGCTCATGCACACTACTACACACACACACACACATAAAGCACACACTGGCACACACGGGACAAGCTAAAAATAGCCATTATTACTGTGAGTCAGTATTGCCAGTCAAACAGCTCGCGGCATTGCCAGAGATCCAGATTTTCACGCCTGGGTATGTTCAGAAACACAGTGCTGCAGCCTATGAACACCAAAAGCAGTCTAGGCATGTAGATTATTTTATGACAGAAGCTATCTGCAAGTAATTGGAACCGCTTAAACATTAAAAGATATAAAACACTATGAGCATTAGGTACCTTTTACCTAGATGGTTGCTGGTTTCACAGAGCAAGTAAGGGAAAAATAATGTTGTTTTAGGGGAAAAACAAATATTAGGCTTAAATGTTTTGGTCACAAACTCTTAAATCATGAAATATTAAATCAATCATTAATAGCGCCACGTTGACGATAAAGATAACACCAAAGATAAATCCTGTTTTGCTTTTACTTAGTTTCTATTTTTGTTTTTCTCTTACTGTAGAAAGCATGGTACCCAGCTGGTCCCACACCAGCAGGCCTGTATCACAACTTTGCAACCACAAGTCACTCTAGCATCCAATCTGGGGCCAACACCACACTGGGTAAAGAAATCACACACAATGGCTGAAAAAAAACGTACACATCACACATTAAAGCCTTCTACCACAATCAGTTTAAAATACTCATTTGAAAGACATGATGAAAATGCAGAACTTCCAACGGTTTTATTTGAAAGCTAAAACGGAAAGTGATTGAAATGCAAAACAAGTGAATCCATCTTTTTGCGTTGGGTGTGACTGGCCTATTATAAATGAAAGCCATTTTGTGCAGTGTGACTCGTTCAGTCCAATCACTCAAAGTGGAGACATGAACATCCCAGACACCACTTTCATTCCTGAATGTGTAACAACAGGTTAAACAACTCAGAGACAAATACACCTCAATAAGCAGACAGAGGGGTGCTTTGGGAGTCTATTGGTTGGATACACAGCATAACCGCAGTGTCAGCGTTTGAATACCAGCCAGGTGGGTTTTTACTTGCTTATTATATTCTCCTCTATCCCTGTTTTCTATTTCTATGCATACTGGCTATCAAATAAAGCCAGAAATGTGGATGTAAAAGTACATGGTAGCTTTATGTGTTTTCTTTCTGACATCTGTTAAAAGCTCTATTTGAAGGAAGCCATATCCCTAATTTAAGCGTTTCTGAATCCACAGATTTCAGGATTAAAGCCAAGACACAAAGGCTTACGTATGTGAGACGACTACAGTCCATAAAAACAATAACTTAACGTGTTCACGTCTCTAGGACACTAAAATGATGCCCTTTTTGACAGGTACAGAATACTCTAGGATAAATACTGTAATGAAAATTCCTATTTTCCTAAGATTCTATATTCATTGTTAAAAAATATGAGAAAAAAGTATAGCCTTTCTTTGAATGTGTCTCTTCTGTGTCTTGTACTACATCAGGACTACACCAGCCAGCATTGATTTTTCATCAGTTAATGTAAAATGTAAAAAAAAAAATAATAATAAAAAAAAGAAAGTAAATGGTTTTGTCTGAATTAGACTAAAAGGACCAAGGCCACATACTGGAGTGATGCCAGAAAAAGATACAGAGCTCAAAGAGACCATGAAAACCACAGCAAACAATACCACCCATTCATGAGAGTCCGCAGTCTCACATGTTTCAAAGCAGTGGATCATGACCAATTGTATCAGATCATTTAGCAAAAGCAAAACAAGCAAACAATTACGAAGAACCAATATAGCTTAATTAATAATTTGTGAAGTCTACGTGATCTCTAAAAATGCTGTGTGTGTGTGTGTGCGTGTGTGCATGCATATACAGTATGTGTGCCAAAGCGTGTGCATTATATCCCCTTACCTGTGTTCTCTCGAGTTGTCGCAATCAACCTGTGGGGCACCCGGGGTGAGACCTTCAAACCTGCTCGGACCTGGTAGAATCTAACAGGGAAAGTTACAAACGAGTCACTAATTGTCTGAAGGTTTAAAGGAAACAAATAAAATGAAAAAAAAATCTACTGTCTTATACTTTTCCTTTCACTTTCTCAGTTTACTAAGTCATATATATATATATATATTTTTTTTATAATGTTTTATTATTTCATCAGTGCCCGTGTGTGATGAGCAGCAGTGTCCCCTGACCTTTAAGCGCCGAAACCTTAAATCACTCAATTCCAGCCAGTTCACTCCTACATCTATTTTAAGGTACGAGTCCAATTTAAGGAAAACCCAAGGAGAATGAGATATCTGGTTCTTGAGATGCTTTCCTTTCCCCACTGTTGCACCCACACGACAGGTTTCACATAATAATCGTAACAAGTGTTGTTTTCGCGACATGGACAACAAGTTAACAATGTCGTGTTAAACAAAACCGGCCATAACTTGTCAAAATGTATCTAAACTACCGTATTTAAAGATAAAGAGCAAATGGTTGCTAATAAGACATAATAATGCACCTCTATTCCACAACGGTTAAGTATACTGTATATGGTGTCAGATGTCAGCAGTGGGTGGTAGAATACTACAGATGTGGCAAATATTTAAAGTGAGAAGAAAAGGTGCCGCTCCAAATGGGAAATTCGGGTAAGTTCGAAAGGTCACAGCCTTTGTAGGAAAAAAAAAACATATTATCAGCTCAGTGGCATAAAAAAGGTTGACTTATGTATGTATTATTTAGAAGATAGGCCACACCATTGGCAGCAAAGCCGTCGCCTCCTTGAAAAGGTCATTTTGTCAATGCAGCTTTGTGTAAAAGCACGTCTCAGCTCTCTGCGGACACATCGGCAAACTGAATGAACAAAGCATGCAAAGATGGTTTGCCATAAAACAGAAGTATGTTTATTAAATAAATAATGCTTATTTAGGGAATAAAACAGGTCCAATTATGGCAAGTAACTGGTAAGAAGCTAATCCACAAAGCCAAACATATGTACAGACATACAAAGATCATTGTGCTCAGTGTTTTCATTTCCAATAAAAGACATCATTCTTTTTTATAAGTTGTAAAGGAAGAAATTGCAAATTGGGTCTAAAGTTGAGCCACTGAATTTCAATCTCACTGATTTTTTTCCCCCACTGATCACTGGAAAAGAAAAGTGCTGCGCTCATTGCCATCACCATCTTTACAAATCAAATGCAGATTTAATCTCTGTTTTTAATACGATCAGTCTACAGCTGGGACTGCGAGTCTACAGCGGCGTGGTCCTCCAGTCTGGTGGAGGGATTAGTATTGATTTGCAGCAATTACGCTTTCAGTGTGGGGAGGTGTGTGGGTGCCGGTAACGGAACTATTTTTAGTCCACGGCGCTTCGACTATATATCGGGATCCAATCCTGTTCATCGCTCACCTCATACATGGTACATGGTAACCGGTTAAAAAAACCAAACCATACTCGAGCACTCATCCGAAGGGATTACCATGATAAAGATTTAGCCTGGCCCATTTGGAGGGGGAAAATCGTCAAAGCTGATGTTTCAGGGGGCCGGAGGCTGACCCGGTGAGAGGATTTAATCTTCCTGCAGACACATCAGGACAGGACAAACATGGCCCCGTTCATATGTCTATATGTCCATATTAGATTGCCAATTGGTACAGCCATTCTAGTCATTTCTGATCAATCTAAATGTGCATACATCAGATCACTACTACCTTATCAGGGCGGATTTGAAAGGTTTGATGATTTTATTTTTTTTATTTTTTTTATTTGATTTGATATGATATATATTGTATTTATGGATTTGATTATTGAAGAATGTGATTATTAAATGATCCATAACCTTTCAAATGTGTTGTATTGGTTTCTTGTTACCAGTCATTATATACCTGTGTGTACACGTTGAAACTAAACCAAAACCAAAGTCCTACCTTTCAGCCACCTGACAAATGGCCCATTCGCAGCGATTCTTGACTGGTGACTAAACTGAACTAGTCAAGGTGTGTTTTAGAGAAAAAGACTAAACAAAAGTCATGACTCCAGAAATGTGATTATTGCAGGGATAAGTCACTTACCCCCTTTGGAAGAGATCCACATTGTGAAACTTGTGCAACTCAACAGAAAACTCCAGTGTTCCCTGTACTTCAGACATGATATAATCCCAATCATCACCTGTCGAAAGACAAGACAATCGGTTAATACGATGAATCAGACAAGTCGGCTACAATAACACACAATTCGCGGAGCAAAATAAAATAAATGGTGGAATTATATAAAAGTGGCTCACACTGTTATTTCGTCAGTCTGCTGAGATAATGTGACTCATGCAGAGAATGGGCGTATCAGACACATCCTCTCTCATCATCTCTGTCTGAATATAGATTTCACCATCAGAGTAGAAGTACCGAAGTGAGCAGCTGGAACAGGCGCTCTCTACTGTCTTAATATAGCAAAATAATTTTAGTAGCTGATTTGAGTGTCTTGTAAAAGTCTGCCCCAGCGCATTTTTCTATGATCACCTATTAGATCTATATGAATCTGTTGTCAACACACCCCCATGCTTCTTTAACAGCAAACAATGTTCAACGTTTCACGAATGATTCAATTACATATTAGTTCATGTCGATATTTGAAATCACACATGTTCAAAAAATGCTGTAGTAAGTGGCTCATGCATTCATAAAAAGTTCCCTCGGAGCTGACACACAATAAAACTGAGCTGCCACTAACCAAGAGCAGATGAGACACTGACAGTGTTTCCAGTAAACTGTATCGGATGACCACCCATTTAATGGTTTGAAACACAATTTTTATTCACATTTATTCATTTAATGTTTTTGAAAGTGCTGTGAAAACTGGAAGAGGTCAGCAACGGCAGCATGCAACCTACAGGTAACAGTTCTTAGGTTCAAGCAGCAAATTCTCACTCTTAACTTCTTGAAGGAATAATTCAAATCTATTCTATTCATCAGGTAAATCGATTTCTGTGTCCTTTCCGCAATTTAATTTGTGAAGAAAACAAATTGTTGACTGCTGCCTTCTCACTTGGCATGAGCGGTCTCCACAAGCTTACTTAGGCTGATCAAATGTATGACAGGAATCGTGCCAAATAAATACAGAGAAAGAAGGATGGTGAAATCTTCAACGAAACCCTGCGCCTGTGTTTCACAAAAACAGCAGGGTAAAGCACCATGTCCCCTTTGGAAGCGGCGGAAGAAAAACACAAAGAAAATGCAGTAAACAATCGTGACAGCACACAGCACCCGTTGCTCTCTTTTTATCAGCTGGCCACTGCTGCAAATGGCTTGAAGAGACACAGCGAAACCCTGATTTTCTCCCCCTTTTTCTTGCTGACTCTGCATGTCGCGTCACATTGACAAACACTTGAATAAGAGTGAAGCATCGTGCCGCCACTGACACATGGAGCTTCATGTCCCCCGGCCAATTATCGGACGTCATATGCACAGCTGTGAGACGGTGGAGTGTATACACATCGGGATTTCTTCAGCGCTGAATAAACCAGCCAAAGCTGCCTCACAGCTTCTCCAATCCACCGAGTGCTCCGACGTTATCCGTTACGTGCCCTGTCTCAGATCCATAGGACGGAGCTGCTCGTTTCTTC
Organism: Colistium nudipinnis; assembly: GCA_016785305.1. Classification (NCBI taxonomy): domain Eukaryota; kingdom Metazoa; phylum Chordata; class Actinopteri; order Pleuronectiformes; family Rhombosoleidae; genus Colistium; species Colistium nudipinnis. The sequence continues at coordinate 502,365 of JAFBJU010000517.1, read as the reverse complement.
AGCAATGTGCGTGGCAGGCAGCAAGCAGGAGAGTGTACAGAGTGTACTTGATTAAACCGAGGCTCGCTGTGCAGGCCCTCTGGGCTAAAGGTGCTCTTTTTTTCCCCCCCAAAAAAACAGCCTGTACCTGCAGTATATGCAGTGGCAATCAGCCTCGGCAGAAAATGAATCAGTAAGTTGATCGAATCAGCAAGGAACAGACCAAAGTACCCACGCTGAGAGCTGCAAAGGCCCACAGCTGTCATTCATCTAAGCAGTGGAAGGGTGAAACCAGGAGGTGGCGGTAATGGAACTTAAAGGATGCCAATTACAGTAAAAAAAAAAAATGAAAAAGATGATAGCGAATCCTTTATGACTGAGTAGCTGTGTACCAATCCAGGGGTCGCTGACTTAGAGGAAACTGCCCCCTGGACTAACGCGGTCTGGAATGTGTAGACCGCATCTGCGGTCTAATCAAATTTAGACGGTCGGGTCTACAGACAATTTGTCTCAGGTGTGCAATGAATTCTGGGATATGTCAGGCCTTCAGATCCTCAGTAGCTCTGGGTTTGGAGGATTCGAAGGGGCCTTTGAAATTGGTCAGCCCGGTCACCCCGTTATGGCAAAGGCACCCTTCGAGTTTAGCCTCTGAAGGAGGGCAACATAATGTTAAAGATGATGAAACAACTGGCCAGAAAATGTAAAACGGTGGCGGTAATGCACCAACAAGTTGTTTGCCAAGCATTAATAAATAGCAGGAGAAGAACACTTACCACAGCATACAGCGGAGGAACAGAAGTGGTGGCAGGTAATGCACCTAAATGTTGTTTGCAATTCATAATTAAACAACAACTGAAGAATGAAATCACTTTTGAAAATGAAAAAAGTTGGTCTTCTTTTCTCTCTCTACAAATATCATGAAACAATGAACACTTGATGTGTTATTTTGTCTGACTTAATATTTTCCGGCTTCACCCAAGGCCTGTCGGTGGGATCAAGGCCAATTTGTGTTTCTTTTAGTCATTCTCAGTCCAACCCAGACAAGCCTGTTAGTGAGATAAATCCACCTTTGGTTTGTTTTTTTATTGGACTTGCTGTAATAAAACATGTCGAATTGTGGCAGCCTTATCCTAACATCTCACAAATGAAAACTTTAATGAGGCTATGAGGTTTCCAGTAGGTCATGTTTTTACTAGGTTTCAGTATTTCTCCTCTAGAATTTCAAGTTTTAACAATAAAATGTCTCGGTACATTGCTGGAAACAGCTTTTAGATCTGTTCTAGGGAAAAAAGAAAAACAATTATTTTCCTAATCGGGTTTTAAATATCTTTCTATTTTTTAGAGTCGGTCGACCTGTACGTGGATACACAATTTTTCTCTCCTGTGGTATTACTCTGACAAAATAGCTGCTCCTTTGAGCTGTCGTGTGTCCTTGTTTCTAGGGCTATAGTCAGCACAAATGACTACAGAGCGACCACTTTTCACAGCGAAAACAATAAACATGCAGCCGTTGAGGATTTCACCAAAAAATAAATATGATGATGAGGAGTAAAAAATCGTTTTGCTTTCACTTCTTTTTGGTTGCAGTGCTCTGGTGGATGTACAATGCCACGGCCTGCACATCCCATAGTGGAGCCAATGCTTTTATTTTGCTGTTTGTGCTCTTTTAAGAGCTGCACTGAATTTTCGACTCGCTGCAAGTCATTAAACACTAATCATTGCAAAACAGCCATCTGCTGTCTGATGACTATGTAACACAGACCACACACATTCACTAAAACACGGTGCCCTTCATGGGTGACAGAGACGGAAGCGCCAATGATTCTGCCACCTTAAAGAAAAACTAAACACGTGGCCCACAGCCTCGTCTGGTGGTGTCAGATCAGCTGGGAATGCTGAGCCACAGACCCAGCCTGGGGAGGATGAGGAGGCAACACGTTCATAGCGACTGGATGTGGACTGAGCGGATTTTTTTTGGCACTTCGGCGTAGGTGTCCTTGTCTGCTCCGCCTGAACGCTGCTGCAAATCTTAAACACAGGGCCGGAAATTAATCTCAGACTATACTCCACTCCATAACATTCAGCTCCCTCTGAGGAACAATATAACAGACGAATCACCTCATAAAGTGATAAGTGGCAAAAACTCCTCTAAGCATATTATCAAGACCTGTCGAATCAAAGCATGGCTATTCAGAGGTGGAAAAAAATAGATACGTGACGACAGAGGGCCGTTGGCAGGAATCCACTGAACCGGCCCAGTAATCATGTGATGGCATAATCTAGCGTTTACTAAGACCCTCCATGATGCCCTTTGTTGTCAGAATTAGAATACAAATCCTTTCAAAGGCAAAAAATAAAGAGAGTCTGGGCTGAGTTATTGACTTAAATGATGTACAAAATATGAAAGGGCCTGACTAATGATCAGAGGGCTTCTTTTTGCTTGCTGATAACAGCATAGTCATAACACGGCAGGATATCCAACTTTCTTCAGTGGTATGTGGAGCGCTGCTGGAGGGGCATACACTCAGCAGGCAGGAACAAAAGCACACTCCTAATTCATATCCTCAACTTAGAATTGTGGTTCTGTTTGTGTGCGTGCATTTTGTGTGTTTATCTGCTCCATGAGTATCCAATCAGGAAATCAGGTTGAATCACTTTAGCCGAGTAAACCGCTGAACGTCACAGGTTACTTTAACACGGTCTTGTGGTTTTGTGCTCAAATGAAATGTGTGCACCGGTCACGAGTGCCTCTTTAGCTGCAATCTATCTACTTGCATCAACATTTTCCTTTTATTTATTTTTTTGCAGCCGGCAGTGACAAAGACAACCACAAAAAAAAAAAACATTGTTTTATTTAGGAGTGTGAGCTTTTTCTTTGTTCATGTTGACACAACACTGTGTGGGACTCTATTTCAGATTCCAGCAGGAGGATAAATGTGGCACACACTGTGCTGCAGAGCAGCTCTGATGAATATCCTCCTATAACTTTAATTATACTGGGTTTCAATTAGGTCATCCTGAACACGAGAGTGCTTGAATGCATGTTTGCCTTGATTTTCAAACGCTTTTATGATATCAATGGTCCCCTCTCTGCCTTGTTAGCTTCTCAGGGTGAGATGCCCTTAGGGCTCCTCACACAAGGACACGCGTGTCCCCATATGGACCACGCACACAATAGGTCCCAGGGATGTAGCAGTGGCACAAACACACAGGCGAGGCACACACCAGACTGCCGTGATATCCAATGCCCCCCCCCCCCCCCCCCCCCCCCCCCCCCCCCCCCCCCCCCCCCCCCCCCCCCCCCCCCCCCCCCCCCCTCAATCAGCCTGACATCACTCCCGACCACCCTTCAGGCTACACGCTGCAGCTCTGCCTGCTGTAATGTGGCCACAGCAACGATCCTCTCGTGAACCCACTCGCGTCCCCACGCAGACCGAAGATCAACCTCACCTTAGTGGTGACCAAGCGCGATGTCCACGGAGGGCTCGGCTCCTGCCTCCTGTCCGCCAGGTCGCTGTTTGCGGATGGATGCGCGCTTTGCAATGTTTATATCAGCGCTTCTCCTGCTGCTGCTGCTGTTGCCATGGTAATTCATCCAGACCCTGCATGTTCTGCAGTCCCCCCTCTCTCTCTCTCTCTCTCTCTCTCCCTCTCTCTGTCTTCCCCCTGCCTCTCCTCCTGTTCTCTCTCTGTCTTCCGTTTTTGTTGTTTTTTTTTAATCAGGATGGCAGACAACTTTTAGGTGCATTACCGCCACATCCCAGGTATCATTTGATTCCTCCCCTCTCTCTCCTGGATGATGATGATGATGGGAATTCAAATTCGGGAAAGCGCAGCAGCGTCTATCGCGGGATGTATGGATGTGTCTTTACCCTCCGGGTCCGCCCCACGTTTTTCACACAATAGCTGCACAAAGGCACTGGATAGTTAGGGTGAATATTAATAGTCAGCCCCCAGTCTGCATGTGCGTGTGTGTCCTGCTGCTGCTGCACTACAATGTGTGTGTGTGTTTGTATCCAGAGGACGAGCTGACGTCAGAACCTGCCCCCTAAAAGCTGAAGTGAACTGTGCAAGGAGGAAATTACCATGCGATGAAACAAAGGGTGGATGTTATGCAAACAAAACAAGTAATGCCATAATAAACACGCGGGAGTCACGTGATGTTCAGATGACTAGGGCAGCATATGAATGTATGCCAGGATGGCACCATCATGCATTCAGAAGAAGCACAGGGAGTGACACAATTTGCTATTAACCTCAAAATAACCTTTTATCTTTTTAATGCAATCCTATTGTCCCTGGCTGATAACTAAGGTCACAGGGTCCTGAGGGACCTCTTTCTGAAGAGATTAATGTTGCACAGGTCCAGCTGCAATTTTACCACAGGGTCATAAAATGCGAGCATGAAATATAACTCCTGCACAACAACAACAACAAAAAAACGTAAAAACAGTATTCTCAATCCATGTCAGTGGACTTCTGAACCACAACGTTTCTTAAAAATGGACCATTCACAAACAACTCCATTTATTACCCCACACCGAACAGCCAATGCTGATTAATCATAAGGGTCATAAATATATAATCGCTGAAGCGACGGTAAATCCGGAGGGTGACAACACAGAGACAAGCACCAACCAGCACTTCCTCCTTTGTTTCTGACAGTCAGGTACCGCAAATGAGATGCCATCTGTCCTGGTTAAACAACTCCTCGCAGAGCAATCAATTGTTAGATAAGCGGGGAGTGGGAAGGATTATGTAACAAATGAATAAACATTTCAATCAAACATAAGCTGCAATCTATGGTGTCTGTGTGCCCAACAGTAACAGGAAGTTAGTTTCCTCAACCAGGTTGTCTCTGACTGACCCTTTTAGTTCCCAGCTTCACCTTCCGCTTCAGAATCCCAAAGTCAATTGCTGCTTCCTCTCGTGGCGTTCTGCCATAAGCTCCGAGCACTCTTGATTAAGAGAGAAGCACTATTGATTTTCTTTTCCTTTTTCAGAGCCCTGCCAGAGCCCATGTGACCATATAATCTGAAAAATCTTGGCAGCTAACACAGCAAGGACATCATTTTTCACATATTCACAATGTGAACCGAGGATTTTTAGTCGAGTGGAGATAGCAGCAGAGATTGCTGCGGTAATGCTCAACAGAGACAAACGTTATCCTCACCTCATCTCATGTTGTCAATACATATAAGACCATCAGAAAACCCTAAACAGTAGCTTCTATACAGGACAGAAAATGTTAATGAATGGGTATAATAAGTATGAAATAGATGTGAATCAAAACCCATTGGGGATTTGAGACAGGGCATTTCTATCCTTGTGTGTAGAATTTGCAATTTAGAGGAAGTGTAACTTGGTAAAGAGGAAAGAGTCGGTGTATGACAAAATGCAACCCGACGTCACATCCACGGAATACTCTGATCTACTAAAGAGAAGAAATAAATTGCAGATTGCAATAATCTGTATATCTCTCAGCATCCCTCATTCAGAAGCCGCGGGGGCCTTCATGTAATGTAAAAATGTGAAAGGACCTCTCCAGAGCCTATGTTTTATTGGTCAGCTCTGAGCTAAGGTAAAATAATTGCACTGCCACATGGCAGGACCCATTGAGCATGGATATAGAAACATACCCATTTTGCTGCTGCTGTATGGCTGGTTTTCTATACCAGACATGATGCACTAATAAACATATAGATCCATGCAATTCAACCAGATTGAATGGACGGGATTTTTACTTTAAACAATAAAAAAAAAAACACTGTGAGCAATAAAGCCAAAAGCAAGATTTAAAGGATACTCACTGACCCCAGTCCATGGTTTGCAGTAAGTTGTTGCATTGATAGCATGTTTTCCTTCATCACGTCACAGGTAAACTTGTCAGCTCGGTCCACTGAGCTGACTCCTAAAACAGAAAAAAAAAAATTTTAGCCAGAGACAGTTTGTTCTGCCACATTAAGCTCCATTTAAAAACAAATTGTTCTCACTGGGCCACAAACAACCACACAATTTGCATGACGTGCGTGACCGAGGCACAACTTCTACACACAATTTTTGACAGTTTCACAGTTTGTTATTGTTGCTTTTTGACCATAACACTCCTGTTTCTACATTCTAACAATAGTATCAAGCTGTCCTCTGACCAGAAGGCCCTGGCATATGTGGCTCCAGGACACAAGTGTGTTAGTCATGGGGTGATGTGCCGCATGGATGAATAACCACAAACGGTCTTCCCTCTGCTTGCACTGTTTTTTGTCTGCTCCCTCATTGAGAGCATGAGCTCTCAATTATCAGTGCCGGGGCGGCTGATCTACTCCGCCAGATCTCAGAGGAGGCCGCGGTCACTGTATCACCTTTCCTTCACAGTGCTCTCTTGGACGACCGTTGAAGCACAGCAACAACAACAATTCACGTAACACGATAGACAAACAAAGACTTCATACTTGGTCTTTGCATGCATAGTAAATTGGAGAGTTTCAGGTGGCTGTGAATGTATTGATCTGTAATATCATCCTGCAGGTACACAGTCTGCCAGGATCAATAAAAATAGTCACCCGAGATTTACACTCAGGAAAACAGTCTTTAAATAAATGTATTAAAAAGTAAAATACTCAACTTCTGTGCTGTGACATGCATCCTTGTAAAAAAAATATATATATATGCCAGCGTCAAAACTGTCATTATTCTCCCGGACAGCAGTGGTTATCACTGTTTCACATTAAACGCGTATTTCCTTGAAAGCAGGTGTTGCAAAGACACTGCAGCACATTCATGCGTTTCAAACGCGAATGAAATTTGCATTAGAGAGATTATGACCCACAACCGAGCCGAAACCGCCACTTCAGAGCGGTTTTGCAGCACAGGAGCTCATCCTTGGGAGATATGTAAGTTGTTCTTGTAAGAAAATAAACACGGAGTAATAAAAAATGAAATGAAAAATTCAGTCTGATTCGGGTTAATGTGAGAAATCCTCAGCACAGAGTCTCTGAAGTGCAGCAAAAATCACAGATACAGACACCACAAAAATGACAGAACAAGCAGGATGCAAAAACAACATGCCTGCCCGAGGCCCTAAGGCTAATAACAAGGCTAAATTCATGTTAACACTGCACCCTAACATGCATTCTTCAGCAACACTGATGAGTACACGTGATTATGAAATCCACATTTCATCACTCACTGGCAGGTTCTTCCCTATCCTGACGATAATTATTAAGAGAATTACATACAGGCAGCACATGTCATTAGGGGGCTCTGTAAAAAGAAAAAAAAAAGAAAAAAGAAAGGGGGTGACACACAGGGGCCCATGGGCTTCTGCATCTTTTTAAGTGTTGGTAATAAAAAAAAGTAGTCACCACCTCCTGAAGAGCTCCTGGCCAATGGGAGCCCATTGAGCAAACTTTTATGTGTCCTCAGAAAATGCTTGAGCATCCCCTGCACTGCTTCCCTCAGCCAGTCCTCAACATGCGCAGGTAGGACTGACTTCAGGTTGGGAATTTCCTGTCCTTGGCTCCTTCTGCTCCTGTGTCTCACCCCTTCGTCCTCGTTTTCGTGCCCGTCTCCGTCTCCTGTCACGGAGGAGAGAGAAACATGGCCTCCCACAGCTCCACTTCGACGAGGTAAACCTCTCAAGTTGTTTTTTTCACTTTTTTTTGGCAGCAACATTTGCCTCTGAGAATTTTTTTTCGTGTTATTCCCATGACAACATGGGCCGATTTCATACTGGGTGTTTATAAGTCTAATTCTAATCTGCAGGCAGCAAGTGGAAATATTTACATTTTCCTCTGTATGATCACAGATCTTTATCTTCGCATAGATTAGAGAAGCTGCCCATTTTCACTCACACTTGCACACATGCAGTCTACTGCATGATATTAAAAGTGAAAGGGTCAAAAGGTCTACACCAAGAGGCTTGGTAGACACCAACCCTCTGTTTACTGGTCCAGGGCTTCCATTGAGCTGGTCACGAAAAGCCTGAATAAATTAAATGTATTCTTGATAACTGTTTTAATCTCCAAAGACATGTTCACACATCTATGACAGAACCATTTCTGCAACAGTTAGTTTTAACATGACTGGACAGTACAGGTGAGGCCTTTTTGCTCAACATCACTAAGGCGTAAAAAACAAAAGAGCAGAGATCAAGTCAGGAGTTTGGTCTCACTCTCATAGGATTCTGGGAGCAATCTAAAGACATCACAACATGGGAGGCAGAAAAGGGAAAGTCCCATCACATGAAGATGAATGTCGGGAATTGCAGTGGATTACGTGTCATTACCTGATTGACTTGATTGATTGATTACATGATAGGATATTTACCGGAATACATGGGGATTTTTCTTTACTTTTGAACTGTGGCAGGTCTAATGTAGTATTGGGTCACTCCCCTGTGTAACCGCAGCTCCAAAACGCCTATGATTTTAGAGGACGCACATACTGCACTTCAAAAGCACATGTAAATTGGTGCCCGTTTGATGATATTTCATGTCTTCAGTGTCTGTTGAAATTACACATTTAAGAATCATTCCATTCAGCTGAAAAGCCTCAGTTCAGACACCTGTCTGCATCCGTCAGATGGTTGCATGTCATTACTGACAGTGAAATGCATTAAAAAAGCAGTTCTGTTCCCGCACCAACCCAAAATGTGAGAACACAAGACATCTGCAGGTCTTTTTGCAAACCTATTCATAAATAACCATGAGTGTGTGAATATATGAAGGGTAAAATGGTAAGGGCTTCCCTCATGTTACATTTAAAAAGTGACATTTAGTTGAGTCAGTGCACACTGCAGATGGAATTCAGACACCGACTCTGGGGCTCTGAAGATGCTGCCTTAAGTGTAGGGCATAATGTTAGAACCTAACATCCCCTCTGCAGAGACCTTACTGACTTAGTCATTAGTCATTTTACTGACAGCACACACACACACACACACACACACACACACACACACACACACACACACAGCTACTAACTCCTCAAGCAAATCCACATTTGTAATGAATATATTGGGCCACTAGAGATGTCTAACGTCACATGTGTCAAACTCAAACCTAATCCGGCCCTCCACGTCATTTAATTTGGCCCACGAGAGCTTGAAAGGCATATGGTTTTCTGAAAATCAAAGTCGGTGCTGGTTTACGGCGTTTAGTGAGCTTAAACTACATCTCCCACAATGCAGTTCTTCCGCTTAATTGCAGTATTCCTCCATCTGGCGTTTACCTACTCCACGGTATTCTAACAGGTGACAAATGTCTAAGAAGAGAAAAGTTGGCGCAGAGAGAGGGAAAATTGACGAAATATGGGCAAGCAGATATATGTTTGTGCTTCAAGGAGAAAACACGGTATGTCTTCTGTATTATCTGGGCCGTTTAAGTGTGAAGGAATACAATTTGCGTTGCTATTTTGACACCAAGCACCAGCCTAGCATGCTAACCTTAGCCTCCAAGAAAAAACTTCTAAAATTGTCCAAAGAATAAATAGGCAGGCTGCATTCGCGGATAATTTGTTTACATAGGCAAAGGCATAAAGCTTTTGAACAAGGTAAGGTTAGCGTTTGATGAAATTCATCTTTGGCTCAATTGAAAAGTTTGATCTATGATTGATGGTGTCATGTGGGTTTCATAACCAGATAAATGAAAACGATTTATGACATAATAACACATGGAAATTTGCCAAAATGTATTTGTACATGCATGCAAAATTGAATATAGTATAACCAAATGCAGAGACAGCTATTTAACAACATGTAACAATATTTTAACTAATGAATTGCAAGCTATATATCATATGACCAGCCCAATTAGCACTATCTTTCTGGCTCAGTTTCCACCAAAATTACATGATACACAATATGGTCTCATCAGAAACATTATTTCAACATCAGGTTTAATTTAGGGACATATCCCATTTGCAGACTTTAAAAATTCTAAACCAGAATGCAAAGCAAGCACAGTTTTAAGGAATTGAGACCTTTTTCTCTTCATGTGCTCACGGTGAGCATAAAGGTTGCCAGCACTTACTTCATCTCATCCCTTGGGTGTCTTTTATTGATTCAAAGAAACTGTCATAGAGAATTACATGCAAGACTGAATGCTGATTTTCTCCATCATTCTCTCACAGAAAGCAACCGTGGCATCTATCAATGGCGGCACCTGTCTGTATGGCTCTACTGTCCCTTCTCCTCGCTCCGGCTCATGGACGTAAGTCACCCACAGCGCAGCGCACAATCACTGACACTGATCACAAAAACTGTGTCGCATGTATTGCATAAAAAAGCGCCCTCACTGTGAGTCTGTTTGCCTGGTAAACACAGACGAGGTTAGTGTTGACGCCTGCATGTTGACCGTTGCTAGGTCATTCTCTTTATCATAGCACACAAAGCAAAGGCCAGAAATAGCAGACGCACTGTACTGGTCTGTATCATTGGATTAAATCAGATTAAACGTCCACCCTCATAACCACAACAAACCCATTCTCTGCTGTTTGTTTGTGAGCACAATAAATCCAACGTGAATGCCCAGCGTGATTCACGTACAGTCGGTGTGTTGCTTTGTGTAATTTGCCTGATTGTCACAGCACACACATGCCAAACGCATGTAACATCTTAATTGTAGTTCAACTCCCACTCATTGCACTAATGACCGGCTCTCTGCGCGTAATGCCGCGGCAGGCAGTAACTTTAACAACTTGAGGTCCACATGCACAGTCAGATAAGTGTTTAGTGGTAGTAAATATGGGACTATAAATACCGTCTCACCACTTGATCCCATTTCTCAGCAGTTCTGTGAGATGTGGGAACAGCTTCCAGATGTTTTGGGTTCCCGCTGCTCAGTGTAAATGAGCTGACTCAGGTTATTGAATGGGAAGCCCCTCTGGCTGTCACAAAGCTTGTTTCATGCAGTTATTTTTTTTTTTTAAAGAGGCTTTTCCACTTCTCAGCTGCATGTGTTGGGACCCATAGATAGCGCCCTCTACTGACACAGTTGAGGAGGTGAATTTTCCCTGCATGAAAAATCCGAATTGCCCTCTGCAATCGGGTCAGATGTTTTTTAAAAAAATAGGAATTAAATCAAAGCCAGCCGTTCACTTCCATTCAAAGGAAAAAAAAAACACAACAACATTGAAACATTGAATGTTTTTTTTGTAAATTCAAGTAACTGGAAATAACACGACTTGGAGGACAACAACTGAAAAATGTTAACGAAGACATTAATGGAAGATTGATGTATTGCAAGTCAGAGTTTCGGTCTTGATCAATCATGCACACAAACAAATTGATAAAGGCTCCCAACAAAAGCCTAAGCCTATTAAAATGTAATGTAATAAATGATGGCTCAATGACCATCGTCATGCAATACTAGCCCCTTTGTCGACATTACATTTCCATTTCGGATTACATAAGTGCATCACAAGGTGTTGTGTATGGTGTGTGTATATGTGTGAATCACTGTCGAAAAAACAAACAAAAACTCTGCACCGCAGTGTATTGTGACGATAATCCACTGGGACATTTAAGACCTCGCCATTCCCTTTGTATCTATCTCCTGAGGTAAACCGACAGGGAATATATTGCACTTGTCAAGTGCTGCAAATAACAAGCCTAACAAGATTATTTGCTTTTTGTATTATCCTATCAGAACTTGACCTCAACAGACTGGATGGTGATACCGTTTGCCCACCAATGAGAAGTGGACAAGATGACCTTCCAGGTAAAATGGCACCTAGGGAATGATCATTTATCACTTAGCTGTATTCAGACAGAAGTTTGAGAGACAGGATTTGGAAAACCACAAACCTAAGCCTTGATAATTCCCAAAGGAGAATGTGCAGCAAGGTGGTATGTTTAATTAGTTGAACAGGGTGGGCCGCCTAATGCCTTAAGACAACTTGAGATTTCAAATGAGGCAAATAAAATGTTCCACTTGAGCTTTACAGAATTTTATTTGGAACAATTTAAACTCAGCAAGATTGTTATTGCTCACCACTGCCCACGGCTGTGTCACGCCTTCAGAATTAAGAATTAAGAACACATCTGCACGGATTGTGCACTGGGTTTTAATGAAGCCTCATCCAAACAAGCAGTTTCACATGGGAATAACGACAATGTATGATTGACTTTGTCCCTTTTGCTATGCCATTATAAACGTAAAAAAGTTACCAAAAGGACCAAAGTAAAAATAATTCTAATATGGTGAGTATGTCTGTGAATATGTATTTTCCCCAAATATTCCCTGAAGTGATAACATTACCAGAAAACCTAATAAGCTATTATTATAGCAAGACTTATTAAAAAGCATGAAAAAAGAGCATAACTCAAATTCTATTAAGTATCATCCAGCAATACTGAAACAGTCAGTTCTACATGCTAGCTGTATCAGACATCACATTAAACTTTATTATACGCAAAGTTTGTTTAATCATTTGTACACTTTCTATTAATTATGGTCATAAAATGTTATTGCGAAATTCTCTGTGTGATAAGAAATAAAAGACAGTTAAGCTGTTATTTCTACTACAGTAAAATAGATTGCACATTTTCCTTTGTAGGTTTTGATCTGATCACTCAGTTCCAGCTGGATGTGATCGCTCTGAAAGGTGTGCGGAAGGTGGACGGCTCCACTCCCCTCCAGGTGGCCTACCGCCTCGACAGGGAGGCCAACTTCCAAATTCCAACAATGTAAGTACAGTAAAGAGGTTTTAAAAGGAACCACATAGATAAAACAGACACATACACGCATGCTGGAGAACAGCAGTGGACGTCTGATGCAGGTGTTGTGTTATTACAGGTCTGGCACAGATGTTCCTGCGTGGCGAGCAGCATGTAATTGGGGGAGAAAAACATGTCTAAACCTATTTGTCATCTCTTAGACACAAAACGAGAGTAGTGGAGAGAAGTATTTTTGTATGAGTATGTGGGTGAGTGAGTGGGGAGGTTGGAGGGAAAACAAGAATTTGTACCATGCTTGAAGCAAGTTGTATTTTCAGGAAATACATTTTCAACATTTTTTTGACATTGATTATCTTGAGTAGATTGGGCCCCTTAAACGGTTTGGAAGAAAATAAAATAACAGGTGCTGACATGAGTGTAGCTTTTTCCTACTTTTTAATTAAAGGATAACTGTACCAATGGGGTTAGGCTGGGAGGCCATAGATCCCGAGTGGATTGCCCTCCCCTCTTTTGGAAAAAAAATAAATAAGGGAAACAAGTCCAATTGCTCAAACAGAAAACTGAATCTAAGCCTAAAAAAACAGCCTTCTTCATTCGCTACAATGCAACCAGTTTTATTTTTTGTCAGACCCTCACTGCCTGGTCTTTTCAAATATGTAAACAAACAAATGTGTTCATTAATGTTGATAGAAAATACAGTCGGGTCAACATTAGTTTTCCATCAAAGTGTGTCTTGTTTTTGTAAATTAGTTGTATATAAATGTAATGCAGGGTTGCAAGCCAAACTAAATGTTTTAATATTTTTGGTGAACTAAGAAGCCTGGAAATCCAGTTCCCAGGGACAGATGGACCTTTTGCTCTAATGATAAATTCAGCTCTGCGAACCACAAGACATTTCTGTCTCAGTGTTTTGTACAGGTGAACGAAATGCTGTTCAAGGCATGAGTGAGAAACAACCGAGTGTGCATGTTAATGGATCACTACTTTGTATAACCAGAGACGTCTCGGGGTTTCTCAGTGGGCCTGCTCCAGTCTGTTCTAGCTAATCTTTTCCTGCAGGCCAGCTTTCCTTAGAAGCCATTATGCAACTCACTGGCACCCTGCGTTGACACCACTAGGGCCTGTCACACTGAATATAAAGACATGTTTATTTCCCCCACGAGTCCGGTAGAACAGACTTTGCTTTGAAGTCCATCCTTGCCTAAGCTGCACTTGCTTTTTTTTTTTTTATCCTGCAGGGCGAAAGCAGCACATATTTTAGACTTTCTTACCTCAGGCAAAGCTAGAGAGTGGCCTTCATTTGTTTTAGTGGGTTACAGGAAACTTAGGTTTTATTGCCTCACCTTGATCGTTTACAAGACGGTAAAAGTCCGGCTGCAGCGCCCATCTATGAATGCACCACCTACTGAGAATTTGGCTTGTTAAAAACACAGAAAGCACCAGACTGGGGATAGTAACCACAACTGCATTCTGTAATGAAAGCAGTGATTTATGCACTGAGGCAGACTCTCTTACTGTGCTTTTGTGCCATAACATTTACAATATCCTTGTTTCTCGAAGCTCGGAAGAAAATATATTTTGGGAGCGAGCTTTCTGTTTTCCCTCTGAGCATCAGTCTATAAAATTGTGACAATACTTTAAACATTCCATCCTGATATCGAGACTGATTTGCACCCCTGTTCTCTGTTCCCATCTCAGGCTGAACTTTCCTCGCGGTTTCCCAGACGAGTACTCCTTCATGGTCACCTTCCGCATGATCAAGAACACCGTGAGCAAGGTGTGGAACGTCTGGCAAATAGTTGACGAAGACGGCAACAAACAGGCCGGAATGAGGCTGAATGGCGACCAACAGGCTCTGGAGTACTTCCTGATGGGCGCCGACGGCAACCTGCAGACGGTCACCTTCCCCGGTCTTTCTGTGCTCTTCAACACCAAGTGGCATAAGGTGATGATTGGCGTGGAGCGCGACCAGGTCACTCTGTATGTGGACTGCCAGCCCGTGGATCAGAAACCCATCAAGGGCAAAGGCCCCATCAACACAGAGGGAGACACTCTTATTGGCAGGCTGGAAGCTGATCCTGATGCCTCCGTAGTGGTAAGTGAGGAACGAGAAAAGCCTACTGCATTTAATCATTCTCACCAGCTCTGCTTACGAGCCCTGTCATTGAAGTGGCGCTCTCTGTGAACACATTCAGGTTTATATGTGTGCTGAGCTCTGCTTTAATTCTAAAGTGCTGCTGTCACAGCAAAGCTGCTCAGCTGGGTTCCAGTGGAAGGAGAGAAAAAAAAGAACGCGTAATCCCTGCTGAAAATTGCATTGGTGGGACAGAAAAAATATATAAATAAATATCGTGCCCAACCTCCCGTAGAGAGGGCACAGATTCAAAAAAGAAAAAACGGTGTATGCAAAAGCATCAAAGCATTTCAGCAGTCTTTTCAATGTCACATAGAAAGGAATGCATATGCGGAGCTTATCTGTGGTAACGGTAACATCTCTTTTCAGTTTGAACTGCAGTGGATGTTGATTCACTGTGACCCAAAGAGAGCCCAGAGAGAGAGCTGCAATGAGCTGCCTGCCACCGAGGTACAGTAACAAGGATCCGCTCAGCATCTGCTGTGGTTTGTGGTTTTGTTCGGTTGATGGGCCCTCTAGCATGCTGAGAGGAAAACAGGGCTGCGATGCAGAGATGGAGCTGCAGAGGTGTAACAAATACTTATGAATCCCAAAGCTGCAATTCATCCAAAAACAATCTGCAGATTTAACAAGTTTTTGTTCATTGTTGAACTGCAGTTTGGAGTTGCAGTGTTCTTGGACGCAGAGGTGGTCAATAATTGCAAACTTTACTCACAAAGAGGAAGTGTGATTGCATTAAGAAAACCAATCTACACTGTCTGCATGGGGCCACATTTTGGTGAAAATGTAATTCAGTACAGAATGCAACACTTTTGTCAACATCAGTTAGTAGTTAAGAAAATACAAAAGGAACTAATACAAAGATACTCTATGTAACTAAGCTCAATCGTGTCGTCATTGGAAGGCTAAACATATGCTGAGAAGTTATCGCAAAGGTGCTAAAAACTGGAATGAGAGGAATTAAAAGTCTCCGTTTAACTTCAACAACTGTCCCTGGTTCAGGAAAACTACCTGGTGTTATTTAATTATCATTTTAATGCAAACCTGCCCCCTGCTGTTTGACTCCATTAGAAGTGATTTTCTCCTCTAAATCAGCAAACTCAACCAAATGTAGAAAAAATACTGTATTTGCTGAAAAAAGAAGTTAGATTCGACATGGTAAAAATGTCACGATAAAAAGATTATGCAGCGTTTATGTAATTACCATATTAGACCAGAAGTGCCTGAAAACAAAAAGGCCATTCTGCCATATTGTCAAAGCTGTATATATTTATTCATTTATTAGCTCTCATATGTTATGATGAAGTCGCTTTAGAGCCGTTTGAAACAATTAACGGTGCAAACTAATTGGGAATCAGTGATACATTATTTGATGGGTTAGGAGACCAATTTAAATGTTTATAATTAACTGCAGCATAGTGAGTTTTTAGCAAACATGGGTCAATGTTATCCTGAAATGAAAATATGCGAGAGGCCCTCTGACATCTATAAGATAATTTCAGTTTGGCTTTAGTGCAAACAATGAGATTTCTGCCTCTAAGAAATGAAACTCCACTCTGCTGTCTCACATCTGATTGTGTTTAAAGTCTGCAGTGCCCACAAATCAGGATTAGTCTGGAAGGTGTTTTTGTTTTTTTGTTTTTTATTGAACCATGGGCTGTGTGATCATGTGACAGCATGACATACTCACGTGTGATTGTGAACAGGTGTGCTTCTGCTGAAACTTTTGGTGAGGGTGGTGTGACTACTTTCACTAACTCTACCTTTATCCGATTTCTCTTGCTTCTTCAGATGTTTGCCAATGCTGAGGTATTTATTCTCCTTCTCTACCTTCTTTTTGCTGTTTGATTTTAAACCAGTAATCTACTAAAGTGCTTTGGTTGCCTAATTGCCTCATTGCTTTGTTCTAAATCTAATTGGTGGTGGTTATGTTCTTTTTTCAGGTTTCTGCAGGTAGACATGTATATTTATGAACTTTTTTTATACACATGCAGCAATTCAGACTGTAAATAAATTTAGCACAGAGAATATAAGTGAGTGTGCCAATTATAAGCACACCCACAGGACATATGTTCTGCGAGAGGCTTTGTTTACAACCTTAAATGTTGTCTTTTTTGGAACATGAGTATGTTCCATAAACCTTTAATAGTTAATGTGTGTATATACAGTATATATATATATATTTAGTATTGGTCAATTTTACCAACTTACTCCTTTCTATAGCCTGACAGATCAATCCAAGGCCCCCCAGGAGCCACTGGCCCAGAGGGCCCCCGAGGGGTCCCAGGAGAAAATGGTAGAGATGGAAGAGATGTAAGTATTTCCTCGCAGATCACTGCCATATTATTTTGTCTTTTATTTTTCAGATGACTTATGTCATTGTGCAGCTTCTCTCTGCACCACCACTTTCTTTGACCGTGCCATTTTATTTTGCCTCTACAGGGTCTTCCGGGGTCTCCTGGCAGTCCAGGCGCTACTGTAAGTATAGCTCTAAATGATTCACTGGATTCTCCTTCTCTTAGCGCATTTATTGCAGTGTTCAGATTGTTTGCCCTCTGATAACATCAGGGGAAGGATTCACTCTACGTCTGGTTTCAGGTACTCGCACAGTTTGAAAACACATTTGTCCCAGATAATAAGATTCCTGGTTTTTTGTTCTTTTTATTATGACAAATGTTTTTTGCAGAATTGCCAAACAGTTTTTTCTGCACTGATATTTGTTGGCCGAGTGTTAACCCAACTTACATTTTTACAAAAACGTTTAACTCTCTACAGACAAGATGCTTTGTTGACTTAATAATTAACCACGTGAGAGTAAATATATTGTGCTTGGACAGTATTTTGGTAACTCAGATTGGTATCAGATGCTCTAATTGAAACACGTACACATTGAGTCAAGTTGTTGATTATCATTCTTCCTCTATCGATTTTCTGCTGACATCATCAGAACCATAAATAACTCACTTTGTATTATGGGACAGCAAATGTCAGGTTATAGTGACATCCAAAATTTAAGTTCAACAAAGAAAAGGAAAATATTCATATCCTAAATTCTGTTTTAAACCAGAGTGAACACATAGAACGTTTAATGAGTGTATAAAATATATTTTGCCGTTCATCACCTCAGTGTTAACACTTTTGTCTATTAGAATAGGAACTCTGGCTTTGCATTGGATAATTTTTACTTGGGCTTGTCAAAGGTTTTGAGCTGTTATTTCAAACAAGGCTAACACTGAAATTCTCTTGATAACCTTTTCTTTGAAGTACAGGCCTAATAGTTGAAATAAAATAAAAAAAACTCACAGTCAGTAGATCATACACCGGGAAGTCCAGAACAGGCAAACACAGAGGCAAGCAAGGGTCGATCATGAAAGACCTACATAGAGGGAAAAAAAATGCCACAGCATGTAAACACAATAACAATAATATTCTGGGAAGGAACAATCAGAGCATACCATATTATGGATTTGTCATAAGGTAGTACAGGTGACAGGGGCTGTGTACGTGTGTATTTAGATTAAAAGATAACTGCTGCTTGACTCATTCTAATAAAGATAATTATGGATTTAGGAGAAAAACAATACAGTCTAAATAAAAAAGTATATACACTGACGCATTAGACATGAAACCTCTGTCACTGTTTGTACCTGAACCGTCCAAACTGGAGTCACTGACGCACATCATAGCTGTTTTCCTGCTTGTTATCTGCAGAGACTCATGCAGATCGTGGAAACAGCACGAGCGGCCCACCTTCTATTGATTAAATGTTAACTGTCACTGCCTCTTTGTAGCTTAGCAACGGGGCCAAGAGATACAGGAAGAAGATAAAGCTGTTTGATTCTTGTTGTGTCTGTTTCCCAGGGCAGCAAAGGGGAGCAGGGGGAGATCGGTCTTCCTGGACAGAGAGGCCTGTCCGGTCTTCCAGGAGTTGGTGTAAGAAACATGTTATCTACTGACACATATTCTTTATAATATCTGACGGTGCTCTTATGTGCGTATCTGTACAAGTATGTGTGTATACGTACTCGCTTGTACCTAAATATGAGTGAAATCTTAATTAATGTAGTTGTCCATGAAAGTGTATTGGGGAGAAAAAGGAATAACTGTTGATTTACCTGTGTGGTTGTGTTCTGCAGGGTCCTATTGGCTCGATGGGTCCCAGGGGGCCTGTAGGAGAGAGAGTGAGTAAATATTTAGAGCACTTCACACCCAGCAGTTGCAAAAATGACCCTATTTTTGAATGTGGTGATTGTGTTACTGATTCCTTTTTTCCCTTGCAGGGTCTGCCAGGCTTTCCTGGACCTGCAGGTCCTTCTGTAAGTGGAAAAGGAATTGTTAAGAGTAGAACATGCATGTATAAGAAATAGGATGTCATAATGAGGAAATGAACAATACACTTAATATTCATCTTTTGTTTCACAGGGCCCAACAAGTGAAGGACCCGCTGTAGGTGTTCTGTTTTATTCTCTGACTTACACATGCATTGCCATGGGTCAAACGGTCACCTGAACAGTTGTGTGTTTATTTGTGTTTGTATAACAGGGACCACCAGGAAAACCAGGAATCCCAGGAGATGAGGGAAACATTGGTCCTGAGGTCAGAGTCTAAATGTTTATTTTATCATTATTGATCAATATGAAAAAAACAAGTTGTGGAAGTCAGGTGGAAACGATGTCAAACTAAAGTTAATGCTGGATATGAAATGTACTGACAGGGTCCCCCTGGACCCAGAGGGACACTAGGCACCCCAGGGCCTCCTGGGATTCCAGGTCCACCAGGGCCTGTGGTAAGCACCAGATCTATCCGTTACGTTACACTTTCCTTTCATGTTGTATTTCATATATTTACGAGGACCTTATGCTGATTTAAATGTTTTTCCCAAATATGAGCTGTTATGGTTATTGAATGAAAAGCCTAATTAAATGAATTTGATGACAAAAGTCTCTTACACAAACTCTTGACATCCTATTGTGGCATGTCATCACGGCTTGTTAGAGACTATTAGAGTAGACTAGGCCTGGTCCAAAAAAACAATTAAAAACTCTACAGTAAACTACTGACAGTTTTAAGCCAAGTTTACAAACCTAAAATATCAGTATCTGCATGCCCTTTTGCTCAATAGAATGCACAATCTGAATCTTGGTCACCTGCTGTATGTATGCTAATAATCCTAATTTCTAGTCTCTATTTGGACACTTAATTTATCATTTCCCTTTGAGTTTTCGGTGATGCATGATACAATCTCTTTTCACATAACCTCCCTGGGCATCTCTGCTGTGGTGGACATCTCTGTTACTCTGCTATGTTTTAGGGACCGCCTGGTGCCAACAATGAGGGAAGTGGGGACCCTGTGAGTGTTTTATTCTCTTACACACTGGCAAATGTTTCTTGGATGCATGACATGGTGGTGGTTCTGAGCCAAATGAGTGAGCTATGTGAGAGGTTATGGAGCAGCCACACCTGTTGAGAATCTGGCTGGTCTCATGTCTCACTTATATCCTGTTTGTTGTGTTGAAAGTGTCCCGCTTCCTGTCCTGCTGGACCTCAGGGCATTGCTGGACTCCCAGGGATGAAGGTGAGGCTGTAATAAACATAATATACTGATTGTTTTTTTGTTTTTTAATACATATTGTACATATGTTGATTATGTTTATGATTATGACTCACATGTTATCATGGTAATAATATAAAGTCTTGACATTTGTTGATGTTTTAAGGGTCACAAAGGGTTGTCCGGTGAGCCTGGAAAAGACGGATTGCCTGGAGAGAAGGTACGTGCAGAGATTGTGGAAACAGAAACTTTTTTTTTCTATTAAGAGCTCATTTACGTTAACATTTGACAAGTCCCTCTGCATCACCAAGCCACTGTTTGTATCCTAATTTCAATGAACAAAACAAAATTGATGCTAAAAGCAATGTGTAAATACAGTAATTGATTTGATTGTAGCATAAAAACAGCCTTATATGATTTGATTACCTTTCCTCTTCTAATTGAATTACTTTGCTCTTGTTATTTTCCACAGGGAGAGGCTGGAGCAGCAGGTGCTCAGGGACCAACAGGTCGCATGGGGGATGATGTAAGGGATCTCCTTTAATTCAGTGCCTTGTATTGTCACAGTGATGTACTGTATGAGTGAGTGTAATTGTTTTTTCACGGGTCACTGTAGGGTCAAAGAGGGCCCATTGGATTCCCTGGAAGTGCTGGAGAGAAGGGAGACAGAGTAAGTTTAACAAACATTAAATCACACATTCTTTTTCCCAAACCTTTTTATATATAGTAAATGACACTGCCTGAAATATAGTTTTACTACAGTGATAATGCAAACATTTTGTAGCCTTGTATTTATGGATAATTAAACTGACTGCCTCTTTGTTTGTAGGGTGCTCCTGGTTTCAATGGTGTCCCAGGACCCACAGGTCCACCTGGAGCTCCTGTAAGCATTTGATGTCACAATTTTTTTTCAAATTTAATGCAGGAACACTAGGCCAGGAAATAAGTTACTAATACTCATGCGCTAATAAAATTCAATCCTTCATTTCAGGGTACAGAGGGAATTCGTGGACGTCAGGGTTTGGATGGTGAAAAGGGTGATGACGTGAGTTCTATAAACAATTGATATGGCGTCTGACAAGATACAACATATGACCAAAAATAAATAAAATACTGCTTCAGATTTATGACCTTTGCTTTGATTTCTAACAGGGAGAGGTGGGAGCTCTGGGAGAGCAGGGACCTTCAGGAGAAAAAGGAGATGCTGTAAGTGTTCTGACAACATTGTGGCATTTGTTTAGCACACAGTTGTTTATAATGTGACTGGATAATAAGTGTGTGGTGTGATATTACAGGGTGAGCCTGGCACAAATGGCTTAAATGGACTTCCTGGAACTGATGGCACCAAGGTGATTTTTGATGTTAAACAGCCAGTACTTTGATTCAATAGTCACGATATTCCATATCAGAAAAAATCCAAATCCGAGTTTCAATCCCTCAGTGGTGCATTGTTTACATCGCATGGCAAGGCTGTGTAATTGTTTAAGATACTTCCAAATCTACAGTATCCCTCTAATACATAAATCTTTTACAGTATAACTCTATAGAAAGAGAGACTAATTGATGAAACATGAAATGAACATAAACAATTAATTTTCCAAAGTTCAAAATATAATTGCATTAATAAACTGTGAATGTGCTCAACAGGGAAATCCTGGAACCGCTGGAGCTATGGGTCTCAGGGGGGTTGTGGGTATTCCGGTAAGTCCAACATAATTTATATTCCTTGTGCTTCGATAGCAATAAAAGTTTACACTTCTCATCAAATTTATGTCACACCAATTATGATATGTGGACCATTTTTATTGTTATGCGATGAATGTGAGTGAGCAGTGGAGATGAATGGACAGAACTCCTCTTTGAAGCCAAAGAGTGGATCAGATATTTAAAACATTAAAGTCATGCAAACAGCAGGAAGGCAAATCTGATTCTACAGTGAAGCTGTGAGGTGAAAGGCTACTGATATGGCTGGAATGGTTAACATGACTCTAGCAACAGCTGCACAGTGGAGAAACTACATCATAGTGTATATCCTTATCTCACAGTTGCCTTACACAAGTTGTGCAGTTTTTGCTCTT
Source organism: Colistium nudipinnis (assembly GCA_016785305.1). NCBI lineage: Eukaryota > Metazoa > Chordata > Actinopteri > Pleuronectiformes > Rhombosoleidae > Colistium > Colistium nudipinnis. Next base: position 479,947 of record JAFBJU010000517.1, on the reverse strand, counting down.
TTGTTTCCAGGAGGCTAACTTTTCAGATGTCGGTGGTTGAATAAACTGTATAAGGGGACAATGTATATGTGCAAGTGAGAACAAATATACCTTTAAAAGTCATGGCTTCATGCTTGAAGATGGTGGTCTGTTGAGACCTTTCCATTAGTGCCATCAGCAGGTTGACCTTTGGGGCTTTTAATGAAATACATTGAGGCTAATGGCGCCATTGGCTACGGTAAAAATTATGCCAACATTCAGATCAAAACATGACTCTGAGGCTTTCAAGGTTGTCACAATTTTAGCCACTTCTGTTTTATAAAGTGCCGAATCAGATCTGTATCGGTCTTAAATGGTAGTTTTAAATCTGATACAAGGATGTAACTAACAATATCTATATTATTGATTAATCTCATTTCATATTTTTATATATATATATATATTTACGAAACTGAATAAACTCTAAGAAACAACAGGAATCATCATATTTGAAAAGCCAAAACAAGGATCTTGATAAGAAAATTAATTAATTTTGAAACGTTTTAAATGCAATCTCTCTTTCCATTTTTTTTTCCAGTGACGTCAGTTTCTGCTTCTATTCATATTTGTTGTGTTTTCCAGGGCCTGCCAGGAAAGCAGGGAGTAGCAGGGCCCCCTGGCGAAAAGGTAATTGGAATCATCTCAGATTTAATGAGAAATGTCAACATAGTATATTCAAAATTGTTATTGCTGCTGTAAAATCACTAGCAGAGTGCTGAAGCTGATGACAAAATAAGAATGAATGACATATTTATTTTGTGGATTTAGGGTGATACGGGTGATGAGGGACCCATTGGGCCGGTTGGACTTCCTGGAAAGATTGTACGATTACCCCAATAAGCCTCATTTCATATCAACTTTAATTATATTCATCTGTTTATATGCAAGTTATATTCTCAAAATTCTCAAACTAATTTGTTTCTAAATAGGGCGAGCCTGGAGACAATGGAGAAGATGGACAGCAAGGTGTTAAAGGAGCAACCGTGAGTTTACATTTAATCTACATTATGTCAGCAATGTAAAGTTTCTAGTTCATGACTTTATTTTTATTTTGAATTATCTATACAGGTTGCAGGTATAACACTATTGTTGTGCATGCTGTAGTTGATGTTTGGCTTTATCTATAATCAATTATCAGGGTGAATCGGGAAAACAAGGGCCAGTGGGGCCTGCAGGTCCACCAGGCATCCAGGTGAGACATTACTATTTTAAATTCCTTGAATTTATACCTAAACTGATCTCTTTGCACACATGCTATGCTATTTACAGAGGATTATGATAGTAACGAGAAGAAGTGATTGAAACATTATTCTCAACAAAGAAAACCTTGTCTAAAATGGATGTATATGTTACATAATACATAATGATGCATTTCAAGGGTGACAAAGGAGATAAAGGGGACACTGGTGCCAAAGGGATAAAGGGTCATACTGGATACAAAGGAGACCAGGTTTGACTCTTTAAATCTGTTAAAACCTGTTACTTTAAAACATCGATTATGATGAGAGTCTAAAGGTACAGGGAAGTGTGTCATGTTTTTTTGTGTTTTCCAGGGACCTGTGGGACTCATGGGACCAAAAGGAAGTCTGGTGAGACCTATTACATTTCTGTATTTGATAAGTGTTTCTGTTCATTACCATTCACTGCCAATTTAACACACTTCACTTACAATGTAACGTATATGAACAGGGGGACACAGGTATAGGAGGAGATCCCGGCGTGAAGGGAGATCAGGTATGTACAGCCATGTTTTGTTTTGCAGAACTCACATCTGCGTAAAATTGCCCCAACCGTCCTATCAAATTAAGCTTTGATGAATTGAAAGAGGTCAAATGATCTTTCTTATGTTGCAGGGTCCTCCTGGTGTTCAAGGAATCAGAGGACAGGTATTAAAAAACTACCATCTATATTTCAACCCACCCATTTGTTTCACACCTTGTACTATAACATCTACAATTTAGAATGACATTGTACATGAATTTAATAATTTAATTTAGCTTACCTTCTGCCACATGCGTCTTGATAAACATAAACGTATAGTGGGAACAAGTAATAAAGGAGTGCAAAATAGTTGATGGATTACAGGTTTAGTCTTTCCCCTGTCAGGGCGGAGTGGTACTGACCGGTTTTATTTTTATTTTTTTCAACAAAAGCACGGAGAGAAGGGTCAAAGAGGATCATCAGGGATTGATGGCAGACCAGGTCAGACTGGCCACGAGGGACTGGCTGGTCCAATGGGATCCCGAGGCTTGGAGGGAGAACCAGGCCTTCCTGGATCTACTGGTCCCAGAGGGCTACCTGTAAGTGTTAACATTAGTATTTATACACTATCCTCTCTAGGCAGTAGTCCTCTTTAATTATTATTATTTGCTTGTTGTATTACTCATTGATAAATAATGATTGTGTCATGGTGACCATAAATAAACCAACGTATACAATACATTAAGTTTACGACAATGTCCCAGGTTGTGTATATGTATGAAACAACTATACTCATAGATTCTGGTTTACACAAGTGATTATCTGCCTGATTTCACAGGGCCCAAAAGTGAGTGACGAGCAGCTTCGGGACATGTGCTCAGCCATTGTAGAAGGTTTGCTCATTTAAATTTGACTTCTTCATGTGTGAAGACATATATAATCCATGATTAAACTGTTATCACTGCTTTGTTTTACAGTATTTATCCATGGTTTGAGTTTTAATTGTATTTTTGTAAATTGCCCAATTTAGAACAACTGGCAGAGTTTAAGAAGGAGTTTCTGAAGAAGCCAGCAGCCCTGGGTGCCCCTGGTACCCCTGGACCTGCAGGACCTCCTGGACCCCCAGGACCAGCAGGAGACGCAGGAGCACAAGGAGCCCAAGGGCTTGTGGGTCCTAAAGGCCATCCAGGCTTCTTTGGACTTCCAGGCATACCGGGAAAGAAAGGTCCATAATAAGCCTTTTGACACCCATTCTCCACTATTCAATACTGAACCAACAAAGCTTGTCCTCAGATACCAAAGGCTGCTTGCTTCAGCAATACAAGAGCAAATATGTGGTTTACCAGCAAAGTGACTAAAAGAAATCTATGCTGCTGTGATGGCTTTTTGCTTATCCTTTATTTTCCTGGAGAGAATCCAGATCTACAGTTGCTGTCTTGGCAAGAAATGAAATGCTGCCTTTAGGAGAAACAAGGCAGTGGGCTCCACTCCCATACGCCTTCGTCTTCACACTTCACACAGTCATGTGCAGCGCTCTGCAGATAGAAGGAATTCATCCATATCCATGCATAACATTATGCATCAATAATAAATTAAACAAGGCTGGATTAAAGTTGAGTCATTAGGGTTGTTAATTACATACCCATAACTGTAGGAACAGCTTGCTTTTCCATTTCATCTCAGCAATAATTTGGGCGTCTTCTGTGTGTCCTTCTATTTTGTAGGTGATGCTGGGGAAAAGGGAGACAAGGGAGAAAAGGGAGAGGAAGGCGTAGGAGTCAAAGGAAGCCCAGGCACACCCGGTGCACCAGGTAAGGCCGGGTGCTCGTCATCCCTGGAGCAAATCTATTTGCTCAGAGGGACACATATTGCTACAAACAATACTTTAACTGACATGTAATCTCTGCTTTTGTGTGACAACATGTAAGTAATAATGATTATTGCTATTGTATTGCTATATATATGTTTTCACTTTTTAGAGGATGTTAATTGTGTATATTTTCCCCTCAGGTGCCCCAGGTCCCGAAGGCATTGGCAAGGACGGCAAAAACGGAGAAGACGGTGAGGCAGGAAGTCCCGGTATCCCGGGAACACCTGGTCCAAGGGGACCCTCAGGACAGCCCGGCTTGTGTGACCCATCGACCTGTACAGGTCGGCTTCCACCTCTCTACATGGTCAGTGGAAAGAAATCTGCCAGCTACAAAAACCCATAAGACATTGCAGCTCATTGACACATCCCAGAACTCATCCTGTCGAGGTCAAGTTTTAAGGGCTTTGCAGAAGCCGGGCCGTGGTGATTTTTTTTGGAGTTCCTGACATGTGTCTCCATCTGATCCATGGATCTAAGAGACACAAAGGAAAACAGAGACAAGACACAACTGTAGAATACTGTATAGATGTTTTAACTTGTTTGTGATTTTAGAGAAAGCTTAACTGATGGTGCATATTCAAAGATAGCTGCTACTGATGCCAAACCAACATGATCCTGCTAACGACGAACCTACAGGCCCATCGAAAGCCCGATTAAAGCTGCAGACCCCTGGCCATCCTGTAAGTACCTACATCAGAACAATAGAGGAACATTGTGAGATATAACAGAAGGCAGATCTCTCTTTTATCCACTTATGCATGTAACTTTTCATTCTGCGAATAAGCTCCCCAAAACTCAATGTGATTGCGTATAAGGTGCCAGTGTAACCAACTCGTTCAAATTGAAATCATGAGCCACTTAGGAACATACTTGGACAAGGTTAAACTATACTTTGACTACAAAAAAACAGCTCACATTTTTTAAATGCTTTTAAATTTCGGATCATAAATTGATATTACCTGATTTTGTCACATTATTACAATGTCTGAAAAAATATAATAAAGTGACATGATTTCAAAATTACTGGAACACCCAATCTTTTTTTTTTACAGTGTCTGCAGCTGTGTTCTATTACAATGATAAACAATTGGCAGTGATTCACATTATTGCTTAGGAGATTGGCGTCAACAAAATTCTGCAAATATTCTATTGTCAATGATTTAGCATCTAAAACAAGGATCCTGTTTTTTTGTGAACACAATATTAAATCAGGAAGACATTTCATTGTGACATGGTTACAAAACCAAGTCAACATAATCCCTACAGCTTCCTGCACAGCTCAAATACATTCACAAATCAAACCTGACCTTTAGCAAGCCGCAGGATATAATAAGCATGGCAGCCCTCCCAAAGACAGCCCATTGTTTCAATAGATCTTATCATGGCTCACAGCCGATGAATTTTAAGTTGTGTGCATAAGTGGAAAGATGCATGGTTCATAAAATGTGATTTAGCCAGAGATTGGAAATTTACATATTCACCTTACAGATATTAAACATGATGGATGGTAGAAGAGTGTAGTTCATACAATTTAAATCTGTATCAATAAACGTCACTCAAAAAATGCAAATTAAATTTTACGAAAAATGCTTAGACTCAAGTTTTACTGCACACTTACTGTTGCCGGTGGTGCGGTAGGCTTATTTAAAGTTGCAACAGCTGCTGTTGTCACTGTCAAACAAGGAGCAGAGTTTTTTTTTGTTTTTTTGCATAAGGTTTTAGCATCAATCTCAAAAGTGAGACGGGCACTTACTCAAAGAATTGTGTCAGAGCTTGTATTATAAAATGAATCTGTTCCATTCTTTATTATACAGTACAGTACATGTGTCTTTCCAATACTTACAATATGCCACTTATTTAAAATAGTTTAGCACCAATTTATTAGGAAAAGAAAGTTCCGTAATTGTTAATGTATTAAAGACATTTGTATCGGTTCAAATTGTAAATAATTTAGCAATATAACTTAAAAACAATCAATCGGCAAAACTAACTAAATTGAATATTGAAAGATGTATGGCCTATAAGCGTTACAAAATGTGTTGCTTTGCGAAGCAACTTACTATCACTCCCTGTAACACAGTCTGTTGGTTAACTAAATTAGCATTTACAGATCTAAAACAGCAATACTGAAATGGTTTGATCAATGGTAAAACAGTGACAGAAGTAGCTAACTATTACATTAAATAGCAGGGCTTAAAAAGTTGGTATTTTTTATTTCCCCACAACTGTTTGACCAAACTTGATTCTGAACTAATTGTAAAGTGTAACGCATTTAAAGTTACACTCTACCTCTGAGACGTAAAGGGCCACAATGCCCTGTATCCACTATCATTTACCAATTTGCAATCGGCTCCCTTTAAGGCCAAAAGAATGTACTTAGTTGAGTTGGACATTGGTGGTAACCGCTGCATTATTGTTGACTTGGTAATGTTAGATTGACAAGGAGGCTGCAAGAACAAGGTGAAATAGTTGTTGTTAACAGTGGCGTGTTTTGTGAATGAGGAGATTGTCTGGGTCAGAAGTGTTCAATGCGCTCTCTGCGAATGATCTTTATTAACTGTCTTTCTCCTGCTGCATTCTCACAGGGGCTTTCTTTGGCGTTGTCTGGAAAGTTAATTAGGGCTGGCTGGTCAAGTTTTAGAGAAAAAAAAGTGGATAGCAACTTTTGTGGAGATTTTGCATTTTCACGTTAAACCCCTCAGGATCATTTTCAGGGAAATGTTAGCTGATTTATGACTTTTTAAGTGGACATTTGTAGGTGGTAAAACAAGATGGTAAGTTAAGCCTGCTGATTGATTTGCATTATTTCAACCATGGCTTTGAATGAATGGAAAATCTCTCTTTGTTTTTCTTTTTTTTTTTTCATATGCGTTATCTTGTGACACCCCTTTGCCTATGGCATAGTCTAACGGTTACCCAACTTCCGTTTGCACATCACTGAAGTTTAGATTGGCCTATGTTTTGTTTTCTAGAGGGCAATGTTCACATGTGGCCCAAAGCAAGAATAACAGTAGATGTGCAATTCAGTTTTTTTGGCCATTGCATGCGGCAACCCCCCATTAGGTAACGATAACCTTTGACCTGTTGCTCTTTTTGAACCGGCATACGAGCTGACATAAGATTTCTATCCTTGCTCCTTCCAAATGGAACGACGTCGCCTTTCACATGTTGGTATTGATGAGTTTTTTCAATGTTTCTGAAGGAAAGATAAATGTAATAACGTTTTACCTTTGTTACCTCTATTTAATAGGTTCTAGATTACCAGCATGTCTGGGATTATTGAGCGGTTTAATTGGTCCATGAGGGACGTGAGGCAAAACCTCTTTCAAAAGGTTCCCACAATGCTCTGGCCATCGGGATGCAGGCAAGCAACCCCTCAAATTTGAGTTTCCAGGGAGTGAATAGGAACGTTTGTTTTTTTTCCAGAGCAGGGGCCGAGCTGCCGAGAGCCCTGCCACAGTGTGGGCACTTAAGAAGCCTCAGTGAACGAAAAAGAAGTGACACATTCAGAGAAGGCAATGTGAATCAAGCAGCTTTCCAAGAAAGGTGAACAGAGGCTGCAATTATACCTCCTCCTCAAAGCTGTTCACAGCTTGAAGCCTTGCATAGCTCAGAGACAGGACAGCCAGGGGCCACTTCATTAGACACAATACTACCGATCTGACATTGTCTCGGCGTCCAGGATTCATAAGACTAGTGTCGGTGAACAAATGATTATATGGCATATCCTGTGCGATTTATGCGGAAATGCCGTATTCTCAAATGCTCCCCGCCTCCTGTCTAAATTAAATCAGATCTGTTTACTTTTACAAATTGTGCAAAAGTTTCCAATTAGTTTATGGTTAGATTTCTGCCTGCCTCCGGGGGTGCCATTGCCAGCCAATACAAGGTCAGGTGAGTATACTGTTGCCAGCTTGGAGGTAAGAAGTGCACAAATGTCGTCATTCTCAACACAAACTCATACAAAATTCTGAATCTCTATTGGTATTTGACATTGTGCACTAACCCCTTTTCTTTTTCCAATTCTATGACAACAGAACGGATCATTCCCTGGACCGAGTAATCACCAACAGACTGTTAGGAGATCTCCAGCAGGATCCAATCACTGAGCGGTAAGTGACAACTATGGCTTCATGTAGTATAAAAGTGGGCCGTGTTTGGATGCAAAATTGTGTGAGGCAAGAGGAAAAAAAGGCTGTGATGCTCCTGCAAAAAAAAAAAAAAGCCTGGCTCTACTTTTGAGATATTTACTGAGGATACGATATCAGGATCCCAAATCTTTACACCCGATGAGGGCGTTAAAATGATTGGAACTGTGTCATCTGTGTTATCTCTCTCCCTATTTTACAGGAAGCATGCAAAAAAATATATATGTTTAGCTGCCCTCTTTACCCCGTTTAAAATCTTAAAAAAAAGTCCCCACATGTGCAATCCCAATCCCACCCAAGCTTCATACCTGAAAAAAACAAACAAAAAAAAGAATCTGACCGGCAGCACATATTGCTTCAGCCCTCCATACTGAGGTTTTCTTGAAAAAGGAAAAAGTTCTTGATTCAGATTGACACAACCGAGTTCATAAATATAGCTGGACCTTATGCTCTTTGTGTCCCTTTTTTTTCCTTAGGTCCCCTTGACGTTTTTGGTGTGGGGTCTCTGCGCCAGGCTGGCGTAGTAGGCACACTGAGTGGGGTCACACTGGCCAGGAGGCCCCGGAGGACCAGACTGACCGTGGGGCCCGGGGTTCCCTGGCTCTCCCTGGGTTCCGGCTTGGCCCGGGCTACCGTCTTTACCGTATCCAGGCAGGCCGGCGGGACCTGGAGCAGAGGGAGGAGTGCTTAGCAAAGGAGTGAACGCCAACCTGCTGATGACAAATAGTGTGAGTATTTGACGGGGTCTTACCTATTGGGCCAGACGGGCCTTGCTCTCCTCTGTCACCAACACCAGTTTCGCCCTTCTCTCCTCTTCCCCCTTTCTCACCTGGAAGGAACAGAAAATCGAAAAAAAAAATCAACATGATTCCTGCACATTATTAGATCTTTCATTTAATAATAATTCTGAAACTGTGACACTGTACATTGTTTATCCAATTTACATGATCATTATTTTGACAATCTCTGTGAATGTTGTCTGTCTTCCAGGTCCTGGCGTCATCGGGACTGTTCCAAGAAGGCAACTGGACTAGTTGAAAACACTTGAAGATGTTTCTACTCTAGTCCAGGAGGCTTCTTCAGTTCTAACTAACAGGTGAGAAAGTTCAGGTTTTTAACCTCTATGACAGGGGTGTCAAACGTGAAGCCCACGGGCCAATCAGGGGATGACTTTGCAAAGTGTAAAAATTACTTAATGACGTTAATTTTCTTCAAAAAAATGTCAGGTTGTTCATAATGTTTTGTTAAGATATTTTATTTAATGTGAACATTTTCAGAGGGTACTTTTTTGCTTTTGCGCTAAGCTAAGGGGGAAAAACTTGGGGTTTTCTATATTCATAAGTTATTTTCCTATGATTTCATTGGTTCGGCCCCTTCACTCAATTGTGACACTGTACATTGTTTATCCAATTTACATGATCATTATTTTGACAATCTCTGTGAATGTTGTCTGTCTTCCAGGTCCTGGCGTCATCGGGACTGTTCCAAGAAGGCAACTGGACTAGTTGAAAACACTTGAAGATGTTTCTACTCTAGTCCAGGAGGCTTCTTCAGTTCTAACTAACAGGTGAGAAAGTTCAGGTTTTTAACCTCTATGACAGGGGTGTCAAACGTGAAGCCCACGGGCCAATCAGGGGATGACTTTGCAAAGTGTAAAAATTACTTAATGACGTTAATTTTCTTCAAAAAAATGTCAGGTTGTTCATAATGTTTTGTTAAGATATTTTATTTAATGTGAACATTTTCAGAGGGTACTTTTTTGCTTTTGCGCTAAACTAAGGGGGAAAAACTTGGGGTTTTCTATATTCATAAGTTATTTTCCTATGATTTCATTGGTTCGGCCCCTTCACTCAATCTGTCTTTGAATGCTCTCTGTCTTCCAGGTCATGGCGTCATCAGGAGTGTCCCAGGAAGGTAACTGGACTAGTTGAAGACGTTTCACCTCTCGTCCAGGCGGCTTCTTCAGTTCTAACTTAAAGGTGAGTAAGTTTGGTTACTTATCCTCTATAGCCGGGGTGTCAAACAAAACCGGCCTTCCAGAGGGCCTTTACAAAATTTTGGCTGTTCATAATCTTTAGTATCACTCTTAAGATCCAATTGGGCTGTTAGTGGCCCCTGAACTAACATTTGTTTGCCACCCCTGCTCTGCAGGATGAATACTTAATTAGAGGATTGCTAAGCTAAACTTACAGATGGTTGGCCCTGTGACCTAGTTTCAGGTTTTTGGTTTTACCCGAGTCCAGGTGTGAATTAGAGTCGTTGGCTTCACCTGAGAGGTATTTTGTGTTGTGGTGGGAGTGTAGCTGTGTGTGGAGAGAAAGAAGAACAGCGATTGTAGGTGGCTGAGAGGTGGCGTCTTAATCATCCTCCTCCTCTGTAGAGATTGCATTTCCAGGTTAACATTGATGTCTTATTGTGCCCCTCTTTCCAACCATCTGCCTTCTCTGGCTAATTTGCAAACGTCACCATCTTTAAAAGAGTGTCCACTGTCACTCCCCTCTGCCAGAGAAGACGGATAGTTTGGAAGTAGCCGTCTATGTCAACCTGCAAAGACCATCTCTAGACAGAGGAGGATTACGACACCAACTCTCAGCCATCTACAATTGCTGTTGTTCATTTTCTCCCCACACAGCTACACTCCCACAACACAAAAGACCTCTCAGGTCAAGTTTAACTCGCTTTCACACCAGGACTCAGGTAAAACCAAAAACCTGAAAATAGGTCAGAGGACCAACCATCAGTAAGGGTTAAGTTAGCGGCCCACATATTAGGTGTTCATCCCACATAGGATAAATACTGGAACCTTCTCATCTGTGAGCTAAATCACCAATTATGATATCTTGACAATTGTTCAATCGTTGGTCTTTCTCTTGCATTGTGCCTGAGAAAGACGGCCTCCGTTGAAAACCTCCTCGTTGATCAGTGGCACAGTGTGTAGAGCACTTGGCTGGGGAACAGTTCATCCGTCCAGGTGCAAGTTCACATCCTGGTCAGACCAACTATGTAACCTTCAACATTTTAGGCTCACACAGAGCTCACGTGATTAAGAATGTATGTACATGACTGTATGTGTTTGTTTTGGATGGAAAACACACATAAGTCATATACATGCATTCTGTATGTGCATATATGACTGAGTGTTTTGGAAAGTGTGTATAACATGCATGTCCAAAAGACACACAAACAATGTAGGCATGACTGTTTGCGTGAGTGTTCGACAACTATGTACAAAACTCACACAAAAAGATATAGACATACATCGTTTGTGAGTGTTATACATGCATGTCCAAAGCACTCAGTCATATACATGCACATACAGAATGCATGTATATGACATATTTTGTGAATTACATTAGGGAATGATTAAGTTCCTACCTTTAGGGCCCATGGGTCCTCTTGGTCCTTCTCCACCGTTCTGTCCAGGCATGCCAGGCTCTCCAGGGGCGCCTGGTCGTCCAGAACTGCCGTCCTTACCGGCAGGGCCCGGAGGTCCTGGACGGCCAGCCGAAGTCTTCACATGGGCCGGCTGCATCTGAGCTATGAGGTATGCCAATTTGGCTAAACACAAAAGAACATATACTTCGCTCAATACTCAAATTAGCCAAGATGAACACACATCTAACTGAGATGTGAGAAACCCTAATTAAGTAAAAACAAGAAATGGCTTCTCACCATCTAATTGTTTTGACAGCTCCTCCTGGATGAGCCGTCTCATCTGCTCCAGTGATACCGACTCTCCCTGAGAAGACAAGGACGTCAGCCATTAAAACCTGAAATCTCACCCATCTAGGCTTACCACTGTAACATCAACATTGTTCCAAAACGATTACAATTTTTGTCATGTCTGTGGCTCACCCGTGGGCCTGGGAGACCAGGGTTTCCTGAAGGTCCTTGCGATCCAGGAGGCCCGCTCTCTCCAGGTGGTCCTGACATTCCCATCATTCCCGTATGGCCCTTTCTGCCAGGGGTTCCGGGGTTTCCAGGAATACCTGCCTCTCCTGAATGTCCTTTATCTCCCTTTATACCAGAGTCACCCTGAAATAGAAAAAAACACATCGGATGAATAGTGATATCAAGGATGAACCTTCTTGCCCATTATCTCAATATCATTCCTACGTGTATTTATCTGTGGACCGTTGAAAGTGTACACATATCTGTTCAAATCCACATTATGTGAAATGCAAACCTACGAAAGAATAAACTAAAAGAACCCTTTGAAATGACTTGTGTATATATTTGTTTTGAAATATTGTAGGGTCCTCGGCTGGGTTTGAATAATGAAACGATCCATTTAATCTCATTAATCACAGTCAAATCGATGGAATAAGCCCGGAGGTGCCAGTTAAAACTACTTTGAAGTATCTGAGGTAAACAATGCAGATCACAAGACGCGTGACAAAGACAAGGGTTCCATCAGCCCACAGATCAATTAACGGCAAGGGTGAGTCAATGAATTAGGTTTGTGGGCAGCTAAGCGCAAACCAAATACGCAGCTGAAGATTCAAAGAAATCCTCAGAGCTTGCCAACGTGCCCCCCCCCCTCCGAAAAAAAACTCATCACCGTCTACGAGCACTACGAATGTTAAAAGAGCATACGCTGTACTGACCTTTTCACCTTTGTGACCACGATCACCAAGTCTGCCGGGCATCCCCTGCAAACCAGAAACGGCGAATAATTGAATATCAGGTAATGATCCTATCGAAAGACTTCAGCACATTGTTTGTTTTACGTCAAACTGCCTAACTAGATAGTGAAAGACATTCTATGGCATTCTATTTGTTTCCCATATGCATTTAAACTGAGTTAGTAATATACACGAGTTCAAATAACTTAATAAAATAACTCTTGCTCCAGTATTGCATTATGCAAAGTTCAGCTATCGGAAATGACCATAAGGGTGAATAACTGAATATGATGTGACGTGGCGCCATACGAGAAGACAATACAATATTTTGTTCTTACCTGCTTTCCCTCTGGGCCAATGGGACCATTTGGACCCTGGAGAACAAGAAGATAAGAGTTAACATTACCGACAGTTCTTAAAACATCTGGGAGCTGACGGCGAAGTTTTAATAAATAAAAAAAAAAATCAAATATCTCACCGCCGAGCCTTTTTGTCCACTAAATCCTGGTAATCCTGGGTTGCCGGGTTCTCCCTTGTCTCCCCGTTGACCCTGTGTGACAGCAGAGACACTGTTGTTCCTCGGGCGGCCTTCTGCACCTGTACTCCCTCCCGACTGAGGAGTCGGGGAGATTGACTTTTGGCCACACTTCTTATAAACACGCAGCAGCGAGCCCCTCGATACAAAATCTCACCGGCCAATCTTGCCGTACAGACTTGGCAGCTTGAAGAGATTAAAATTCAGGCGCAGACGGGACACATGGATGCGGCCCCCACCGAGTGATGGTTTCAGAAATTAGACCGCACTCTTTCTTCACCTCCACTTTTGCAGATCACTCTGGCTTCCGTTCTAAAACATATTCTTGAACTTATCTGCCTCCGATTGCTACACACGCGCTTTTTCTTTCGAAGCCCCTAAACACAAAGCTTCCCCCTCCTCTGAAATCACTCCATCTCCCCTTCAGTTGGAAACAGTTACTCTTCGTCCCAAGAAATCTACCATTTCAGTCAGCCACCCCGCCTGCTCTTCTCAAGCCGTACTGCGGCCAGTGACACCTTCGATCCGACAGGTCCCGCAAGAGCTCTGCGGCCGCTTGCTCGATCAAACTTCTCTAACGCAACGATGTCGGCCCCTCGGATTCATCTCCACTCGCAGCATCCCCCATACGCTTCCAAAACTCTGGCATCCCTGAACTCTCTCGCAGGCTTTCATTAACCTCCTCTGTGTGCGCAGTAGAACTGGGCCAGTTCATTTCGGTTGAGGGAAGCTCGTTTATATAAAAAAAAAATAATCACAACGGCCTTTGTTTTTCATGATTGGGCAGCATCGCCTAACGCTGAAAAGCAATACAGCAGGAAGTTAAAGTGGCTGAGAGTTTTAATTGAAATGAAAAAACCCTCACGTCATTGACATTGATTGACAATATTTTTTCTATGTATTTAGCTGAAATTGCCTGAGTGAGTGGCTGTTAATCCCACTTGTATGGATGCTTCATCATATTTACAAATGTCAGGCGGCAGGGACAGTCGACTCCTCAGAAATCATGGACCACCATGGCCAAGTGGATCGGTTTCCAACTGGCCCCACGCGACCTCATTTCAGTTTTGCGTCGCCACGTGGCTCAAACCAGTTCTCACAACGGTGTTGCTCGTGCTAATTCTAGTCCACGAGACCCACGGACCCGCCGATGGGGAATCAAAGGCCTTGCGTCCACCGCAGCCTGACCTCTGTGCTCTGACATGTCTGCGCAATCTGCGTTCCACCTGCTGGCAGCAACCTGGCCCACACCTTTCAATTGTAGCGCGTCCGAAGGGAAGTGATGATCCTGCCCCGGTCACGACAGCGTTTACGCCGATCTTCCGTCACCAGCCGACAGCATGTCTCCTCTACAAATACTTCACGTCCTCCACTCCCCTTCAGTTTCGTCCCACACAAAGCAACCGCTCGCTCGATTGACTTTAGAAAATGCTACTCTTTCACCTATTTCTCTTCCTCTCACACACAACCCTACCGCAGCATATATGTCCCATCTTTTAATCAACCTTCCGCCGCAATTGATTTAGAATGTCAATATGTTTCTTCACTCTGTTCATGTTCTGAGACCTGATTCAAAAAAGCAGAGCGAAAAAAAAAGAAAAAGGAACTTACCGGAGTTCCTGGGAGCCCTGATTTTCCTGAAGGTCCTGGTTCACCTGGTTTGCCCTAGCATGGAACATCGAAAAGAAAGACAGAATAAGAAAACTGATTTGGAAGGACGGCACTTGAGTGCCTTCTTGGCATCCATTTCCATCTGTCTGCATGACACTGTGTGACGCTTCTGTCTTGTGTGCAGCCAGTGCGTGACGGTGACTGAAGACGACTCACCGACTCTCCTCTTGGCCCCGCAAGTCCCTCCGGACCCGGAGAGCCCCTGGAGCCCTGCGAAGCCAAAAAAAAAACAGGACTCTTTGATCACATGGTTTACATGCTGAAATCACAGTGACTTTATATTTCATAAAGATATAGGCAGCTGTGGCCTTTTGAATCCACTGCAGAAGAGAGGTGGATTTGAACTCCTTTCGAACTTTTTTGTGGGAGTTAGTTGAAAATATGTTCTTGCTTTAGGACAACTTTTTTAGTGGAAAATGTATACGGCTACCACCGCACCTTTAGGATTATTCAGACAAAGCTTTATATTGTAACGGAAATGCAGTGTATCCCTTTTTTTTTAATCTCAGGGAGTGTAATCAATCAGTGGAGGACTGCTTCTACACAAACAGAGAAAATATTATTTACATGACCTATGGGACTGAGCCAGAGAGAGTCAAAGGGATGCTATACTTATAAGAATTAAATATAAGATAGATTTTAATAGCAAAGACAAATATTGGGGGGCATGTATATTACTTTTAGATAGAACATTTACAGAGGAAGGCTCTGGTAATTGTAATGTTCACTTAATGGGATTTTTATGCTTTGAAACGTCTTCATCTATATCGTATAGTATTTTAAATGAATGAAATCAATTCATTACACCCGTGTTTGCTATACTGTCACACACGTATAAGGTTGAACGTACCTCCTTTCCAGGTTTGCCGTCACGTCCAAGTGATCCAGGCTTGCCGTCTTCTCCCTGTTTGGAATGTATAGATTATTATAGTGAAATTCCAATTTCTTTTCATAATAAATAATAATAAAATGGTATCAGCTTTTAAAACATAGCGCTGACCTTTCAATGATTTAACCGAGTTATTTACATGTTTTGCTAAAGTTTTGATGACCCTTCCACACTGTCACGAGGCACTTTGCTGAATCCGCACTTCTTATTATTAGCCATCAACTGTCAGTCTCCTTGGTAACAGCGAATATCATTTCTGTAAGACTGACTTTTACTGACAGTCATTATAAATGGCGGAGGATAATCCTCGGTGTCTCTGTGGAAACTTCTCACAGCTCCCATAATAAGTCGCCTGCTACCACTATGGCGGCGCAGCCTCCGGGTCCGGGAGGCAGTTTGTCAGGTCTGCCTGTAATGAGCCGTGCTATTGGTCACGGCGCCGGGGCACAAACCTGTCCCCCGGGTGTGTGTGCTGTGCGACAGATAAAAGTGGCGAGCGGCGGGGTGACTCTCTCAGAGACTCTCTGGGGCGCGCGAGAAAGGTGCAGGTGTCGGAGTCAGTTGGACAAAAACACAGACTGTGCGCTTTGGCCTGAGCGCCTGCAGTGTACGGTCACCGTCTGCTATTCTTAACTGCTAATGTGTGCAGTTGTAAAAAGGGGGAAGATGCCGCCGTTATTTAAACCCAGCAGTGATGAAGAGAGATGCGGATTTCTCCCCAGTGCTTCTCATACCCTCGGTTACACTACATCACATTGCCAGTTATAACATTTTGGGTTTTAATTCAAACGCTTCCAGAGGACATTGCAGTGCATGCAGTTGCAATGTGTAGTGCCGAATCGTTTTGATGAACTAAAGAACATATGATGTTTTGTGTTTTCGAAGTTTTTATGCTTTATTAGAAATCATAAGAGGCACACTAACCTTAGTTCCTGGAGCTCCAGGTTCCCCTCTGTGCCCTTTAAAGCCCTGTGCACAAAGAAAAAACACACAAAATAAGCAACAATAACAGTTTTCAGCGCCGCCTCGTTCAATCAGATTCGTTCAAAGGTCCTTACTTACCAGGGGTCCCCGGGGCCCAGAGTTTCCTGGCAGCCCAAGTTCACCTTGCTTGCCCTGGGGAAAAAAACAGCAATAATTACAGCATCATGCGTTGGCACATTCTCCGATTTATCTAAATACAGACATGTTTTTATTGCTGTCTTTCAAAACTATCTATGCACTTTACATCATTTCCGGCCACTTACAGGTTCTCCTGTTTCACCTGGTCTGCCATCTTTTCCCATTTTCCCAGGCTGACCCTGTAGATCAGCAGGTGGAATGCATTATTTAACATCTTACAATATACCTAAGGATGAGCATAATGCCGTACGTTAAGGAATTATTCTTACTATCAAGCCAGGAAGACCCGGTGGTCCCTGGATTCCTTTGAGACCCTCTTTGCCCTGGTGGAAACAAAAAGACCAAGAGGTCACCATCACGAAAGGAAAAGATTGATGTCCACCATTACCAAATAGGCTGGCTGAACTACATGCTAGAGGGAGGAAGTTTGTTACAATAATGACACGTGGGTAATACGTTTTTTTTATAAAGGTGAAAGTACACGGAGTCAAGCCTAACCTTTTCTCCAGGGGGCCCCGGAGGACCAACAGAGCCAGGCTGTCCATCGTTACCCTGAAGAGGTAAGAGACAGTGTCAGTGAAGTTCAACAGAAATAGAAAGACAGACTGTGAAACAAAATCCACACAAAAAGTGTTGAGCTCAATCTAACTATATGGGCATTACAACAAAGAGAGACACAGAAACTTACCGCTGAACCCATTAAGCCAGCAGGACCTGGATGACCAGGGGGTCCTGGGTGGCCCTGTTAATAGAGCAAATAGTCCTTAACATTTTATTGTGTGCCCAATACCTGCAAAAATGTGATTATAAACTCAGGGGGGTTAGATGGGGTCACGAGTCATAAGCAACAAATATACCTTTTCTCCTTTGTCTCCAGCGCCTCCAGGGGGTCCTCGGTCACCTTTTATACCCTGTGGTGAAAAGAAAGAAAGTTTATATGGCATATCAACAGCTGAGCATCCATCTGACACACTTAAACGATGCAACAATAGCTATACTGCTTTAGAAATATTATTATATGCCAATTTTAAATGGTATTTCCATATTCAATATTTATACAACACTAGCATGGAACTTATGAACACAGGAGCACTTTGGTGTCATTTGGGAGCAATGACGGTGCGATTGGTGTGGCAACTTGCCTTTCCTCCGTCAGATCCAGGGGGCCCTTGAGGTCCAACTGTCCCCGGCGAGCCCTGTAATGACGAAGCAGAGCATCAGTCTCTGTCGAGAGTCCCCGGGTCCTAATTGTTCACTGTTGCCCCCCCCCCCCAGAGGAGGGCGGAGCTAATGATGCGGACAGAGCCTCTCCATCCGTCACACCTCCTGTGAGCGATGGTGATAAAAGTGCAACTCGCACCTCATGCATCACACGGGGCCGTTTTGGTGAGGGATCACACTTGACCCCACTTTGTCAAAGAAGAGCACAGTTATCATAATGGACTTCAGATTGCAGGGGACATGGGGGTGTGATATCAATTGATTTGTCCTACCTGGTATCCATCTTGACCATTCTTGCCTGGAAGTCCCTGGTGTCCTTTGTCTCCGGGGACCCCCGGAAGACCGGGCTGCCCGGATGGACCTGCGGGGCAGTCTGAGCATACGTCCTAAAAGACATGTTGGTGATAAAGTCACCGATCATGAAACCAAACACAAAGTGGTTTCTTTATTGACAAGGGGAAATGCTCCTTACCTTCAGATTAAGGTCAGAGAGGTCGGCTGCCTTCCCCTGAGGGACGGCGGATGAAAATATGAATCAATCGGAGAATGTGGGATTAGAGACTAAATCAAATCTAAACATCGTGACAGTTCAGAGAGCTGCAGAGTTGGATGATTATTTTCTTTCAAAGTTAATTTAGCCATTATTTATATCAAAATATTGAGTTGTGCAGCTTTAGGTTATTCAGTCATAAAACTAAGAAAAATAAGAACTTTTTTTAATTATTTTATAAGCTATCCATAACTCTACGTATCTGCAGAAGCTAGATTAAAAAAAAAAAAAAAAAACATCTTATGTAACACGTGAGCATGTCCAGTGGCTCAGCTCTGTACTTACAGGCTCTCCTGGTGATCCCTTCTCTCCTGGCCTTCCTGGTAATCCCTGTAACCAATTATCATTTTATTAATCACAGATAAGCTTTTTATGAAATGTAATCGATAGACTCATCACTATTTTTTGCACTTACATTATGTCCCGCTGGGCCCTGAGGACCAGCCTCTCCTTGCAGGCCCCTCAAGCCCTGAAACCCAGATAAACCCAGATCAGAGAAACCATTTCGATGACCATCCACATATTCAATATTAACCCTATGAAACATTTACCGCAGGTCCCGGTTCTCCATTATTTCCTGATGGCCCCTGTGAAGGACAAGTATTGAATAGATAAATACCATGTAGGCAGACAATTTGCAGTGAGCACAATCAGGGTCTTTGACACTCTTACCGATGGTCCCACTTTGCCTTCTCCTGCAGAACCCCTGTCTCCAGGCGAACCTTGTTCTCCTCGTGAGCCCGGTTGACCCTGGCAGAAAATAAAAATAAAGATCCCTTCACCATCCAGTGACACAATGTCAGTTAGGCCATAACGTTTGGGTAAGTGTCTCACAGAGCAAAAAAAAAAAAGTGCCAGTTATGCCCGCTGATCCCAGAAATACCACAATGCTTTTTAGGCTGTGAAGGAAAAAAAACAAAAAACAATCTGCGCTTGACATTTCGGTTCTCGGACGTGAGCGTGTATCGGTGATGAGGGTGAGCAATTTGACACCGTAAATCCAGCAAATGGCCCCGTCCAGCCTCCTCTACTCTGTGCCCGCGACTTCAAGCTCTTCGCTACCGAGAGCCGATCCTAATCAGAGCAACGGTCACAGCGCGCTGGACATAGAAATTGCTTTTGCCGCTTTCGACTAAAAGGAATTGTTTTTCTCATTTGTGCCGGGGAAAAAAACAAAACATCCTCACATCAACAAAAGAGCACCTGCGCAGGAGAAAACAAAAGGAAACACCTCTGGTAACTTCGAAAGCTTAAGCACACATACGCACACTTGTAAACTTCTGATATTACCTTTGGCCCTGGGGTTCCTTGGGCTCCCTGCGGTCCTTGTTCTCCCTGTAATAAATGACATAAATCAAATCACTTTGCGACCTGAACACTGCAATCAAGCGTTTTTTGAATAAATCATTTTAAGTTGAAAGTGTGCATGAGCCGCCATCCTTCATGCACATAATTGTTTTGAGCGAGGGCCTTGGGGGGGCCACACCTGGCAGCTGTTAATAAAAAAAAAAAAAAGCCCAGAACCGCTGGGAGCCAGATCTGGGGCTTTAATGTGATATGTCTTAACAATGTTCTTCCTGTTTGTTCCTGCCCCGTCAGCAGTGCGGCCACATGTCTGGGGTTAAAAAATGATGAAGAAACGTGTCGAGCTGCAGATTAAAATGTGCCGACACAGACTCCTTTTTCTACGCTCATTCCCCCTCTATGTTGTGTAGTTCTTCAGCAGCGTGCTGTTTGCAAGCAGCACACGTGTGTATAACAAGAAAATGCCGACGGTATTCCTATTACCAATTGCTGGATGTGAAGCAGACATCTCATATCATGACATTATTATTTATTATGACTTACTACCATACGCAGTACTCCAGTAAAAATATCTTTACTTTTGATAGATCGTATCTTCTAAACCAAATGTATTAAAAAGCGTGTATAATAATTAACATCTTATATAATACATTAGATTGTAAATAGAGTAGATATTAGAGATGAGACATCCAACCTTAAAATGCTTACTCTGCTGATTCAGCATGTAGCCAAAGTAAGAGAACCACAGATACTATATTTTTCCATTCACTAATTTTCCTGCCTTGTAAAAACCTGTTGCCACGATTACCCACAGTGCTATTTGAACACTGGCCGTTGAGTTGGTGATTCGTTTAAGTTGATGAGGGGTTGGGCTACAGAGTCTTTAAACATCATCATAAATTCCACTATAGCACTGAGGTCGAACAATAAAGAGGGTTTCAAACAGAGCGATAATCATTCGAAAAAAGATTTGTCTTACACGTTGTCCATCTTTACCCTTCCCTGTCAGTCCGGGTGGTCCGGTCAAACCGGGGTCTCCAGGAGCGCCTGCGGGGCCCGCTTGTCCCGGTTTGCCGACTTCGCCCTGAAATTTGAAGACGCAGTATACATTTATTTTCTCTCAAGGTTACAACATGTATCAAGAGGTGTCTTAAAAACTCTTAGGTCAAATCTTTATTTAAAATAGACAACGACAAAAAGCATCGAAAATAGAGAGGCCATGACAGGCATGACAAGGTGTTGCAAATTGCTATTGTGAAACTCCTCCATGCAGCAGGACACACAAGGTCGCCCTCTCCTCTCTGCAGACTTATTTACATTCTGCACTGCCACAGCCTCGCTGAACACAGCCCAAAAACGTTCAAAGTTACGGCTGACCACACATATACCACTAGATCACAATAAAACAAAACAGGTGACTGACCTTATCTCCTCTCTGTCCAGCTGGACCAGGAGGCCCGATGATCCCTTGTATGCCCTAAAAGAGAGAACTCTGGGTCTCATGCTGAAGTGATTTAATATCAGTGGCAACTGTTTAATATTTGATACTCACACGCACATCATTATTGTACATAATCATATGAAATGTAAGCAGGCATCAATAACTCGCACCGTAAGTTAATTCTGCGCGAGAGAGACTCACCACATTCCCTTGTATCCCACGAGGACCTGGAGGACCAGCAAGGCCAGGTGGACCCTGGGAGAAACACATCAGCCAGTGAGGTAAGGAAATCTTCCCTCCTGGTGTGGAATGATGAATGAACATCAAATCAGAAAACTCACGGGGTCCCCAACACGTCCCGTCTCTCCTGTGAGGCCAGTTTCGCCTTTTGAACCCTGGAAAAAAAAACAACACATTGATTTAGAAAGTATTTCCTCTAAAATGAGATTACAGCAAAGGTAGTAAAGGTTAAAAAAAGTAAGTTACCGGCAGCCCAGCTGGACCCTTGGAACCTTGTTCCCCAGGTAATCCTCTTTGGCCCTAAAGAGATGACACCAGCTCATTAGTTATACTAGTGGTGTATATGCAATAGTATGTGATAATCAATTTCACTAATTATTCAGAAAGTGTGTATTTTATATTGAAAATTTATGAAGGTTGGAGGAAACAGCCATACAATTTAGAATTATTAAGATAATCTTTCAATAAAAGTATGAACTAAATACGATGACATTCCCTGACAGAGAGTCAAAAACACCAGAAATATCTGTGAACTTGTTGAAGTGTGTTTCCATAATAACTACTCTATTCATTTTTGAAAATTCTTAATCTGCTCCCAGGCCTACCGATTCTAAATACACCGGTGTTCCCTGCGTTGTATTCTGGACCAAGTCATACCCTGTACATGCATGAGCTGAAGTGGATGCGGGACCAGGCCAGAGCATGTATGTGTTTCAGTTTGATTTACATTGTCAAGTATAACAACTCCCCAGAGCTCTTCCACTGAAGTGGGCATGCTCTGCACTTTTTCTCCAAACAAGACCACTACTGACATCTAGTGGACTTTTCTGCACATTGACAATAGACGTTGGTCTCAATGATAGTTTATTTAACTGGAGAGGGAAAGATGAGCTGAATCAGAAGAGGAACACTCACCGTCTCTCCTGGTTTTCCTTGCTCTCCATTCTCTCCCTTTTCTCCAGGTACCCCCTTGAAATGAGAGCAAGCAATGCAAATTAGGAATGTAGGGGAAAAGAAGAAGCAGAAAAACAAGAATCAGAGTTCAATTGATCAAAAACCAAAGATGATCATAAGCAAAATTCCTATGACATTACAGGCTTTGGTTTGGTTTGCGTTCTTAAAAAAAAAAAGGTCTACTCACAGGTTCACCGGGCTCAGGTATGACATTTGCCACCTTGGAAGGTGAAAACAGGAATAAGATTTATTTATTTACATCTGCATTGAAAGGTCAAACAGCATCTATGACTGGACATCTTAATCACATCTTTCCCATGTTATAGTTCACACTATGCTAATGAGGGGGGGAAAAAAGATGCACATTAGAAAGAGCAAAAATGTTACTGACATTTCCTGGAGCTCCGGGCGGTCCCCTCGCTCCCACTTCACCCTGAGGCAAGAGACAATATGGTCATTGTCTGCGTACTAATGAGCCTATTACAGCTAATACTGCACCGCGAGCATTAGTGGGACAGAGCCGGATAACTCTACTGTAACGCAGTAGGGTGACTTCAGCATTTCTGACTGCATAGCGATTTTTTATCTTCAAGTTGTACGACATGTGTTATAATGATTTATTTTTACCTTGTCTCCCCTTTCACCTTTCGGCCCGAACGGTCCATCCATTCCTCTTTCTCCCTATGACGTAGACATTTTTTTAAATTAAAGCCGCCCGACAGACTATGATGAAACACAATAAAACTGTGTTGGAAGTCGTCAATCAAGAATAGTGGCTCTCAATTTCTCATTTCTCATTTAACGACACATGCCTGTACAGATGGTAAAGCCCTTTGAGGCAAATTGTTATGTGTGAATATGGGCTGTATAAATAAACATTGATTGATTGACATTGATTGACATGGCAACCCTTGATGGGGGGTGGTTAATTTCAGTGGAGTTCATTACATCTTCAATTATTGCATGTAGCGTGATAATACAAGTGAACCTGAAAGCATTTGTGCCCATGCTGGGTTGTAGAGGTTCAATATTCAATCAACAACATGGTATACTCTGATGTAATGAGCCTCTATAGCCGGGAATTTGCATATTCCTGATAACGGCATTCACTGAGAAGCACGGGCGCACCCACCGGAACGCCCCTGTCTCCTCTTCCTCCAACAGCACCTGACTGTCCAGGAGAACCACCTTCTCCCTGGAAAAGAAATATATACGTGTGACATCATTTAACATGTTTTGTTGCATCAAAAATAGCCAAACTGTAGCAAAGTCAACAGCTGTGAACTCACTCTCTCCCCCGGTGGACCTCTTGGCCCTGGTGGCCCATCTTCTCCCTGGAGAGAGGACACACAGACGTTAAAATGTCAGATTTGCATTCGCAAAGTACATAAGTGTATAGCCGTGCTATAAGGTGATTGCATCTTCAGTCATTTCCAGTGTGTTTCTGGGTAAGAATAAGTCACATCACCTTAGTTCCAGACTTGCCAGGAAAACCATCTGTTCCGCGCTCTCCCCTGGGCCCCTTAAAAAGACACAAGATTATGATTTAAATGACATACATAAAATAAAAAAAATAATTCAGGGACTGTATTTAGTTGTGATTGAGTACACATAACTCAGTTTAGTCATTGCACTCATTTTATAATTAGAACCAATTTTCTCAGCATAGAGACAAGCATATGTGATACGCCAATGGAAACAGATAATACACACCAAAGATGGCGATCAGAAAATAGAGGTGATACTGACCATGGAACCATCACTTCCAGGAAGACCGTCAAGACCATCTTTTCCAGGAAGACCCTTTGAAGATCGGAGACAAGGGGGTTGACATTTACGTGACGCAAGCCGAGAGACCACAACAGGTTAAACACGTGCGACTCAAACAAACATTCAACACTAATACTGTTTGAGAATGAAAGGTCAACTCACAGCCTTTCCAGACTCTCCAGGTTTGCCCGAAAATCCAATTTCACCAGGGAGACCCTTCATAAAGACACAGGAGGTATGTCAACAGTGTTCGACATACTGTAACAGACTTTATAAAAACTGCCAAGTCTTGATTTTGGCTTTACGGTCTCTTACAGGCGGTCCAGTGTGTCCTTGGTTTCCTGCTGGCCCAGGTGGACCCTGCAGACCCTACCAAATGCCAAAAAAGAGAAATGAAAATTATAGTAATTTGATCAAATTAACAAAATATGTCTATATAATAATATATACTAAAATAAATATTACAACGGTATCCAAGAGCAAAAAAAGGCATATCTGAAATGTTTTCCTGCCAAATATGTATAAAATATTCATTCAAAATTCATAAAATTAAGAATTCTACTTAATTTATCTGAGACTTTCATCAGACAAAAAGTGCAGGACCAGAGAACAGCCACTAGAGGGGGATGTTGAGTTGCTGTGTCAACGGCTCATTAAACCTTTGACACCGCTGGGAGAGAGGTGCATTTTTATTGTGCACCAGGGAGAAATTTGGAAAATTAATTGATATGACTTGTTGGTTTTGAGCAAGCCAATTCCCTCTATTAATACACACGGTGAATACACCTTTGGGAGAACATTGGGTGCTATGTGGGTCAATATTGAGTAGCCCACTCAGTTAAAATATCAAATTAATTCTTCTCAGTTTTCTTTGAGAGGTCAATGAAATACGCGCGGAGAGAAATGAGCTGCACAAAAACGAACTAGTGTGGCTAAACAAGCCGATATGTGTGTGCATTTTGCATAATTATATTATTAACTGAAATTGTTCTTACAGCAGGTCCAGGAAGTCCATCCACTCCAGGCAATCCATTTTCACCCTTCTTTCCCTGCAAAACATTAAACATTACATGAAATCAAAAAAAAATAAAACACAGGAAAACATGCAGTAGACTCCATGAGTTATGAAAGAAAAAGTTATGGGACGTTTAGTGTGGTTAAAGTTTATTGTTTTTTTTATTATTATATGAGCAGGTGGTCTACGCTGAAGCAAGGTTTGAAACTGAAAATATTTGATGAACCATCGTTTTAGGGATTCAGTCAGTTTTTCCTGCTTAATAAATCAAAAAAGCAGCAGATTATTATTTTTTTTTACCAACATAAGACAATGGCAGAGAATTTGATTATAGCTTATGGCTCTTCATCCATAATATTTTCTCCGTGTTTGTCAGTTGAAACTGTCGCCATTTCTGTCGACCACTTTCCAGCTGTGGCTACCCTCAGCTGGCATATCAAGATAAAGGTCTCAGCAGCGGTGACATTGAGGTGAGGGCCGCTCAATCTATTCCCACTCAAGCATACGGCCAACTCTATTAGCCCGGGCGGCGGTGGAGAGCGCCCTATTATCACAGCTCTCCTATACCTCCAACCCCCTCCCACAAGCTCTCCCCGCGCATCTTCACCCGAGGCACTACGCCTGTGAAGCGTGAAAAAAAATAGGTTGAGCTCCTCACAATCTGTTCTAAGGTTTTTTTTCCTTGAAAAGCATCCCGTGGCGCCGGGAAACGATCCCCCAGCACCTGTCATCATGTTACAAAATCAAAGAAAAGCGGCACAGGGGGGGAGATTTTCTCTCTACTGCGGAATGTGATCCCATGGTAATCACTTTATTCCTGTTATTAAAAGATAAATCCTTCGATATCTAAGAAACGAGTCCGGCTGAGGACAGCTTTTCTCTCTCAGAAGAGTTGCGTTTCAATTTCAGAAGAATAGGACTTTTATTTTAGTTGCATGACCCCATAATGTTGTGATCATCAAATAATGAAATCAACAAATTAAACCACCTGTTACTTGTCATCAAATTCATGCAATAATACAGTTTTAGGCCATACAAAGATGTTATGGGGTGAGAGCCGATACAGGGCACCGTATGCAAAGGTGTGGACAGTCTAAGGAAAAACACCTTCCCTGAATTAAGCCTTTAAGGCAGACTGCAGGCGGGCCACCCTCTGAGGTTTCTTTCACATCCTTTATGAGCATTTTTATCCCACGGTAACAGAATAAAACAAAGAAGAAAAAAAAAATACTGAAAACCCCATCCCAACCTTGGCCTCAATATAAGTCGATACCTAACCCACTTTACCAAATGTAAAGGTTTGGGTTACATGAGGCGAAAAACTAGGGTTTGACTATGAGGTCTGTGTGTGGAGGTCTGCCAGCCCCAGAACATGGGGGATTATTCGTAGCCAGACCGAGGCTGCCTCATGTACAGCAATATTACAATGTGCCGTAAACTCAAGCATAGACGGATCTACTTCCGCTGACAAAATGTAGCCACGCAATATTCACAAAGCCGTCATCCATCAACATGAGATCCTTACCCTCTGGCCAAACTCTCCAGGCTCACCAGGTAGACCTTGCATACCAGGAGGACCCTGCGGGATAAAGTATGACAGGTGTTTCTATGAACTGCTCAGCACTGCATCTAAGCAGGTGACTCTTCCCAAACAACAAAACGTGAAAAGATGAACAACACAAAAGAGAAAACGAGGCGTTGGTTGGCGGAAGGATGAAATATAGAATGTTTCTTACGGGAGGCCCGGCGGGGCCGTCGGCCCCTGGAAGCCCAGGAATTCCAGCCTCCCCCTGAAACATGGTAAACACATAGCGTGTTACACTATACACTTTGTACAGCTGACGGAACAATCAGGATATACAGTATACAATACATTTGTGGAAAATGAAATACTGTGGTTTTCATGCTTAGGCCACCTCGTCGCCAAAGAAACACATCTGCCTCAGTAAATGAAACAAATCTGCGTACAAATGAAAAACATCTGCTAACCAAAATCAGCCCGGACACACTTAGTGATTATTTATAGGCAGCGTTTAAACCCAGAATGCTAAAATGAGATCATGAAACCCGTTGGCGCAACAATGACTCACCCTTTCACCCCTCAAGCCTTCCTTTTGGAACTGAAACGAAAACAACCAGGGACCAGTTACATTAAGTTGGACTAAGGGCCGATTGATTATCATCATAACATTAAATGCGCTAAGCTGGTCAACTAAATGTGAGGGAGAGTATGAAAATCAGGCTGTCTGTGGGATTTAGCTTCTGCTGTAGAATCCACGATTACCTTTATCGTAATATACATTATTAAATGTGTTCAAATGATACAATTTGAACTTCAATTACTCGGGTTAGTCTGTATATGGTTCTTCAGAAATACCCATTGTTTTTCGAACTCTTTCATGCTACAAAGTCACTCATCAGTCATCAAGCCTGTCATTCTAAAGCCCGTCATTTTGGCATCGCTCTGTTTTGGATACTCACCACATCACCAGGTAATCCAGGAAGGCCTCTCTCTCCCTGTGACACGGTTCACACAACAAAGACGAAAAAACCCCGCCATTAGAAATCAAGAAACCTTCAAAGTACCCCGGGGCGATATGGTAATGACACGGCCCGCGACCGTAATTGGTGCGATGAAGCGTGTTAAAGCGTGTACTTATTGGAGGCCCCCGTGGAAAGTGAAACTTTGTGGCTAAAGTTCCCCCCGGGCAGCTCTTTGTGCACATGTGTGGATACTCCTGTATGCATATGGGTGTGGTATGAGTATGTGTACGTAACTGGAAGACAAATCAAAGGCGGTAATTACAGACGGACAGATGAACTCTGCATTTTTTTTCCTCAGACAAATGAGCGGGCAGACTTTGACGGCACACAGAAGAGACTGTGGAATGTCTGCGGAGCGCAGACAGTAGCCTGGGAAACTGATGATACCTCTTGAAAATGATTTATACCAGCACAGCATAAAAAGATCATGCTTAAGGCAACATCCTCTTCTCAATAAGTAAGCAGCAGAGTGTTTTGCATACAACACAGAAAGGGGGGGGCGGGGGTTTACCTTGTCGCCTCTAACTCCACCGGGCCCTGGTGCACCAGCCATTCCTCTCAAACCCTAATCATTCAAAAACAAACAAAAAAATCCTTCATTAATGCAGAGTTGACTCCCCAAATGTGCCTTAGACTGGTATTCCATGAGGCGCTGAACAGACAATCGCTTACGTCTTTCCCAGGAACGCCTGGTTTTCCAGGAAATCCATCCAAACCCGCCAGGCCCTAAAAGGAAAAAAAAAAAAAACGAATGTAAAGAAAAACGTCGACGACATATAAAGATAAAAGAAATATACGTTTCTATCCAAATCCGGCACAGATGTAAGTTGAATTTGATGCATGAACACATAAATGATCTTCCTTGTTTCCAGACTCAAATTATTTCCCCTGCCAATTCAACTCAGTTCTCAATGTTGAATAAAAGAATGTACATACAAAAAAAAAACAAAAAAAAAAAACAGAGGGATACATTTTACATCATTCAGGCTATCGTGTAAAAATGGAATTGAATAAAATAAAACGCATGACATACATGACGCCCATACATTCTGGCAAGGCTAACAAAGGGCACACAGGGAAGCAATGGACAGTGCAACATATTTCTAAGCACCTCTGCGACTTCTCCCTCGACAAACATCACCCTGACGCGAACCCCAAGGTGCCTCCTCTGAACCACCCATTCCCCTTCATCACTTCACCGAGGCAACTGCTTTTCCAATTTTTTTTTTTTTCACCTCCAGGAAATGGCTTACCGACAGACCGGCCGGCTGACCGACAGCTCAAAACCTGACATCGGCACGTTGGAGCTGCGGTGCGCACCCTGCGCACATCCCGAAGTCACATGGTAAAGCAATCGCCGCTCTACGCACACGCGCAATACGTCGAAGCGCCTGAACCGGCAAGCTGACGTTGCGCAGCGTCACGGCGGCAGTCTTGTGTCACCGTGTGGAGCCCGCTCGAGCCGTTCCTCGCAGTATCCATCACGTCCTGATCACCGAACCACATAAGGCTCCGGCGGCAAGCCACCGTTGCCGCTGTGAGATGACCTTTATCGACTATAGTGACTTTATTGATAGCGAAAGGAAGGAATGCGGAAACCGCAGACCTCAACAACGGCTCTGTGAGGCCTGAATGAGGCGCATTAGAGCCACACGCCCCCGCAGGGTCCGGCAGGAAGTGTGGAGAGTGAATCAAGGAAGCCACAGCTGTTTGTGCAATTACGCCCCTCGCCTCACACTTTCTCTGCTTCTCTGTCTCAGAAGTTAACCCCGTCGTCGAGATTTGCCGTTTCGAGGTCAATTGAATGCAGGTTCAAAAACAACCAGCGCTGCTCCACGCTCAAGTCACGGTGGGGGCAAACGTGGAAAAAGGCAAAGCTACTGAGCAACCCCCTCGTCCCACTGCGACCGAACCGCATGTGTTGAATTAGAATTGCGCGGCGACGACTGACATTCTTCGAGGACAAGTAAGAATATGGCGTGTGAATATAAAGCACGGAGGTTTTATTCAATTCAGCGGTGAAAACAATCCCTTATTTGGCTCCGGTAATCGAGGCGCCGGGACAGAATTACTTACCGCGAGTCCCGACGTTCCTTTTTCACCTTTTGTGCCCGATTCGCCCTACGATAGACACAGAAACATAATCGTTTGATCCGAAACAAGAACGATATCATGCATCACTATCAGATCACTCAGACTATACTCACAGTGACACCGTTTGGTCCGGGAGAGCCAGGAATTCCTGCGTCTCCTTGAATTCCCTGCACAACGCAAATTGAACAGCATTATATCAGGGGAAGTCATTGACGTGACACTTTCCAAATGTCAATGCTGCTGACTCCACCATATGCGTGAGCCAGCTGGGGACTGCTGAGTCAGAGCTGAATCAATGTAAAGACATTTAACGGGCAAACCTGAAGCCCCAGAAAGAAACTGCAGCTGTCGGTGACGGGACCCCCCACGGGGGAACCTTGACCGTTGACCTCTAACCCCACTTTTCCCCTCGTCTTTTCCATTCAAAGCAAGACACATTCAATCTTTTGCTATTGAATTGATATTTTTTCTTCATTTCAACTTTTCTTTATGTCTGTCCAGCCTTAAAGTTCAAGAAAATCTGTTAATCTGACTTTTTAATTTTTTTTTTATTACTATCAATACATTGTACTGTACCGCTCATCATTTGTGGTTCTGTAGATTGGCCTAAGTATTCGCACAGCTAATAAGCAATTGTTAATGAACTGTCAGAATTGTATAAAAATCTGCCATTTGAGTTACTTTAACTGTTTTTTGTTATGAAAAATTCAAATTAACACAAACATATCATGCTACAAACATTTGTTTAGTATTCCCGGTATTGTATCAGAAGTTGGCGATTAATCCCTCCCCTCCTGGGTTGGACAGCCTGTAACAGTCCACCGGCCAAACCCCAGCCACGTAATCTCACTTTCACAGTGTGAAACTGCCCCACGCCCCCCTTTCAAAGGAAATCAATGATTGTCCAGAAAAATGTGCATGCGCCCACTTCACAAAACAATTATGATTCAATGCCACATCAAAAATATTTTGAAACCCTTTAAATGAGCCAAATGAATGTGCACATGGTTTGGGAACAGATTAGGAATGGGAGATTCACACACCTTTTCGCCAACGGAACCCGGCAACCCTGGTTTACCAGCCAGCCCTGCTTCACCCTGTTTCAAAAATAAACATGTTGATGAAAACCTGCACATTGAGACATTTTGACATTTTTTAGTCCAGGTCAATTTCTTACTTGGTCTCCTTTGTCTCCAGATAAGCCATCGATACCTGGCACACCACCGAGACCCTGTAAAATGTTTGGAAACACATAATTAATATGTGCACTTTCAAAACTCATAATCTCGAAAAAGGAAAATCCTCCACGTGTCCAGGTTTACGAATGTCACACCTTCTCTCCTCTCTCTCCAGGAGCACCTGTCAACCCTATGCTGCCTCTATCACCCTGGAAACAAAAGGCAAAGTATTTCATTTGACGGCTCAACAGTACACACACACACACACACACACGGAAGAGCGACGACGCACAATCAACCTGGCAGCATCGCACGACGTGGTTTAGTACACGGAGGCTGGAGGATTAATGGAGAACAAAGTTCAAATGTTAGAGGGGAAATAATAGATTTGGATGAATCAAACAATGGACGATGACATTTATTTAGACAAACAGCGACGCATAATTCCACGCACAACAGAAAGAGTTAAGTCAAGATAGGACACCAAATAAAAACACAACAAAAGAAAAGAAAAACCTTTGGGGAAAAGGGTTCGGAGCCAGAAATAAGCTTCACCTACACCCACGGTAGTGCGGTTCGCCGATCCAACCTAAGACTCAAGGAACAATGGCTCTCAATTGTCTTCCCGGTTTTTGCGCTTTTGGTTTTGTGCACTGATGTCATCTTCTGTGCCAAGGAATCCCTTGGAATTCTGAAAGACCGGACTGAGCGAAAAAGTAATGGCCCTTAAATTACACAGTACCACGCGGCCTTGCCCACCGCAAGACTACCCTCTGCTTCATAAACCACTTTACAAGTCACAGAAGGTTGCTCTTTCATTATTTTTAGGAGCTTATATCATTTTGAACGCACGTCATTTCTTTCATCGCAGACATTAGGATTCAAGTCCAACTGCTCTGCTGTGACTTACAAAAAAAAAAAAAAAAAAAAAAGGTCATTTTCTGTAACGACACCTGGAAGAATCGCCCGCTCTAGTTCATTAGTAGAAATCTAAATGAAATGACTTTACTCCCACAAAAGGCGACTTCATGGATGACCACAGCTTTACGTCATGTTTTCGGGGGCATCGGGGTTTTGAAAAAAAAGTTCACAACAAATTGCAGCCTTCTCTGAGAAAGAGTGGAGACAGATGCTAATGCGGAGAGTAAGAAACGGAAAAACAACAGGGATGCTTTGCATTAAAATCACATATTTGTATGCAATTTTATCAAACCATCCAGTTTTGCTCCAAAAAAAAAAGAGCTACAAAAGGCAATGAAAGCAAACTCCTGGCGGCATGACTTGAAATAAGGATTACTGTGCGATGGAGTGAGAATTGAGCTACAGATGTACTCTCCTGGGTTTTAAATTGAATGAACAGGTGCATTTTCCGAGGGACATAACACGAGTGCGGAGACTTCCAGTTCCCAGGGCCTCTCGTGACCATTTCAGCCGTCCCTCTCTGAATTCTGTCTCAAGGAATAAATTATACTCCAGAGCTGGCACCGCCGGGCAGCACAGACACTGTGATCTGCACCGACTGGGTGGGCGCCTGTGCGGGCCCGTCCTCTGTGTGCTACACATCCTCTGTGGTGACCTGACCTGTAATTCTGACAGTAGCAGCTGAACGAGCACTTTCCTAGGCACTCCCTGACAGAGCAGAAGCGAAATGTGGAATAAAATAAACATAACATTTAGGGAGAAGAAAGGAAGAAAAAAAAATAATAATAATAAGATGAATAGACGTACACCAAGAAAAGAAAAAAAGTCCACATTTGTATATAAATATATATGTGTGGACTTTTTTCTTTCTATTAGTGTCGGGAGAAAATTACAATGTTTCGTCCAGGTTTCATGCATACATGCATATGAGATATGCACGCAGACAAACATGTATTCAGGCCCATGACGCTCATGCGGCATCCGGACGCAGCGTTTTTACCTACCTTCTCACCTCTGCCACCTTTGACAGAGATTACTCTGCCCTGCAAATAATTCATCGATAAGGATCAATTATTATCGAGGCAGGAGGTAAAAAAAAGCAGAATAGATGGAAGGCGTGCAATCTGGAGTGAATAATCTGCTGCGTATCTGACCCTATCGAGATCACAGTGATGCATCGCATGAAACTCACTTCATTAGCGGTTATCGTAACAACTTTGTGAAAACGCATTAAACATGTAAATATGCACAGTTGAAGTTTTCCATACAGTGTCGCCTTTCACTCCTTTGACGCCCGGCGGTCCGTTGGCGCCCTCAGGGCCCGTGTCACCCTGAAAACGTACGCACGTTCACACACAGTGGAAAAGCAGAATCAAGAACTGCGGGGGCATTACGAAAAATGCAAAAATCTTTTTTTTTTTTTTTGGTGGCACACAAACTGGTACTTGAAAGGTACAAATGGTAGATGACCTTTTCACCCCTGGGACCTGCGACACCAGGTTCACCGCTGTCTCCCTGTGAGGAAACGGAAACACACACGCGCGTATCCAAGAGCCGTCAAAGAAAAGAGGGAAGTGAGTGAAGGAAGGTAAGGCAACGTCAAAACCGCGCGGCCGTACCTTCTCTCCGGCAGAGCAGGAGCAGTTGACTTGGGGGCCTCTTTTTTGTTCCACAACCGTAGGTGCCGGAGTGGGGATCTCTACAGGGGGAGCCTCCGTCACCACTTTCTTTGGACACTGGGAAAAGGATATTTCAGCGTACACTTCATTATGAGACATTTTACTGTGTTTATTTAATATTCAGGAAATACAATCTAAATAAAGTGGTTTTCGATGTCGTTACTGTATATTCTGTAACTATATCTTCTTGGCTCAGGACGGTGGTGAACTCCTGGGACTATTGCCTTCACATGGAGGTTGCTAGGCAACCAGAAACAAACTCTGCACTTGTTTTCTCCAACTCCACCTTTGTTACAGTGACTCTCACAACAGATGGGTTTTGATTGTACAGCATGAGGTAATATATTGCAGAGGTACGAGTCTGCATGAGTGGCGAGCACATTTATTTATTCCGTTGCTTGGTGGCATGTCCGCTGTGGTAGGTGGAAAAAAAACTAAAAACTAAAAAAAAACTATTCCCACAAACCTATCTCTGTGTTTTCAAGCTCAAAATCGGTATTTTAAATTAGAGAGCCGCTCGCGATAACAACAAGACTGCTTACCCTCTGAGAGCAACCCGCAATTAGAAACGATATCTACTTACGTGCCTACAACTCTTACTTCTGAACCAATCCATCTGGCCACGCATCTCTCTTTTGTAATTTGCAAAATGACTATACATTTGGCTCCCATATTTGTAGACAACCAGCTCTTTGATGAGTGGAGCCGGATACGGGGAGATTTGTGACACTGCACTTTCCCGACAGTGACGCGCGCACACGCAGTGGGTCTGCAGCCTGTAATACTCACAGGTCCGGTGGGTAGATCGCAGCAGGTCTCCAGCTCGGCGTGCTTGGAGTCGCAGTAAATCATCATCCTCTGGAGGTCAAACTGCATCAACACAGACAATAGATGAACAGGTCGACCTCGAGAAAATGGCCAAACGCAACGTCTCCAGAGTGACCCAAAAAGGGAAACCGACTACCCCCCATAATGCTTCATGCAACCAAATGTGCAGGGTGAAGGCTCACATCAATAGGGACGCTGTCATACAGCCTTTTCCCAATCACAGTCTTCCCCTGGATATCGATGTCCTCCCTGTCCTCAATGGGCAGCGTCTGGATGTGTTTGCAGTCCAGGTACAGAGACACGGCTTTGGCCTCCACACTCAGAGCGATCTTGTGCCAGTTTCGATCAAACAGGTTGTCGACCTCGGGGTTCTTGAACACGGCTCTGACAGCATCTTTTGTCAGGCCGACAGCGTTGTACTCCACCGCCTTGTTCTCTCCGTCCAGACGGATGGACACCTGTCAAGACAGAGGCGAGGCAATGTTAACGAAAAGAGAGAGATATAAAAAAAAAAAAAATTGATTTAAATCTGACGTAGCGGGTCTAAACACAATATTTCTGAAATTGCATTTTTAATGTGATGGACACATCGGTTGATTTTTGGACTGGACCACACATTGTCGGACCCACCTGTGGGATTCCATATTTGTCAAAAACTTGCCAGAGGTACCAGTCTTCACGCCTTGAGGTTTTCCTGAATTTGAATGTCGTCACAAAGGCATATTCATCTGGTAAGCCTTGGGGAAACACGTCTCTGTGAAAAACAAAGCCTCGCGTTAACGATCACATAACATTCTATTTTCCCTCTGAATAAAATATGTGATAAAGCGACAGTTAGTAACAAACTTTTTTTACATGTTGTATATTGTAGGTAAAATGATCAACGAATATGGGAAAAATACATGCTTGGTTGGTATATAAATCTTTTTCGTTTTTATTTTTGTTTTGAAATATACAGTATTAATATTGATCCGCAAGTCAAGTCCTCATGACTATTCATTTTTGGCTGTTTGTGAAATTTGGATGCAACAGGGTACAAATACATAACATAGTATCTGCTGGGGTCAGCACATGGGGGTGTTTTTTTTTTTTACATCTACATATTATTCACAGACTTATGTGCAGTGCATTGTTTGCAGTATGGTCACTTACTCTGTTTGTTGTACAATGGGCATGGTGCCGAGGCGAACGTAGGAACTTTGGCCCTCATCAATCCTGGTTCCCAGAATATCCCTCACATTGAAGTACTCCATCAGGTCGAACCCTGCAGCAACACAGTCAAATCATCTAGTTGGACTCAAGACAGCCTCACACACACACAAACACACAAACAGCACGCAGTAAATAATCACACCGGGCTCTCGAGTCGCGAGGTTGACTTATGGTTTTGTCAGATTTCTCGGGGCACGCGGAGATTTAATTGGGTCAGTCCCGCCACACCCGGCAGCCGCTGCGTTTGTGGCTTTTTGGGGAGACATTAAAGACACAATATCACCGAGTAACTGGAAAAATAGAGCCATTTGTGTGGCCATGCAGAGGAAAAGATGAATCGCCATCACCGTGACGGCCCTTGTGTGTGACTCTGAGACCGTGCGTGCACGTGTGTGTACTTTGCCGTGGGGCCCGCCATTTGAAGTGGCGGGGCCACTGACCATATTTACGTGGTTGAGAGTGGACACTCCCTTGTACAACAAACAAGCGCCGTAGCTATGGCAGCCTGGTGGTGGCTGCACTCATGAAGCCGGAGAGTCCGGCACGTCCCTCTGAAAGCCGGTGGTTAGGTCATGTGTTGACCGGGCTCTTCGTAAGCCAACTGGGCCATTAGTGCGTAAACAACATCAGGTCGGCATCAACGGCGACGTCCACGAAATGCAAGGTCCGGGGCGTGACTATTAACATTAAGTGCACTAATCTTCGGCAGGATAATAATGGAACGTCAAGGTGGCAACACGAGAGTGCAGTGGGTCATTATAAATAGCCTGGAAACAGGCGGAGAGCCACACAGGCCGCAGAGTAAAAAATAATATTAAACATGACACGGAATATCTCAGGGGATCAACGGCTACTAAATGAGCATTTAGACACAACACCAGTCCGAGTTACTCAGGGGTCAGGATACGTTTAAAAGGTGTCAGATAAAAGCTTTGTAGCTCTCGTCTGTAAGGCCAGATTTTCGGTTTTTGCGACGCATCTTTTTTTTTTTTGTCCCCCTTTAAAAAGCAAATTTCATTCATACTAAAATGACTAAGGTTGTAGAGGCGTTTTGCTGGACAACAGTTTAGCAGCTGAAAAGTAAAGTGTCAAAGTGAATGTTATCGACCACAGGCGGTGTTGGATAATAAAAGCCATGTTCGGCCGGTTCAGCAGCCAGGTGGAAGGCCTGGCTGGAGGAGGCCACGCAGCTGTGAGCTTTGCTGGCCTCCCTTCTTCTCCGTCGCCGCGCTCGCATTGTGCACATTCGCTCACCGCGCTGTTTCTGCGCCTCTACGGGGGCCATCCGAGCCCAGAGCTGTAATTTGGACTGGCAGCCGAGAGCGTATAATCAACCCCCCCCAAAAAAAAGTTATTTTGGACAGCCAAAAACGACCAATGGGGTAATCTGCGGCGAGAGCCAGATGAGTTCGCCGACTGGGAAAGGCAAAGCGCGCACGCGCACGCGCGCGCGCACACACACACACACACACGAGCGCACTGCATTCTTTTAATCGGAGCAGATGGCAGCGTTTGTGCGGCAGATAGTGAGCTCGGAGCCACAAAGACACTCAGCGCAGCCTCCCGTGTGCGCTCAGCGCCCCGAGGGGGTCAGAGCAGACAGCCCCGTGATAAATACAAGTCTGGCCCCAACCACAGGTCTCTTGGCTGTCAAATCCGAATCAGCGGCAAATAGTGTGTGAGTGACATGTCTCACAGAGGGAGAGTTGCTCTCCTCTCCCTGCACCGGCGTAGAGCACACTTGGCGTGTAATTATAAGTGGGAGCCAACAGCAGGAGCTGTTTATACAGTCACTGTATGTAGAGGAAAAAAAAAAAATTCTATGCGCTTAGCCACAAACAAAAAAAAAAACATTCTTTAACCAAGCAAGTTCGACAACGTACGGCATGTCTTGAAGCGAGGCCACAGTTATAGGCTTGCAGCAATCTGGAAAACCCCGAAACATCTTTGTCATGTCAGGGAGCTTCGGACCTCAGACCGCAGTTTGATAACACAATGTGCCAACTGCACCCCAAAAATCCTTTTTAGACTCTGAATGTCCGAAATAGGATTTGGCTGCCTTTTCCTCGACAATCAATGATCATCCCTTGACTTTCTTTCATTGTGTCATCCCCCTGAATTCTCCCTGTGTAGTCCGGGGCTCCTGGGAAGCATTAAGCTACAGACATCATAAGAGTTCTTAAGAGGCTTCGACAGTGGCTAAAAGTTTTTTTTTTTAAATACCCTCCTAACAAGCAGTTTCATTTGTGGTGAAAATATGAATCAGGGAAGAGTAAAGTGGATTTACGGTGCGTTCCACAGAAACCTAGCCGCCGGTCACGAGGAAACTCGAGGAAATGTTCTCATCAAATTTTCCAGCGCAACAAGGTTTCATAGAAGACCTAACTCCGAAAGAAAAACAATATAACCCCCCCCAAAAGGATTGATTCCGGTTCGGGGCTCACGGCACGTCTTATTAAGTCGTGCGTCGGCTGAAAAAGGCCACCGTGGGGTTTTTCGGGTAATTCATCTTGAGTTCGTTCTAATTCTTTTGATGGGGTTTGCAAGAAACAGCGACACAAAAAGCACGTTTTCGTCCCTTCCCCAGTGGCCAGAATGAGCTAACGTGTGTCTCGACGGTGGCAAGTGATGCCGTCGCCTCTAATCAGAAGCTCACACACCCCTGTGCTCTGTTCTGCCGAATCCCTTCTGATTGTTTTGTTTTGCAATGACCAAGAGTCAGTCTGACTTTAAGAAGCAGCTTCAGAGAATGTGATTATATTGAACATACAACTTTTTTTTCCCCCCTCCAATAGGGGTGGGGCATGACTACCTTGGTTGCAGTGGTGAAAAGTAACTAAACCCGTGTCGGAAAACGAGTGTTAGACCTCAAGTGTACCTAAATAGAAGTCTGTAGCGCTTGTGGGTGCATAATAGAAACAATCACGCCGTAAAACAATCTGTTAGCCACATCAGCTGCCCCCTTGTTCAGACATTCCACATGTCAGTGAACAAAGTCAAGCGGGTGCAGAATTTGAATCCAAAACACAACTGTCAACCCCTGCGGCAAATCTCTTTTTCCACGAAGTTCAACGTAGCAGGAGTCCAAAACCTGTCCATGCCGGCGCATCTGGTATTTCTCTCAGTGTGATGGATGTGGGCGGGAGACAGACAGGAAGTCCGATCCCCCAGCACACACACTTGGAACAACATCCGACCTTTTTCGGTTAAACACTATTCAAGATTCCTGGGAAACCGTTAGCGCAGCGCTGGAAAATCCCAGCTGCATATGAGGAGCCGTGTTAGATGCTTTTGCCAGTTTGACCTCCTCAGAAGGCCATAATATAGGTGGAACAGATCCAACGCTGTGGCGGAATCTGGTTGGAGTGGACGCGTGCACTAAACAGGACCTACTCGTGTGCAGCCTGAGTGGCAGGTGAACAAACACGGCTGGTAAATGACTATAACGACTCATTAATGGCCAGCCAGTTCCTACTGGGATTTGCCCCGGTGTTCCTGATGGCCTGTTCAACACTGCGTACAGCGTGAAGATTTCCTTCCAGCCTATATAACACGGGTCGAGCAACAACATCCCAAGCAGCATACAGGAAAATACAGTCCATGCAAGAACACAAGCATCCTATGACAAGCCACCATACCGTACTTTGCAGCACACGCAACTTGTCATCAAACGATATTGTTATGCATCTGTGCAAGTGTATACAATCAACCAACTACGCCACGCTCTATTTGACTTTTTTTCATATTTGTCAACTTTAACTCCGACGAAAGCAACTTGATTTTCATTAATGGATTACATGACTCGATTAAGTGTAAAAGGTCAACCTATTTATTTCCATATTAAATGAGAAAAGGTGGCAGCCAGCAGGTGCCTGAAACTGAGCAGACCAAACCAAATGAAACATTTCTGAAACGCAGCAATTTAGTTTGTCAAATCCCTTGCTGTGATGCATCGTGGGTCAATTCAAAGCTGTGCGCCTTTTGTTTTTGCAACGAAAATGATTTTCTTTAAAATAGAAAAAATGAATGCGCCGGAAAAGCAGTGAGGAATACGCCAATTTGGCCTCTGATCAGCCGGGAATAGAGGACAATTGGGAGTGAAAACAAAAACCAAATCTCTGCATGTGCGAAGAATATGTCAAAACGTATAAAAAGAACAAATGTGGGAGTGTTGGAATTGCTTCGAAAAATAAAAGAGCGGACTTCTGTGGTTGACAGAAGCGTCGCCAGCACTGCACGCTGGCGCGAGAGAAGCGGCGGCCCTTGATGCACATACCTGGAACCTCTTCGAGACCATGACTGGTGCTGTTGGGCTTAAAGCGATCAGCTTGGACCTTCATGTTTGGACACAGGACATCTGGGGAGGAAGGACAGACACGCTGTTAGGTCACCACATAATACGCTGGACAAAAGGCATGGAGAACACACTTCTATTCTCTTCCTGTAGGAAAAATCGAATCATTTGTTGGTTTATCGAATCAACTGACGAGTCAGATACATGTGGGGTGCAGGGCGGGGTTGTTTTTTGGAAGCGGCGGCCTCATCGAAACCCAGTCACCGGACCGAGCAGCGGTCCATCGCCGGCTCCCGCGCGACGTCAGCCGACTGAAGCGCGTGGGCGAGGCGGGAGGCAGGGTGACCGTGACACAGCCGGCTCCATAACAGTTTTATATTTCCACTCACACATAGTTCCGTGACGGCGATGACAGCGAGAAAAGGCAACAGCGTCAGGTTAAGTTTTAAGTGGCGGGAGGGATATGATTTTTTCTATTTGTGTCAGGATGCCAGCGTCACCGCCGAAGGAAGCCGATACGAATGTCGTCGGGTTCCATCGGCGTAAACACTGGACGCCTGGGGGGGTGGTGAACTTTGTTGATGGCTCTCAGAGTGCTGGGAAAGTCACTCAAATGTTTCACAAACTTCCTCCCCAGACCTCCTCCGGCAAAGATGGTCTTCCTCTGGAAATTGTTTACGGTGAGGTCTGGAGTAATAGTGTCGTTGTTTCATGAAAGACATTTCTTTGGCTGGTGGTGTTGCTCTAAGGATGAGAATCCATAACTTGGGTCTCCACTGACATATCTGAGATACCAGCGATTGAATCGGCCACTCTCCTCCTGCCCCTTTGCTCTCTCTCTCTCTCTCTCTCTCTCTGGGCCTGCCCATAACGAGGAAATTAAACCAAATTATGACCATAAATCAGGTCAGTTTTCTCGTAGTTTTTACGTGTCGATGACATCATAACCATATCGTATTCATGAATGTATTTTATTCCGGTTTCTTCATCTTCATTGGAACGCATCAACCAATATTGTCTTTATTGTAACTTTCCATACAATATAGGATATATTTGAATATATGCTCACCAATCAGCAATGTATTATTTGTTTCGATTTGTAATAGGCGCTCTGATAAACTCTTTATTATACCCCTAAACATTCTTGGACTCTCTCTCCCTCTGCCATTATTCCCTTGTGTGTCTCGGTGTGAGTTTTATCGATGCTTACACACAGTAACTATGGCCATAGTTAAAGTTGTGCTTGTGACCAAAAAAAGTTTTGGGGAGCAAGTGAGCGAAAGCTCCCTCTCCTTCCTCTCCAAATTGAGCTGGTTTCTCGCCCCCTTAACCTGAGAAAACTCTTCCACCTGCACCCGTTGCCTTCATCGCGTTACATTCGAAAAGCTTTTTTCCATCTCAAAATTGCCAATTTGGACTAAGGGTCCAGGCTTGCGTGAGGGTTTGTGTGCAGAAGGAGGATCCAATGCGCTGATCTTTCAAAATGAACTAGTTCTTAATAAATGTTAAACTTACAGGAGGGGAGAGGCAGGCAGAAAAACAAGAACCCAATATATCCACACACAAAAAAAAAAAAACAAGCAGGGAGGAAACAAACGGGAAGAAAACAGCAGATCCAGGAGAAACACGACAAACAGCTTGGGTGACACAGCAGGGGAGATGGGACGACGTACAGCTGTGACCAGAGAGACACAGGTGAACCTAACGAGGGCGGGACAAACAATCGCACAGGAAGAGGAAAGTGCACAACGGCAGGAAGTGAAGCTGAACAGAGACGCGCAGCGAGAGCCGCTACACAAATAAAAGAGGAAGCAAAAGAAACATCCAATGACTTAACAATCCTGACAACTTGAGGAGAGTGTGAGAAGGAGCACAGCAGCGTGTCTACCTTCTCCTTAATAGATCAAGTATGATCCCTGGTATTTTCTTAAAGCCATCGTGTCAGGGAGGGCTTGGCTTTCTACCGTCTCAAACACAGCATAAGAAAAACTAAGAAAGCAATTTAAATCTGTCAGCATGTGTTTTACGTTAAGTATGTGTCATCTGGGTTTCACGTGGTTGATTTTCATTTCGTCCACTTACTTGTTTGTGTCTCACTTGTTTGTTTAGCAGTACAATTAAAGGAGTCTTTTCGCTACTGTTTTTTGTTTGTTTTTTTCCGTTCAAAGCAATGCGGGAGAAGAATCTCTGGAGGGATTTTTGGTTTATATTGTTTACGAAGCCCTGCTCTTCCACCAAACATGAGCGTTCCGTAAACGAATGGATGTGCGTCACTGCTTTTTAAAGGCGGGGGTTGTTGCACAGCTCTGGGACTGAGCCCGGCTAGATAGCTGAGCTGCTCCCCACACTTGCGGCCCTGAAACTATAATTTAGGCATCCGGCTCTGAGTTAAAATGGAAGCAATGTAAAAACTTCAACTCTGAATGAATGTCCCAGACAGGTCCATGGCATCAGCAGAAGCTTGGAAGTAACATAACTTACAAGAGTCACTCTTTTTTTCTTTTCTTTTTTTTGCATATACGCTTACATAGATGCTTAATTCTTACAACTACCTGTGTTACCTGTCATCATTATGACGAGTGGTCCTTAATGGGTACTTTTGCTTCAGACAAGCGCTTTGATTTTGAGGTTCTCTATCAACAGGGTCATGCAAGGTCAAGTGTGTGACAGTCCACATGCACAACACTTGTTTCCCCCGGTCTACACGAGTGTCTCACATTCAAAACTGCATTTCAGAACATGCCCCTGGGCAGAGATTTGCGAAAGCTAAACACCCGCAGTGACCTAAAAATGACCAAAAGCCAAACATTCGTGGAAAAGCACGAGGAACGACTTGCTGGTATTCTAAAGTGAGCGCATGCTCGTGCGTTAATGAATCCGTGCAGCGCAGGATAAATAGAGTCCCTTTTTAGACCTATGGATTAAAAGGTGAAAACATCCAACATGGACACCGACATGGCTGTGCCGGACCCACTTGAAACATTAGATGTATAATTTTCGGAGCGAAAATAACTCTCAGTGTAGCTCAGTGAGCCAGTGGCGCTGACCGCCGTTATACTTAGAGACTCACTCGTGGAGATTTTAGAGATTACAGCAGGAATTACTGCACCGTGTAAATTTAGCCTTTGGTTTCCTTCTACAAACTTGCCGCACGGCATGCGTCGTTAAAGCGCAACCCGCATTATTGCTTGGCAGATTTAAAATTTGTGGAGTCAAAGTGCGAGGTCAAAGGTCGCCGGCTCTCCACGGCCGCTCTGCAAGGTGATACGTCCTTAGAAAAGAATAAAGGACTTTCACAGTCAGGATCGATGCTTCCTACAGAGGGAAAAAGCTACTTTCTCCACGTCCCGACAAATTCAGAGCCAGATTGTGAGAGTTGAGTTTGTCGACCGTGCAATCATGTCATTTCCGTTTTTATGGCTCAAAACTCATTGCATCCTTCCCATCCTGTCTGGCTAATTTTAGGCAGGAATTTGAAGCGCTGGACTGCGAAGCATCCATCTTCTCCGTGAAAACACTCGCACTCATTCACGCCTGCACTATACTTCGCTCAGCTGCCGGACAACATGGACCTGCTCCTTTAGTTGTTTTTTTTTTTTTTGTTTGAGCCTGAAAAACTTCCTCAGCACAGAGCTGGAAAAACCATTTGGGTTAGTGTACGACAGGCGTTCCAGCGCTTAACACCTCAGCAGTGAAAGAGGCAGCTACGCCGCAGAAATGCCTCGGTTAGAATACTGTCATTTACGAGCCAATTTTTTGCCACGCCCCCCCCCCCTTGACATGCTTCATATTCGGTGAAAAAAAAAAAAGCCACGATAGCGCGGTGCACAAGTGCAGCCGCTCTCTGTGGTTAGGGTGGGGTTTGGCGGTGAGGGTCTTTCCTAAGCCCATAGTGGTTAAAAGGTTAAAATAAGAGTCTAATTTGATTAAGTGCACGTTCGCGTCGAGGCAGACACTTCAAAGGGGTTTAAAAAAAAAAAAAAAAGGAGGGAGGGAGGGAGGCCCTGTGGATTTCGGTGTGAGTGATGTGCTGGCACTGAGCCCGACGGGTCGACTTACTCTCGCACAGCCTCCTCCTCAGGCGGCCCCTGATCTTGTCGATGGCATTGAAGTCCGTCACGTGGAAGACGTGGGCATTCTTGGGCTCGGCCGCGATCTCCTCCAGCTCCTCCTTCAGCGCCTCCCCGATGCCCACGGCGAACATCCGGATGCCGGCCTTGGCGGCCGCCGTGGAGGGCTTCAGGACGTAATCCTGGCTCCGTCCGTCCGTGAGCAGGATGGCCACCCTCTGGATGCCCCTGGCGCGGGGCCTCGCTCCGGCCTGCTCTGTGAAGATGTTGGTGGTGGTGTAGCTGATGGCGTCCCCGGTCATCGTGTTCCCCCCCAGGTAGCG
Organism: Colistium nudipinnis; assembly: GCA_016785305.1. Taxonomy (NCBI): domain Eukaryota; kingdom Metazoa; phylum Chordata; class Actinopteri; order Pleuronectiformes; family Rhombosoleidae; genus Colistium; species Colistium nudipinnis. The sequence continues at coordinate 435,729 of JAFBJU010000517.1, read as the reverse complement.
GATGTTACGGGCGGCGCGCTTCACGTCCTCCAGCGTCCTGTGTCTGCCCAGGTTGAACTCGGTGGTGGGCCTGTCGCTGTAGCGGACCACGGCCACCCTCGTCTTCTCCGGTGCCACGTCGAAGGACTCCACCAGGTTGGCCACCCATTGTCTGATCTTCTCAAAGTTCTCCTTTCCGACACTGGACGAGGTATCCAGGATGAAGGCTAAGTCGTAGTGGACATTTTTGCACCCTGCAGGGTGAAGGAAACAAGAGGATGTGGTCATTGTTAACGTACAGTCAACGCAGGGCCTAAGCCTATTTTCAGCCTCGTTGGTCTTACCTGCCCTCTGCGCTTCCACTCTCTCACCGCTCAGGGTCAAGGCCAAGATGACAAAGACCAGGGTGATCCGAAATCCCAGGCAAAATTCCATTTCTGCCTCGGTCTGCGTCTATTTTGTTTACTCTATTACCACCATCAAGCTGTCCAGTCTGCGGAAAGGTCAGGGGGAAACATCGACTGTTAGCTGTCACGCGATACATACATACAGTTTTGTAAATGTACCACTAAAGCAAAAAAAAACATTTCATTATCTAAATCCCGTTTGTCATCCCTGAAAAAAAATCAAAGAAAACATTTCAGCTCATTTCTCCCCAACAGGGGAAACCAGAAGGGAAAGGGCACTTTGTGAAGTGCAAGAAGATTGGCTGGGGCCTCATCTTCACATCTTTACAAAAGTCAACAAAATGTAGTCGATATTTTATATGTATATAAAAAAAATGGGATCTTTCCAAAAGAATCCCCCATGGACTGGTATTCTTATTATGTCTCTCTGCTATGGAGTCCGGCAGGAAATGTTTTCAATTCTCGGGACGTGATAATTGAAAGTTAGGTCTGAAATACACATCTCTCCACAGCAGTGAGTGAAAAAAAAAAAAAAAAAATCTTCATCCAGACTAAACTGGACACAAAAAGGTTCATGAAACTTGCTGCCAAACATTTTTTTTAAAACCCATATTCACCCACAGGACATTTAAAGAACAATGTGAATGTGAATTTGTCATGGGTCATCTGGAGTTGCCTTTTGAGCCGTTTTTTCCACCTTTGATCCACATGTATTTAGCAAAGTGGGGGGCATGGGGGGGGGGGTGGGGGGCCGGGGGGGGGGGGGGGGGGGGGGGGGGGGGGGGCGGTCCTCTTTGTTGACGGGGCACTTTTTTTTGCCTGGGTGGCACTGACAGGATCCTGTTTTATATACACAAATCTATTCCTGCTCGTACTGTAGACCGGTGGTCGTGGTGCCTGCCATTTGGGCCGATGTGTGACTGACTGTAGCCATAACATGGGTCAGTTTCTCCTTGCGGGGGTCATGGTGGGAGTGCAAGGAAAATCTGAGCGGTGCGCAACTTGTCAAGCAATATCAGGAGTCCCTCGTGTCCTCAAAAGTGATTTACCATCGTTGGCCACCATCAGCATCCTCTGTCCTAACATTGCCACTGAATACGCAAAGTATATGTTACTCGTTACAAACGGTCGGTGGGATTTTGGACCTCAAAAGTTGAGGGAAATAAAAGGCAGGGACAACATTTAACAAACAGCAGCCTGTTGACTGTGACCGCTTGACCTGAGTAGCTTATAAAATAGAGGGTGCATTATTTATTGTAAGTAGAGTAAAGTACTCTGGTCTCCAGATAGCCTAACGGTTTCCTTATCTGATTCTGCAATGGGCCGATTCTGCTACTTGGTTTCGCTGGAGCTATTAATGAGCAGTACAGGCACGCCAGCAAAATCACTCTAATTGCCACCATTAGTTAAAAGAAAAAGAATTAAATCCGCCCAGCCAATCTTCCCTGAATAAAAAATGCGAAACACTTTACGGGTCACCGTGTTGGATCAATTTGTAGTTTCACAGGCAGATACAGTATCCACGGTGGAGCTAAAAACAGGCTGCTTTGCCTCTGTCAACATCTGAACCTGAGGGCCAGATTCCTTACAAACTGTGGTTCCGTATCGTCGGGCCCGTTTCCACTTCCTCTCTCAATGGCAGACCTGGGACTGCAATGTAGATGTCTAAAACAGGAGCACCAGGTTTATCATTTCCGAAATGCAAAAAACAGGACTCCCATGTTGTTTTTCCAAGACAAGAGAAAGAGAAGGGTCTGTTCTCTGGTAGAGCATCTAAACAGCATGTGGATACAAGAAACAATTTAAAGAACTCAGCCATTTAAAACCAATAAAGATACATTTTAGACATTTTAGAGGAAGAGTGAAGTGAAAAGGGGAGATCAACTAAAGTAAACCATTTCTTACCCGGCCTGTCACTCAGCGTTCCAGGAGGTGTCGGTCTCTCGCTGCCTGCAGAACTCACACCCTGAATCAGCACCGGGGCAGCATCATTATCCGCTGATAATAATCCAAAACAATCTCTCCCCCCTGCAGGCGCCACAAATCAAGAGGAGATTATTACATAATCCAGGGTGACAATCCAGTGTACGGTGTAGTTGAAAAGTGAGCTGAGGTGAGCAGTCGGCAACCTTGTGGATGGGAGGACGGAGTGGGAGGGAACTACGGGGGGTGTGTGTGTCTGTGTGGGGGGGGGGGGGGGGGGGGGGGGGGTGGTTTTCGCCGGGGGACGAGGTGGCTTCTACTGTTCTCAAGTGGGCCGTGCACACACACATAAAAAAAAAAAAAGGCAGAGAGGCGCAGCCAATTATAGAGCCAACTTTCTGGATATTTTTGTCCTTTTTTTTCTCTCCCTCTCCCTCCCTCTATGGTTGCACCCATCTGAAGTGTAGCCCTCAAAGAAAATGCACTGCACTCTCGGCAACCGCCTCGGCCTTTGCCACTGCGATAGCCACAGCGGAGCCGCCCTGGGGCTGGTGGCGGGCCGGGCCGGCTAGGCTCCAACCAGCCACACACTTACAGGGAGGGGGGAGAATGCTGTATTTAAGTTAGTGGGGGGGGGGGGTGATTACAGAACACTTGTGCTCGCAGCTTTGTGCTGGATGTCCGTCCTCGCACCGACTCACCGAGAGAGCCTGTGATCCGTATTATGCTCGCGCCGAGTTGTTTTCCCGAGTTTACAACAGAGTCCGACCGCACATCCTCCAGTTTAAGCCCTGTGAAAGGTTTATCATTCATTCACGTATGTGACTCAGGCCTTGCCGTTTTCCTGGTCACACATTTTTTCTTTGTCCTCGCCCCACCACCGAAACACTACTGTTTCCTTTTCACCAAATCTCAATTTCCTCACACACGAGGACACGTGCAACATCCCGCACGTTTTTTTTTTCCGTTTTGCCGTATAGAACTCAGTGCCGTCCGCAAACTACATCTGTTTTTGGTTTTGACATGTCGGGGGTGAATTTTCCATTGATCTGCAAACTGATGTCCTTATCATGTGTGGTCGGGCTCCCTGGCAGGAGAGGAGGCAGCAAGTGAAACGCAGCAGCAGCTTTGTCTCAGGCCGTGTCAGACACCCCTTCTAAAGTCCTCTGCATCAAACGTCTCCCTCTAAAACGCTCCTACAGCTGTTGCCGCGCAACTCTGCTGCATTCGCTCCACAGGTCCACCGTGGAGCGAATTAGACATTAGAGGTGGCGTCTCTTTTGTCAGTGGCGGGGGTTCGTGCATCCTTCCAGATGGAGACCAGCTCGACTGGGCCTCGAACCGGCAACCCTCTGGCACGATGCCCGTCTCCCTCACCACTAGGCCACCTCTCCAGTCCGCCATTACAATCTCGGGCCTATTTAGAGAGCCTTTGTAGCCAAGGAAAGCGAGCGCAGGCCGGGCTATGTTTAGGCTCGGCGCGGAGTGGACGGGAAGTGGGCTGATGATTGGGAGCAGATGCACGTTAGGAGCGTTGGTGTCAGTCTGAGGAAGCGTCTGTCGCCTCGTGCGAGCGGGCTAAAGAGGTGACCGGCATTCGGGGTGAGCGGGAGGCTGCGGGCGCGGTGTAGTGCCGGAGAAAACCATATGTCATCTGACAGACGGCCAGCCGTCTACATCCCACGTCTGAGAGTGTCAATCCCGTCAAAAATACACCCACAGTGTTAATGGCACTGGTGTTCCAGCTTTTTTTGGGTGGATTTACAGAGTCGTTCCCCCCCCCCCCCCCCCCCCCCCCCCCCCCCCCCCTCGACACATCATGAGCCAAAGTGTGTCTCCACATTAGAATAAGAAAAAGGCCAATCGTCACAAAATCTGTTACTTTCTCATTTTAGATTGCATGCCTCTAATGCAGTTGCCTTCTACTCGGTTGCTCAAGAGCCTGAGGCTGACACGTCAATGCAGAATGTGATGAACACAAGTGCCTGCCCTTAAACAAAATTGAATAGTGTTACAGAATCAAAGTAGCCATTAATATCGTAAGCCAAATGATTATGGCCCCATAACAGAAACAGTCAGTATCCGACCTGGACTCGAGGCTGAATGATAACTACAGTGATGCATGAGCCGGACTGTATGCAGAGCCATCATTACAATTATTTCAGACTTACAACGAGCAGCATTGGGGAGTTAAATCCGGCTCTTGGGCGAAGGTCAGATCGAGGATGAGTCATAGTCACATCTTCCAGGACCCGGCGCATTAGACGTCCATCGCACAGCAAGTCCAGCCATTCCGCTGATCCTACTTTTTCAAAAGCAAATTCAGAAACCCCTGCGGCTGGCTGTGAGAGTCGCTTCGTTAGTTTTTTCTGTAGAAAAAAGCTCTTTGGTCATATTAAGTTTTAAAATACTGGGAGAAACTCGAATGGAACCTTTCGCAGGTAGAACCGTCGGGTCTCACCACCATGGTATCATGACGGTAATCGGTTGCTGATCAGTAAATATCCATGAACTAACCGCTAAAATACTGATCATACCACTTGAAATAAATTGTATTGGCAGCATTTAAGTGCCGTTCCATTATCGTGGATCAAATGCGGTCTGCCTCCTCACGCTTCGTGCCAAAGACCTCGATTTGTGCTGCGCCTGCTACGCTTAATTGAATGAGTGCGTACTCTGATCCGGGGAAGGGCTCTGGGAAATGGGACAATCCATAACTTGGAGCGACCTGGCGTATACCTTTTTTATTATGAAATAATGTTGTTTGTTTTTTATTCTTCTATTTTAGGGAGCACAAGGGACAGTCCGTGGGACCTCTAATGAACTTGAGATCATTTTGTCTGCGTGCCAACAACCGATTAGTGAAATGCACCTCCTCTGCTCTTCTGTTTTCCTCCGAGATTTCAGGGCAATACCATATGCCAGGCACTTAATAGGAAAATTCAAAACGGTAACATTTGAAGCCCCTCTAGAATTTATGATCAGTATACAAAAACTATTTGAATTGATTTGGAGGCATATAGACATAAGTAGATATGGGGAGAAAGTTCTCGGAGTTATAGCTGATGATGTGTACATACATAAACAAGAATATTAACAAGGAAAATATCCTTGATACTACATGTTACTATGATGTAAACAATTCGTTAATTCTTTAAATTAATTAACCGTTTATTCACTGCATGTAGATGCTAAATATGGGGACTTGAAGCTACGTGTGGCCTACAAGTTCATTCTACGATCGGATCTGATTTATAGCGACTATAGAGCAACAAAAACAAAATAAAACTTTGGTGTGTTACATTATTTGCGTGTGGGGCTGTGGTTTGCAAACTAACCCAGACGATATATTTAGGTCTATAAAAAAAAGCTCTTCTGTGAAGCAGCATTGCGCGGCACAGCTTGTGCTCAGTTTACATTATTTGATAAATGTATCTTCGCATGGCTGTTCCTCAGGCTACAGATTGGTTGTTTCTGCCGGCTCTTGCAGCAAGTCCCACGATGCAAAAGAGAAGTGTTCCGTTATTTGCAGTAACTTGGCGACGCTCCGGTGGGCCCGCATTGTTATGTATTCTTTGGTTTTCTTCTCTGCACTCTCCTGTTAGAAGCACTCTGTTTGACACCGTCAGTAGCGCGTTCACGGCTTTCACCTTCTGCCGACTGCCTGTCCGGAGTGCAACCCACTGACTGCCGACTGCGGGCCTCCTGATGGCTCTTCCTTATGCCTCTGCTCTCCCAGGAGGCCGCGGGAGGCTCCTTGATGCCTTTACCAGCGTGCGCCTGCCCTCTCGGAGCCCCATCCGCCTGCCGCCCTGCGCCTTCGACATCTCGGGCCAGCTGGCCCTCATCTGCAGGTAATCCCCCCTCTGACATGTCTGAATTGCACTGATCCTCTTCCAGGCACGGCACTCTCCTCAGCCTGGGCCGCCTCCTGCCCGTCTCCTGCTGGAGGTCCCCGAGGTTCAGGCCCGTCGCCTCTCCGCCGCGCGCGGCTCGAGCGAGCGCGTGGAGCGAGGGTAAAGGAGGGGCGGGTTTGCTGCGCCGAGGAGCAGGGGTACCTCGACACACAACATCCTCCAGGTCTCTGTTTCCGTTTTGCTCTGTGGGGCCGCTGCGCGTCAGCTGAGGCCTCGAGGATCTGTTTTGCTGCTGGGCCTTGAGTGGCTGTGTGGAGGCAGGACGGCACGCAGCAGCAGCGGCTTTCGGGGTCACACAGGACTTCACCTCTCTCGTGTGGGGCTCTTTCAGTGGAACACCCAGCGTGCAGGAAGCAGGCTTGCCGTCTGGCTGGACAAAGTGGAGTTTCTGCCTCTGAGCCTCTTTCACCTCCTCTGGCAGTTCCAGCGGAGCCAGCTTTAGAGGGCGCCTCGCAGCCTCCCTCTCCAAGTCAGGCCTCGGCAACTTGAACTGCGACGAGTCCGACGCTGCCGTGCCCTCTCGGGTCGGCGGTGAGGCCGTAAGCTGACCCGCCGTCACCCTTCCGTGTTTCTCTGACAGATGGTGACCAGGTGTTTTTGGAAGGCGGCCATTTTTAGCCGCCAGCCGGAGGTTCTGACCGTTCAGACGCAACGTGGTATTTTTAACCGGGATGGTCGACATTTCTTGGCGCTGGGGAGGCCCCTGAAACAAAAGAGACATCAGTGAGTCATTTCAGTCTCATTATCACTAAAATGATAATGTTGCCTCACATTAAACTTGGAACCTATCTCTTGGGTAGTGTTTTTAAGTATTATGGCAATCATGAACAAGAGCAATATTTTATGCCAACAAGAGATGGTTAACCATAGCCCTTTGCCTTAATCCTATTCCCGACTAATGTCTGTAATGGTTTACATCTTTTATCTGTTAAGTTTTGAGTAAGCCACTTATAAGGACAACTTCAGGGTTGCCAGGTAGAGTAAAATCCCTTTGGCAGATTTATTCATTCATGTACATGTAATTATTTTGTGACCAAAATACATAAATGATTAATTTTCTGGTTATTCCTTTAATAAGTGAAGTAATTGTTAAACGGCAACATAGCATACTATTATTACAATTGAGGAGGCAAAACTAGAATAGCTATGGCAATTTAACCTAAAATGTCCATTATTCAATTAGCTAAATATGAAAAGAAAAGGGCTGCTCAAGCATGATTGATTAACTAATGCAGCTCTAACTATTCAGTATTATAGGCAAATAAACAACAAATCATGACAGAAGTTTGGGGGTATGTTCTGGAGGGTAGTTTTACTTTGTGATGATGAGTATTGGAGAGCTGTTTATGGTGAATTAAAGAGATGCTGTCGGGGAAAAAAATAATGATGATGCCAGAAGGATTTTTCCACTGCCTGATAGACAACAATGTTGCTCTTACAAATGGTTCAATATTAAAAACATTAACAAAGGATTTATTTCACCATTAGTAAAGCCATTAGTTGAAAACTAAGCCTTATTAGAAGATGCCAACGTAGCTGCAAAGGGAAAAAGTGCATGGACTTTTTCTTTATTGCTAAACGCACGCATACATTAACAATTATTGATGGTTATATGAGTAATTAAGCAGAAGTTGAAAACATTTTTTTTTTGTACCCCCAAACAGATTTCCACACAGTTGAAATAAACTGTTCTACTGCACTGCTACAGCGGATAACTACATTTCCTCTTAAAAAAAAATAAAATAATGCACACTGCATGTTTGCATGCATTGTCTCATAATATACAATATATACACGAAGCAGTTGAGAAGCTGTTTGGGTTCAGAGAATTTAAAGACGTGCCTCATCCCTTTCACTGCACGTTCCTCCGACAGTCTGTCTGGTTGCCTGTTATAAATTGTGCAAATCCAGGTAGCAGATGTAAACGTGTACCGCAGTGTACGGTACTTACAGGTTTGGCAGACATCTCTGGCCCCCGGTTTTCTTGTTATGGGGTGATTCCTTGCGCCGCAGGAGCCCAGTTTTGCGGTTGTTGTCGTGGTGCGATTGTCGGGCCGGTGCCACCTGGCCACAGGCAGTGACACTGTTGGAAAAAAGGTTTTACCGGCCTAATCTGTAATTAGGCAGATTAGGGTCACACTGCAGCACAGTGATCTCTAATGATCTCCTGCTTAGAGGCAGCCGATATGCACACGCTCACAGCCACAGCTTGTTGACAGGAAGGGTGTTTCGTTATCCACCGTGGGATTCTGCATCAACATGAAACGAGCGGCACCTTGATGCTGTGAAGATAGTGAAGAAGTCAAATCCGCAGGAGGGTTTTTGTACCTGACCGGCCACTAGATGGTGCCAGAGTCCTCCTCTCTCATGTGCATCAGCATCCACAGTGATGTTTTGTGGCCTCATCACCATCCTCGTCCTCCTCTTCCTCGACATCATCCTGGTAGAAATGAGCACAACAGAAGCATCGTCATCTTCAAATGTAAACATCATGTGTAGGTCAAAAAGCACGTGAAGCTATGTCAGTGTTTCAATGCAGTTCCCCTTTTGCGTTTGGATACATAACAGCTGTTGAAATATAAGCAATATTATAAAGGTCGTGAACATTTTAGAAATGAATTCTTAACAATCCCTGCATCCAATGTCTTTGACACCGTGTTTATGTCAGCACTCCCAACAGCGAAAAGGCCCAAGAGCCTTCGCGTGAGATAATGGTTGGGAAAATAAACAGAATGAAGTGTCACATGTCCATGAACTGTATTTTGAATACAAGCTATGAGCTAAAAAAAAAAAAAAAAAAAAAGTTGAATCTGATGAATATTGTCTCCATTCAATGTCCAGTCCAACTTTGGTCAGATTCTCGTCCAGACTTTGGCAATAGTTCTTCATTATGAATATACCAGGTTTCTGTGTGTGTGTGTGTGTGTGTGTGTCGCCTGCAGGAATATGCTGCAGATTTCAATCGCTCTCCGACAGCAGCTTGTTTTAAATTTAGTCTCCATCGCTCCCACGTCGGCCTCATTTATTGTATTCGGAGGCAGACTGTCGCAGAGTTTCCCCCCGCGATGGATGAGGCTGGTGTTTGCGCGCCCATTGTGCCTCCTACCGTGGATTCATTTTTCATCTGGCAGACAGACTCAATCACCGTTGAAAATCTGCTGCCCACCGCTGTCTCATTCTCTAGCCTCGGGGCCCTCCACCCCCACCTCCCCAAAAAAAAGAGAGAAGAAGAAGAAAAAGAAGAAGAAGAAGAAGAAGAGCAGCGTGTGTGTGTGTGTGTGTGTGCACCTGCTTATTGCGATGCTTCATCATATCACGGGCACGGAGGAGACGGTCCCGTTGCGGAACAACTTGGCTCTGCTTACATGATCATTTGAGACGCAAAATTACAGGCCTGACGCCAAGAGAAAGCCTCGCCGCCCCTCCGCCACTGTTCTTATTGTGTCGTCCGCGGCGTCGCCCGACGTTCATGGCTGACAGTGTAATTACTGCAGTGTGGGAAGGGATAAAAAAGGGATGTCGCCCGCTCGCTCTGCCGCCTAATGAACATCCAGCTGCACTGCACGGGCCACTCGCACACGGAGGAAGACAGAAGGCCACTTGACGGCAGACGCCTGGCCTTCACGTCCAAAAGGCCGCGCTGGCATTAGTCTCAAACACTAACGAAATGCTTCCGCGTCATATCTATATGCGCACACACACACACACACACACACATTACATAAGCATAGGCCACATTTGGAACCCTTTGCAAGTACAGCTTTCTACGGAGAAGGTCGACGCAGAGAACGGTACCACCCTAATAACTCTGTTGCTATCCATTGGATTTAAGCGAGATCTTAATGTACGTAGGATCACACTTACCCCACCACAGGCTGGAGCTTCAGGGAGTTGGAAGAAAAAGATCATCTTAGTTTCTGCAAGAAAGCAAATAAGCTTATTGCCCAAAATATCAACATTTTTCCTTTGACACTCAAACGAATAAAAATTGAGCAAATGTTAAATAAGCAAAAGAGGCATAGCGACTGAGCTTGAATTAGATTATCTCTTTTTTTCTCGCAGCTAAGATTTTTATGTCGTGATGTGATCCTTGCCTGAAAGTCTGAATATTTAAGTCTGGCTCCGTCTCTTTGGGTATTTTCAGCAGTTGCACATCGAGGTCAGACTCGTCTCGCTTGAAATGTTAAAGAGCTCCACAACTTTTACCTAAAAAAAAAACACACACCAAACTGTTGAAATGCAAAGAAAAATATAAGTTCAGCTTTGTGAATGAAATGATCCCAAGAGGTATATTTAATTAAGTGAAAGAAAAATATAAGTTCAGCTTTGTGAATGAAATGATCCCAAGAGGTATATTTAATTAAGTGAGTGTAGTCCATTCAGTTTGAGAATGTGGCCTGCAGCACACACACACACACACACACACACACACACACACATTTAAATGAAGATCTAATAATATAACAGATTTTTTTTTAATTTTTAAAATGTTCACAAAATCAAACACGAGTTTAACGGTTTTCTTTTTTAAACTGATGCTTGATTCTGTGAATGAAAAATAAAACTTCTCAGTGGAGCAGCGGCAGATGTTTCAAGAAGGTACAAGGAGACAGAGGGGGGATTCAGAAGGAGGCTCATCATTTTTATTCAAGTGTGTTATGGCTTCACCCAGGCTGCGTAACCCAGTGAGTCACCCACACCAAATCATGCACGCACACGCACCAAACCAAAAACACCCCTCTCCCCCACCCCCGCCCCCCCAAAAAAAAGGGGGGGGGGGTGAGGAGAAAACATACGAATGTAAAATGTTCATTTCATTCTGAACAATTCTTAACTTAATCCCTTCTCAGTGTGTGGAAAAGAGAGCGGACCCGCCCAACGGGAGTGCACTGTACAGACATCGGTTTCAAAACGGCGAGGAGACGACGTCGGTCGGGATTCAACAGGACCATCAAACGATATGGATGCCAGCGAGATGGGATACAATCTCTTGAAAGGAATATGGTACACGGTGTCCTTTGTTCATCGGAACCTACAGCAGAACCTATTGCGAAGGATATTTCACAGAGTCATGGGACGCGGCCTTCCCCCTTATATTGTAGTACACAGAGAGTAGTGCAATGTGTGTCTCTTTGTCCCCGTCATGGGAAGAAATAGAAAAAAAAAAAAAGAAAAAAAAAAAAAACGTGGCACTGCCGACAGAGAAATGGCCTGCACATACTGCCACATGCAGTAAGTGACGCCTGGAAGCCAAGCACTACGGCTACTGTGCATACAGAACACCCCAATCAACGGCCAATCACCATCCAATTACCATACCATCAGAATTCAGTTCACCTTTGTGTTTTGTTTGATGCCATGCAGCAGGGAAACATTGGGATTAAACAAAATGTTTGTGCACTGTTTGTCTGTTGAGGGCAATGCTGGGTGTGTGTCGTCTGGGTGCGTGCGTGCGTGCGTGCGTGCGTGCGTGCGTGCGTGCGTGCGTGCGTGCGTGCGTGCGTGCGTGCGTGCGTGCGTGCGTGCGTGTGAGTGAGTGTGTGTGTGAGCCATCTGTGCTAGCGAGCAACATTCAGCCGAGGACCATCCGCATCACACGTGGCAATGATGGCAAAAGTAATGCGCGTATATATGTGGGAGGGGTACGAAAACAAATCGACAACAACAAAACAAACAAAAAAAAAAAGAAAAACATCTGACTCATGAAAAGCGAATGAGTCCATGCTCCCTTTCAGCAGGAGATCCGTTATGGCTGATACATTCCCCGAATATGTGACTTGTGGAAAAGATGAACTGGGACGCGAGTGGAAGGCAGACGACTCATCGCCATCGGTGACACAGGTAGATCTTCGCCCATGGGTGTTGGAAGTGTTTCTTTCAAGGATCATTCTGGTTTATAACCACTCGGGTCTTATTGTCATAGTCAATTAGGTCAGGATTTTATTCTATTTACTAAAGTAAATGCCGAGACGTGGGAACAAAAAGAATATTATAGGGTTACGATAAAATAGTCCTGAATAGGAAGATGATCGGAGATGTAAGATTGAATACGTTTTTCTCCATTTTCTCTTCTTTTATTACAATCGGACCACAAAAAAACAAAAAAAAAACACTATAATACTCCTACTAAATGCAACCTGTCCAGCAGCTAACTGAGGATTTTTTCTAAGGGGTTAGTAGAGACCAAATTGAAGCTGGTGGAATTTAGCGATTGTTAATCAAACAGGATTAAGAAAAAAACAAACAAAAAAAAATCAAAAAGATTTATACACATCTGATGTGCCGGCGATGGGGATTTAACGGCGCCACTGACTCGGAACATAAAGCAAGCACATATCACCTCGTGATACAGCGAGCCCCGCTGAAGCCTTTTAAGTGTCTGGCCCACAGTGACTCTCTGCGGCTGCGCATCACTCCATCACACTACAGACGGTATTTAGCGGTGGGATCAGCCCCTTGTCGGTTTTGCAATTTTCTGGGGATTTGGATGTCCGGCCTTGTGCCCCGGCGGCGTCCGACAGGATCTCAGCAGCATGGTGGCGTTCCCAAATCTCAGCAATTCAACAGTAGCTTAGTGCTATTGTTGACGACGCGTCGAATGAATAGCCGCAAGTAGAGAGGGAACCAGCTTGCCGGGTTGGTAAACCAGAATAATCCTTGAAGAACAGCTAAGGTAATATTTTCAACGTAGGAACGGGATTCCGTCTGCGGCTTTGGTGCTGGGCGTGTACTTGGTTCTAAAAGGTAGATGAGACGTCGACTTTTCATCACGCCCCTTGCTATGAACTTGAACGCGAGGATTCAGATCTGTGTAGGCGCCGACCCCATCGGGCTTTTCTCCTCAGCCACGAGGCGGGACCTCCGTGAGGTTCTGAAGCACAAGCAGATCTGCCGCCATGATACTTAAACGTGCCCACTACCGCAGAAACACCGACTACTGTTTCTTCAAGGCACATATGCTAATGTGTAAAAATACGTACGCATCTCAGCCACGAAAAGGCCATTTTATTCCAAAGGTGGTTATAAACATAGTGTACAGATTTTTTTATTTATATTTTTTTCGATACGCGGGTGTAGTTCCAAGAATGAAACAATGCTTTTAGGGCTTATCTCGGACTCCATGCCCGGTTACGTTCGTCACGACTGAATAGGGTCCATGGCATTTCACCATTCGCCCCAAACAGGGTGGCATTCAACTCGTGAGGCACGCTCAGCTACCCAGGAAATGAACAGAAGCCGGCTAAACACCAAACCGCAGAGAATACTGATGGTAATGCTTTGTGAAAGTCAAGCTCGAGAGATTTGTTTGAAGAATTGTTATATTCCAGAATCGCGGCTGATTCTTGAAAAAACGGACTCACGAAAGGAATTATAAAAAAAAAAAAAAAGGCTCTCCCGGTCCTGCTGGACTAACTAAAAGAAAAGCTCATCGTCGCCCCCAGTCTTTACAAACAACACAATCCTAAATATAAATGTACAGCCAAAAATGCATTTACAAATCAGATTCAGCTCATTAATCCTCCTAATAGTGATGGCGAAAAATGATGGGAGCCAACGATGGGCCAACTGTGACAGGAAAGACGGCTCGGGCATTAAAACAGGCCTATAATCAACACAAATAACCAGGATCACGTCAGACAATGTCCAGCCCCGAACCCAAACTGATGTTCCCGGTGTGCCGGCTACATCAGCCAGAGCACTTTGGCCTCAGCGGGATGATGCATCTCGCATTTCTCTGGGATTGTGTGTGTTAAGAAAAAAAATCGAATAAAATAAAATAAATAAATAAATAAAAAAGGGGAGGGTATCCGTTCAAACCTGAGAACAAACATTATTGTACATTTTCTTTCGATGGGAAATTAGAAAGCAGGCAACTAAAGCCTGTCCCTTTAAGAACTGCTGGACTTTGGCAAAAAAAGAAACAGCTTGAGTTGCAACTCATTCCATTTGCCATTCAAATACTCATAAAGTTATTTTTGAAATAATTTCCCCATTCATCACACACAGTTCATGCACTTATCGGATCTTTCGAAGATAAAAAAAAAATATATAAACTTCTTTCCTATTTACTTCTTCTGGCATTTAACAGACACCGAAAGGACCATACTGATGTTATTAAGTTTTTCTTATCGCTGATCTGCCGCTGTCCCCTCACATTAGCTCACACCCACTGCTTAAGCCCCGTTTCCGTGTTGGTACATCTATCAGGTTGTTTCCCTAATGGCTCCCTAAAGTGCATCCCAGCCTCGGAAGTTGTCACCTCCCATCTGCGTGCCTCCCCGTCTCAGTAAACCGCTCTGCTGTCAGCGCTGTGCGTTTGGATCCGACTCAGGGATAGCGGCTCCACGCCTGCATCGCGCACTGTGCGGGGACTTCGGAGGATTGGTCATGCGTTCCCTGTGATTAAAACTTATACTGCCGGGGGATTTAGCAGGGAAACATTTCATTTGACTTTGGTAGCTGCAGGTTAAAGAAACAAAAGCGCCCCCCCCCTATGATAAAGTGTGTGCGTGCAGAATAACTAAGGCTAACTGTAATGATTGAATTTCCCATGATGAAGCCACTTCAACTGAACTGAGTCAGGGTGAAACCAACTAAATAATGGTGTGTGTGTAGGTGGGGGGGGGGGGGACTATATCTGTTCAGCACTACTTTATCTCTTATTAAAAAAAAGGCAGTGAGTGCCATTAAAGCGTTGGTGACCAGATCAGACTTTGGAATGATAATCAAATAAATCAATAACAGCAGCATGATCCTTCGAATCCGAGACAAACAGACGCCCCCCCCCCGTCACTCACCTGCTCTGAAAACAGAAAAAGGAAAAAAAAAAGAATGTCACAAAACCGTGGCACACTTACCGCACTTAAATGACACCGAATGCACATGCTAATATTGGCAAGGATATTTTGGCTTGATGTGTGGCGAGACCATTGGAACACACGATTGCTCATAGAAAACAATACCTGATGCTGTAAGTCATTTTAAATTCTCTGTCTGCAGTGAGGCTATGGAGGAGTACATAACGGTCCAAGTGTCTTCAAGTTAAGGTGAAACAAAGCATACTCCCTTTCTGGAAAAATAGCACTCTCCCCCACGTGTGCATCGTTCGGTGCGTAACCACGGTTCATTTTTGGACAGCAAATGGTGGAAGGAAGGTCTGGGTAGTCGGTGTGGTGTTTTTGCAACGAAGCAATCTCTTGAAAAAAAGACAAACATCCATGCTTCATGCTCTGCCTCCTCCCGCGTCCGCGCTCGCCGATTCGGCGGCGTGCTCTTCCGCCGTTCCCAGGGATACTTCCTATATTACACGTAACCGAACCGGGGGGAAGGGGGGGGTGGGTTGGGGGGGGGAAGTGCTGAAATAAGATTTGGTCAGGAGCAGCATCGGAAATGTTTGACCTTGGGTATAAAAGGCGGAAACGTGGGGCCTCAGATAGATTTCCTTCTCCTCATGAGCTGGTGACTGTCTGTGAAGCTGTGGAGGCCCGGGGACACCGAGCTGATGGGCGACGGGAAGAAGCTGTTTTTCAACGTGCTGGGCGAGATCTCCTCGATCCTGTAGGAAGCGGAGTGAAAGTACTGGTTGGGGTTCAGCTGCGAGCTGAACGAGTTCTGGTGGGAGAAGGCACAGCCCAGACCTCCCATCCCTCCCGCGGAGCTGCCGAAGTCGTGCGAGCGGTAGCGCATGCAGGAGCAGACCGACTGCAGGTCCGTCACCTCGGCGCGGTAGGGCTCGCGCCGCTGCCGGCCGCGCTGCAGCGTCTCGTCCTGGATGTGGATGAGCATGCTGTTGCGGTTCCCCGCGAGCGAGGCCCGCTCCTCCGCGTCCCGGCGCTCGTCCTCGCTGTTCATGGTCAGGAAGCGGAGCACCACCAGGTTGAGGAAGGCCCCGATGACGGTCAGGCCCACCAGGATGTACATGAAGCTGAAGGCCACGTACAGGGGCTTCTTCTGGAGGGCCCGGTTCTTCTGGAGGGCCACAAAGTCCCCGAAGCCTATAGTGGTGAGCGTGATGAAGCAGTAATAGTAGGACTGGAAGAAGCTCCAGTCCTCGTAGTGGGAGAAGGCGGCGGCGCCGATGCACAGCGTGCCGATGCAGGAGAAGAACCCCACGGTCACCATGTTCTCCATGGACACGTCGGTGATGCTCATGCCGCAGCACTTCTTGATGCGCTTCAGGAGGTACTTGACAAAAGTGTTCATCCTCTCGCCGAGGCTTTGGAACATCACGAGAGTCAAAGGGATTCCCAGGACGGCATAAAACATGCAGAAGGCCTTCCCGGCGTCCGTCCCCGGCGCGGCGTGCCCGTAGCCTGAAAAAGAGAGAGAGAGAGAGAGAGAGAGAGCAGACAAACAGCAGAAATGATTAATGCCATTGTTTCCACGTTTTTCTTTTTTTTTCTTGCCAGAATGCTGAATGAGCCGGCGATTGCGTCACAGGTGCTACCCGCCACTCATAAAAATAAAAGAAAAAGAAAGGCCCCTGGATCGGCTTGTGTTTACAAACATGACCAAGCAACAAATACTCCGAGGAGTCTGCGAGCCAAAAGGCTTATTGAATAAGTTGCGTGCCACAGAAACGCTTCTGCTCATTAATCTTATTTGGGGCTCAAAGATTGTGGCGGGAGGGACGTCCAATTAGTCAGAGGTTTCCGGTGAGGTAGAGGAGTTTCGAGGAGGAGGGGGAGCCGTGGAGGAGCCAGGGAAGCTTTTAGCTTAATTAAACTTTATCTTTAGGCCACAAGCTGCTGACTCACACACACACACACATACACACACACACTCGCGCGCGCGCCCAAACGCGCACGCGCACACACAGGCGCGCGCGCACGCACGCAGGCACGCACACACGCACACACGCACACACGCACACACACGCACACACAAACACACCTACACACACACACACACACACAAAAAGACGTCTGAAGAATCGACCTGTGTCGGGCCAACAATAGGATTCGTACACTGTATGCGTGGCTCAACTTTCAAATGTCATACAAAGGATTTTACGTGCTATATAGCGTATTTACATAAAAAAAAAAAAAACAACTTCAAAGATCGCATTATGAATGGAGCCCAGTGCGTTCGAACACGCAGGGGTGTCTTTCTGATTGTCTCTGTTCTACCGCGGCACCATAACGGCGAGTGTAAAACATAAAAACTCACAGCCAAGGAAACACCCACCCACATCAGCTGGCAAAGTGAACCACTTCAAACCGCTGCCGTGCCAAATGGAGAAGTTTTTTTTTTGGTTGAGCTGTAAAGCATTATCTTTCTAGACACGTCCCGAGTCAGTTTAGTTTCCGTTGCTTGCAAATATTGATTCTGCGTTTTCCCATACGGCTTCCCACCCACTCGAGCATGTGTGCACTTTTAACATTTTTTTATAAAAAATAAAATAAAACGGGTCTGCAGAATCAGTATAGTAATTGGTGTTATATTAAGGAGGTATCGAAGGTAGACTGTTAACTTAAATGATTGCCCTTCATTTCTTTTTTTTTTAGATATCAGAACGTGTCATATGTCACATGCACACACTGTTTGAGACATACTCCACTATAATCCACTTTCTAATCAGAGGCACACGACCTCTCAGCTTAAAAACCCCCTTCATATTCATCCCACGCTCGCATCGCTTCGAGCGGGAGGCTGGTGATCATAAAATATAGGCCAACATTTAGAAAAAACGTCTTCATCAAAAATTAATGACAGCCGCCTGGACTTGCATTGGTAGTCGGCAGTTTGGCCAGGAGCTGGCGTCTTTTTTTTTTTTGGAGAGATTTGCTGAGGCCCGCAGCTGTTTTCAGCAAACAAGCTCCGATAGACCCTCCGTATGCTACCTGTTCAACGGCCGCGCACATTTGCAAAACAAGCGGGTAACATGGTGGAGGACTGAGCAGCCTGGGGACAAAAACCAAATGGAAAGCAGAGGGAATATTTAATGTACATTCATAAGTTGGACACATGAGAGTGTACGGAAAGGCCTCAAATACAAAACGAATAAAAGAAAGAGAAGCAAACTGCCCAGAATGCACTTCACCCCGTTTGGGTGGAAACTGTGCAGAGTCTCTGGTTTCACTGAAGTTGGACGACGCACCTGCAGTGTGTGCCATTGTGCGCATGCATCGCCGGGGACTGGCAGGTCCCTCCGGCAAATAGGTCATTAAAAATGAAATCGATGGATCGGAATCCCCGCAGCCTCATCGGAAAGCGCTGGAAAAGAGGATAACTCCGGATAATGATCTCGGAGCCGGCATTGGAATTAAAGTGGCCGCCTAATTCGGAGCGAGATCAGCTGCAGGGATCTGACTCTGGAGCCACAGTTGCTCACGACGGACGGAACAAATGGAAGTGGAATGGCAATCCGAGCCTTATCTCCATGGGCTCGAGTTGCAGGCACCGCGCTACCATTACATTTCCTGTCCCAACCCCCCCCCCAGATAGTGTAAGAAACATGGTCTTTCCATCAGTGCTGTCCCCCAAAATAAATGCTTGAAATGCTACCAACCTTCTGTGTGATTATTACTGAAAATGCACTGTGCACGATACTGATGAGTTTTCACTGGGACCTTTTATTATCTTTTTCTTTATTCTTTATTCCTGAGCGCCCTGGAAACGATCTGCAACTGTAAATGCCTCAGGGTGCAGACTAATCTGTAAATGACCGGTCACTCTTCTCTCTGGTAGCAGAAATACACCGCATCTCTGGTCCACTTAATAGAAGAAGAAAAAAATGATAATAGTAATAATAAAAGGAGATTGTACTTGTTATCGCTCCACTGTCGTTCCATTGTGTGATACGACCGCAAGACCTTTCAGCCATGAAATCCCGCAGGCTGCCAGGAGAATAGAACGGAATCAATCCTCGAACGCCGTTCACTGCAAAAACAACACCGGGCGCAAATGTGAAAACGCCTGCGTTTTCGCAAACGCGCTGAAATCCGCGGAACGACTGGCGGATCTATGCAGGTGGAGCTCTGCGCGGGAGAGCGTTGGATCAGCTGCAGGTCAGCGGCAGCAGACCGTGCTGCTGGCGTGCGCCGACTACAAATGAGCTGATGGAATTCTCCGCACGACGAGCGGCACCGCGCGAGCATCATGCCCACAAAGGGAGAGCCGGGCCTCTGTCGACGACATGAATGAGCGTGTTGCTGAACAAAAATAAACAACACAAATCTTAATTGCTCCGCCGCGGAACTGCCACCGGGATGTCGATGGTGCCGCGCGCTTATTTGGAAAAGAGATAAGCCGAGCGAAAAACGATGCAAATCCCCGGCAACGTCCTTTATCGCGGGGGCAGATCCGCGAAAAATCGATTTCTCGCTTGCGGAAGAAAATCGATTTGCAACTAAGTAACCGTTGCGCACGAGCAGCGGCCACGCGCCCGCGTGGCATTCCCAGAGCGGACAATTACATGTACATCTCAGGACAGATTTGCCTTCCACCCGGCCATCTGTTAATTAAGTCGCCAAATTAATTGATATTCGACTCGTGTGGCTCAAATTTGTTTTTCTCGTGGAGTAATTAGGACGTAATGAATTACAGCGGGGGCCTGTGAAGTCACTTTTGATTGTACACGGTTCCTCGACTGGGGCCCCTCCGCCTCCACCGACTATCAACCCTTTCCCTCTGGACAATTCATTGGCGGTTTTCCTCCGCGCTGCGACGAGAGCGGAGGGAATTAGGTATCGATTTGACAGCCGCCAAACGAGGGGTCGCACCGCACTTGCGCTTCCCCATTTGCCGTTCCGTTTTCTTTTTTCCGGGCCAAAGGAACCGGGCGGAAAGACGGTGGATAAAGTCTACAGAGGATCACAGTAAGGAAGACACGGAAGTCGCGCATTAAGAGAGAGGGGACAATGTCCCACCCGACTTAGTCACGCGTTTCAGCCGGAGCTCCGAACATTCATTAGGGTCCTTAACATTTCCCGAGGCAATAAATGCATGATGATTAACAGGGATTTGCGGCGGGGTCGGCGAGGTGGCCTGCGCACCTATGGAGCGGATATTAACGGGTAAAAGTAATCATCCGCGACATTTGGAAATCAAATAACGGCTACTGTCTATCATCGATCGGTACGGGGCGAATAAGGCGGTGAGCACAGGTACACTTCAGATACAAGGGCCTTGCCCTTTCTGCCGGCGAAACTTTCTCCGTGGGGAAGAGCCACGAGTTGCCCCCGCGATTCACCACAGCCTGCCTGAGTGCGGCCTGCCGCCGAAGTCGACGACGCGCGCTCAAACAATATTCAACCGGGTATAATGGTTATGGCGGGTCATCACGTGCGCTCTCCAAACCTGTACGGGACCGCAGCGGCGGGTAATCTGTTTGTCCTCTTATAATGACCCCCATTATCATCCGTCGTCTTGGGAACAGACGTATATGTGCGCTGCCCCGCAATGACCACTGCCGTGCACAGGTGCCTTTGTGCTCGTGTGTGCACAGGTGACTGTGCGCGATTGTGTGCGGCACGGCGTCTTTGATGAATGCTCAAAGGCACGAGGTGCCTCAAACGTGACATAATACGACACATTTGGAAAGTGGACGCCCGTGTGCTGTGCGTCCATGCAGGCGGCTGACAAGAGGGAGGACAACGCGGGACATATGGCCTTTTCCAGTCTACGTTCTCCAACAAGCTGAGGCAGGCAAGATTTGTCTGGATACACAGCCAGAAGCGAAATATGTCGGTAACAGAGAAGAACTCCACAAATCCACCAACTGCTGTAAATTTGTCCAAATGTAAATCTGATTTAGCAAATACAACGTCGAAAAGCGGGGTTTTCGGTACAAATGGCGCGCTGTGCTCGCAGAGAACTGCAGCTTAAAATAATTTACAGTACTTAATGGCATTTCTCCAGAAGTTCGGTATCCACAAGGGGAATGAAGACCGAATCCGCCAGCCATCTGCAAAAAAATTAAGCATAGAATATTGTAATGAGGTGATAATGACTCGACGCGAGACGAAAAGAACCACATTTAGGTGGATTTACTACAGCATTTTTTTCCCACACAGCATTTTGCATTTGAGCCACTTCGTCTGTCTCACTGCCCTGCACGTCTGTCGAGTCACTCTTCAAATGTGTGGACGCACCGGAGTGGGACGTGCGATAGCGCGTCTGCACAGTGGCGCCTCCCGAAACTACTTTTAAGGTCCTTTCAGTGTCAAACTGGGACTTCAAAAGTTCAATACATGCTTGTTTCATCACCAGCCTTGCCATGATCCACGTGCACCAACGTCGTAATGCGTATGATGGTGCCGTTTCAGCATCATTACTTGCATTGAAAGGTACAAGAAAATGGCGCGCCAAACCCACACAGGGGCATCAGCTGTTTGAACAATGCGGGCATTCCATGAGACAGCACGGGGTTGAAAATAGCAAAGTGACATAGTTCGCACTTGAGGAAAGCAGGTATTCATAGGCACGGCGGACATTAGGCGAAAAGTAGAGGAAGCAATCAAAGACAATTCATCCCGAGGGGAACGCGAGTGTGCGTTTCCAAATATCATCCCTCCGGTATTTTTGGAGACATCATGATGTCTCATGCAAATGTCCAAAAACACGCAAAAGACTTGCATCACAAAAGACCATAACAATAATACTGTATCTGTACCCCTTGTATGTCTGTAGAAATGACTTTGACTATCAGTCCAAAGGTTGTCGTTATTTTCCATGGGCTAAGTGAAACTTTTACAGGCAAAAAAAATAAATAAATATATATATATATATATATATATACATACATACAGTATACATATATATTTAAAAGATAATCAGATAATCACACGTGACAGTGATTCACCCTCTGGGCGCCAGAAACATCGGCGGGCCCATCATTTCACAGAAATCTATCCAGAGGATGGCGAGACGTCTCGCTCAAGACCCAAAACGTCATGAGGAGAAAAAAATTGGCATCCCGCCAGATTGCATTCTAATCTACCCCCTGGGGACCGTGAAACCTCCGTACAATACAGTATATCATGGCAATCCAATCCAAAGCGAGGTCTCCGGCAAAACGGTGCACCGAGATGATCGCCGGATCACGAGCGAGCACAATATTAGACGGACGGGACATCAAGACGTGTCTCACTACATCGAAAAGGCAGGGATAAATGCAGTGCCTCTGGGGGGGGATGCAAATGTGTTTTCCAGCCATCTCAATTGAATAAATATATCACACGCCCCGTGTTGTCCCAGTATATCACGTCCAAGGGCCTCCAATGGTTTACACATTAATGAATATTGCAAGACAGCTCTCATCACCAACCGCATGACTCAACCTTCGTTTGGCTCCAATCCACTTTGCTATGACTTCTTTCGAATGTGTGCCGTCTCCCGCAACGGCAGCATCACGGGTCCGTGTGCGAGCGGGGCGGGGGCGTGGCGGGGGGCGGGGGGGGGGGGGGGGGGGGGGGGGGGTGACTCATTGTTGCTCAAACTCCAAATTGGCACGGCCAGCAAGCCTAAATTCAATTACTATGCATTTGTATTATTACAGCATAAATATTTCAATTCTGCAGCACTGGAAGAAAAAGCAACAGCTCACCAAACGACCCTCATCTGGCTGCTCCACAATGATCCTTCAAGCGAGTTAGAGCTATCAAGTATTTCTGCGCAGCCTTAAATATGCATGGTGAAATAAGAGACGGTTCCAGTTTTGGGGCGCTACTTATCAAGAGTTCAGCAGAGTTTCACACGAGCGAAAACCCCCTGGCAGCTGACTTCCCCCTCCCTGCACCCTGACTGGGGAAAGGGGTTTCCGGCTGTCAAAATCGAAACGGCGAGCTGAAGGGTGATGCCCCGTGCGTGAACAGCTTATAAACACCTGGCTGTGTGTGTGTGTGTGTGTGTGTGTGTGGTTTAAATCCACTTTTGCTCTCTCACCGTGGCCTTCTGTCAGCACGTCTTTCCCTTTCCTACGTCTGTCGTCTCAAATGAGACGCCTCGGCAGAGTTGAGTTGTGGCGGCTTCGCGATGTCGCTGCCGAATGTGCCTATTGTTATTTTTGAAAAGCTGCGCCTACATAGGAATTTTAGGAAACGCCTATTCTTTAGTCGATTCAGCTCTCATTTGACATGCTCAATGTGCCAGTGGAACGCCTTCAAAATGGGAGACCGCCGCACAGGTAGGTTTATTTAAATGGGCCGCGAGCATAAGTAATTCACGCGGGGGGAACACTGTGTGTAAGCTCACACCGAATTAAAACAAGAAACATACTTAATATCTGCTTAACATTTGCTCCTCTAATCACATCATTTTGTTGAGTATGACAGAGTAATGGATACCTGTTTGTGATTCTTTTCTTTTTACCCACCGCTGGTTATATAATAGGTTTCATCCATTATTCATAACGCTATCAATGTAGTCCCTCATTAGCACCCACACACACACATGCACCCAGCCTGGGCAGTTACTCGACAAGTGTCAGGCGGTTGCTTAAACCAGCACCTTGTGCTTGTCTGAACCCGCGTGTTAATCTGCCGCCCCCCCCCCCCCCCCCCCCCCCCCCCCCCCCCCCCCCCCCCCCCCCCCCCCCCCCCCCCCCCGGGCCGCATTATTGGCTGCAGGTCGTGGCAATTTAATGAAGGTCAAGAAGAGCAGGGAGAGCACGGAGGTGAGAACACCTCGTTCAGCTCTCCGCCACGTCACCCACGACAACTTAATGTGTCCGTGAGGCGGTAACACCACGGTTACCTGGTGCGCCCGGGGAGCCTTTCGCCATCGGTGCTTTTTGAAACGCCAAGTCGATGAACAATTCCACTTTGTTTGGGCGCCATAACGGTAAAA
The DNA here is from genome assembly GCA_016785305.1 of Colistium nudipinnis. Taxonomy (NCBI): domain Eukaryota; kingdom Metazoa; phylum Chordata; class Actinopteri; order Pleuronectiformes; family Rhombosoleidae; genus Colistium; species Colistium nudipinnis. The sequence continues at coordinate 411,713 of JAFBJU010000517.1, read as the reverse complement.
AAAAAAAAAAGTCAAACCCTGAGACGGAGATGACCTATGACCTGGGCATTTTCAGTGTTTTGTTCCACAGAAAATTTTGGTCACGACACACACGACAAACAATAGTCTGATGCAGACATAAACTGACTGGCTCAGAAAGTGTGAAAGGTTGTCGGTGAATTTGGAATTAATGGGGGAAAAAAAAAAGAAAGAAATTGCCACAAGTGCATTACGGTAACTTTGTTTGCAATTGGGTGCTGGGCAGGTTTTGTGCATTGGATTCATCATATGAAAACTGCAGCCGTAGCTGGAGGCAGTATAGCTGCTGTGATTGAAGCGAAACAATGGAAAAAGAAATGTCAGGGGCCACATCAACAGAGAGCTGACAGATTCTGAAATAGTCCCCAGAGCTGAGAGGAGCTGCTGTTAGCATAATAGGTTTGGCCCTTTCGTTTTAGACGCGTGTGTGTGCGTGTGTGTGCTTGTGTGTGCGTGTGTGTGCGTGCATGAGTGTGTGTTAAGTGTTTTCTCCTGTAGCTGGGTGTGGATGACCCATGCAACCCCTGCAACCCTCTCTGGATTTTCCCTGAAGCCCCAGATTAGGCTTTCCACCTTAAACATTTGTACGTTGCTGTGCTTCTTGCATTCCATCCTAACCAAAGTCTACATTCGGGACCACTCGTTTTTTTCACCTCCTCAAAGCTGCTGTTATGCACAATAATCATCACTTATAAGAACCACTGTTCACATTATTGATATATTAACTCAAGTTACCATCCAAATTTTCTACCAACATTTACAGCGTTACGGAACCTTTCCAAAAAAAAAAGGACTCAAATTAAGGTGTACTGCTGTGTAGAACCAAGTCAAATAGAGTCCGGGCACTAATTCTCCAGTAAGGAGTCACAGATATTACAAATAATTCCTAAAATGATCCAAAACTCACAGTAACTCATGTAAAACAAAAATACACATGGTTTCCCTCTGTTTGCATTGCTTTTAGGAAGATTAAAGTCTCTGCCAAAGTCTTTCGCCTCCATCTATACAACTTTTCCACATCAGCAAAGTCTTAAAATATTGTTACAACTTTTTTTGGGACAACATGTTCACAAACGAATGAAAAAAAAAAAAAAGTTGCAGTAATGATTCCCCGTTAACATAAAAGTAAAGATTGATGCAGCTGTAATGTTAAAAAAAAAAAAAACACTGGCAAAAGCTGGATGCAACCTGCAGTCTGTTTCACTCTTTGCTGACCCAGCTGCACTGACACTCAGTATAACTGCTTCTGTCTTGTTTTTTTCTACTTGGATGAGACGGCAATTAAGATCAAAACTTCTCTGTTTCACTGATCCCTCCCCATGCTCCACCTAAGTACCTTGTTCTCACGGTTGCCACCAATATCGCCTGAATGCGGGACTCACAGCATCATCATGGACCCGTAAGGGACCCGGCCCTGACCCTAGTTCAGGTATGCAAGTCAAGCACCAACACCGATTAAGACAACATCGTAATAAGGGGATCCAAACAACTACAACAGCATACCAGTCAGCAAACCGCCGCAGTGCCTCCTGTGCATCAAATCTCAAACGATTGAATTCAAATGTACACGTTGGCCGTCGGGGGGGTTGGGGGGGGGCAAATGTACACGTTGGCCGTCGGGGGGGGGGGGGGGGGGGGGGTTCTCAAGGTCACTGGGTTGGAAAGTGCAGGACCGCCTGCATCCGCAATTATGACTAAATCAGGACAAACGGATTCTGCACATAGTGGGTAGTTTTCTACCCACTATGGTGAGGGGACCCTCGCACGGACAACTTGCAAATGAGCACAACCCTTCTGCGGAATGTGAAATGGGTTAGACAGAGTGAAAAAAGAAACGGCGTGAGAGAGAGGCTGAGCAGCCCCCCAAAAAACACCGAAGCTAGTAATCCCTCGATTCAGCCTGTGGATGGTGCGTTGCTGAGGCCCCCGCAGAGAATTTGAGATTCGTTATATCTCCGGGTGGATGTGCAAGAAATGCCATCCGAGCCCTGCGTTTGTCTATCCCCACGTTACTCCTCTCCATTACGCTGGAATCAGAAGAGAGAATATTCCGTGAATGGTTATACTCTTACATCGTGATGCGGGCTCATCTCACGATGACTAGAGCGGCGTCGGATTCAGCGCGGTCGGGGGTTGGTGTGCGCTGCAAATAGTCCCCAAGCCAAAGGCTATGAAGTGCAGCAGCCAAGAAACACACTTCACAGAGACGCGGGACACACACCGAACACATGCACAAGGGGGGGAGAAGCCACTGCCAAGTGCGGTAATGAGAAAGGAGGACGGAAGACGCTGGGATGGCAACGTGAGAACCAGACCACACGGCCAGAAGCAGCTGTGTGCGACGGGAAAAAAAAGTTCGACGCGACAAGGCAGCGGTGAGGCGTAACCAGATTTTTTTTTTTAAATAATAACAATAAGCAGGAAAAAAAAGACATCGCCTCATAGAGGAACGCGACAAGCTAAATGAATCGAGGATGTCAGGATTTAGTCACATTTAGCCACGGCCAGAAGCAGCTGTGTGCGACGGGAAAAAAAAGTTCGACGCGACAAGGCAGCGGTGAGGCGTAACCAGATTTTTTTTTTTTTAAATAATAACAATAAGCAGGAAAAGAGGAAAAAAAAAAAAAAAAAGACATCGCCTCATAGAGGAATGCGACCAGCTAAATGAATCGAGGATGTCAGGATTTAGTCACATTTAGCTGCACGATGCAGTGTAGGCAAAGCACTACTCTGAAAGTTCGTCGCCGAGAGACTACTGAATGGAAAAGGGAACCGCATTTGTCGACGGTGCCCATTGGATTTATGCGGCTTCAACCAATAAAGTAGTTGCGTGCGCGGCCCCATCCAGTCACTCCACCGCACCTGATGCGGGTCGGCGTGAACCTGTGCGATATAAATAACCCACGGTGGTCACCGCCACAACAACAGCGGTGATGTGAGGCGCTGGCTGAATTATTTATCCCTCGCTCGGGTTTCGCGTGACTCGCAGTGACTCAGCCGATACCAGGGAAAATGTGCCACAGGTAAGCGCTGCGTTTGTTACGAGTGCGATTTAAACACCCACTTTAAACATAGTCCGCGGGCGCGCACCGCGGGGTCGGCGGAGGTTTCTCGGGGGAATCGCTGGACGCGAGTTATTCCCGCGCAACTCGATTCTTCTAACATCACTCCGCGGCATGAGCCATGAGATTGCCGAAAACAGATTCCACGCCCACATTCCCCAGTACATCCCCGGGACACACTATCCGAGACGCATTCAGTCGCAGGCGGGCACGCACGCGCGCGCGCGCACCCCTACCTCCACAGAGGGGACTTGGAGGCCTACCCGTTGCCTGACAACTACTAATCAACGGTGAGTCAGCCAACGCCTTATCAGATAGTCATTGTAGCACCGCACCTCAATCTTACGATTTTTTTTTTCCCCCCACTTCTTCTCCCAGCACAACGGTGCCCGGGAGCCATTCCAGTGATGAAGCGCCGCTGGGGGATAAGCGTAATAACAAAGGTGACTCACGCTCCTGCAACCCTTCAGGGCAAATCGGAATTCTATGTTTCATTTGAAAAGGACGTTCCGCTAATTTTCTCATTTTTTTTTTTTTTTTAAGTAAGCCGTGGCACGTCTTTGAAGCCACCCCTTGGCCCCACCCCCTCCGAAGACCGTGTCTGTCCTCAGACTCGGCGACAGACGTGACCACGGGAGCTCGCCACGTGGGTGAGTTCTCGCAGCGGGCGACCAGAGGCGAGCATCCGTTTTGGGATGAGGCCCGTGTCAAAAAATGTGGGGTTTTGTTTTGACGCGTGAATTAATGAGTGAAACCTGGCTTTACCCTCAGGGAGCCCAACCCACATGAGGCGCGCAGTATGGGCTCCTTTCAGACTGACATTTTGCCGCGTCTCTTTCATGCTCTGCATTAGTCCTCATGATAATTAAAGGCACACCGGGTGACTTTTTTTTTCTTTTTTTTGTTTCTGCAACACAAAGCTACGTTATCGGGCTCACTTCCAATAAAGAGTGAAGCCTTTTGGTATAGCCAAAACAAAAAAAAGGATGACAAACAAGGCTGGGGGGGGGGGGGGACGGACTTGTGTGCAGTTTTTTGACATGGGCTTACTGGATTAGCCTACTGAGCATTCAAATAAGAAGAAATACAACGTTCCGTTTGGTTGCAGTTGGCAAGGTTCCACAAGACAGTTTTAAAGGATAAATCCAGTCCATCGTTGTTTGTGTTTTAAGAATATAAAACCGTGCTCATGGCTTTAGTTTGCTCACTTCCTTCTTATTGTTGCATGCCGACTACCCGGTCAAATTTTAATGACTCAATCAATTCTTCCATCCACCAGCGAGAACGTGCCACACTGAGAGAACTCGATTTTTGTTTTTTCTGTTTGTTTTTTTTTGGAAAACCCAGTGGCTTTACCGAACGCCAAATACCAGAGAGACAGCGGTTGGACAGAAACGCATGAAAGGCAAGAGCTATTTCCAGAAACACTTATTTCACCGATAAACAGTCAAGGAAAATGCCAATGGACTGTCGATAATGTAAAGGACAGTAATTAGTGCTAAGCAGGGAGGCTTACCTGGTCTTAACTTACAATTATGGGCAAGAGCGGTATGGATTTCTGCTTCATCGCCGAGGAGCGAGGCTGCTCGCCATGTCCAACACACAGAGGGTTCCAGATTTGTGGTCATTTCTCTGCCACTGCATCTTTCACACCCACGCTGGTCATATTATCCGTGTGCACACGCACGGGTATGCTAAAATAGGTGAAACCTTATTAACACATTCGACCGAGGCCTTCGGCAGATGTAATTAGTGCTTTTTAAATCTTGAATTCAGACTTAATCTTGGAGATTAGAGTTGAAGACGCGCAAACCCTTCAGACTCTTGTTCGCGGCCACTCGACAAACCTAAGTCCATGACTTAATCTCAGTTCAACCACGTGAGCTTCCGAAAATCAAGTGGACCCAAATCTTTAAAAAATGAATAAAATAAACAATAATAATAAGAACAATCCTCCTCTCCGCCTCTCCAGCTCCGCTGACGGAGACACACAGCCCTCGAAATGTGCTCCGGGCCACTGTCGTGTCATGTTTTACCAGTTGTACTCGGGGATCAGGGGAAACCCTCGGCCCAATAACAACATCAGTTCTGCTCCGTGATGATAACCATCGTCGTTAACACCAGCGCTCCCTGCGCCTCCTTTTAAACGTCATTTAAACCTCTGCGGACGACATTGCGCCCAATACGCTCTAAGGCAGCTGTAGCACCCTCAGAGAGGAATCACTGCACTTTCTCGGGACACTTAACGACATGTCGCACGAACTCGGAGCTGTCCCGGGTGGCACCCCGTAGCCCCCGTCAGTCTCCACCTGATGAGGCTCAACGCCCAGCATCGGGAAATATGGCTGCTAAGCAACGGGCCCTCGCACCGTGCTCGCTAAAATCACATCCCCGGACAAAGTGACACCACTTGGCCTGGTGTGCCCCGCTGCACCTGAGTGTGTGTCAACCGGTGTGTGATTATGTTGGACCACTTCACGAATGGTCAGCGGTCCCCTCCTGGCTCCATTCTACAGCTTATCCGTCACGTGCCGTCTGAGGGCGGCAAAGTCGATTTCCTGTTTGCCACCATCACTTTTAGCCAGTATACACACACACCTCCCTGAAGCCTTTCTGACACGCGCACACGCACACACCATCATTTTGATCAAAATCACAACTGCATAAATAAAGCTGCAATCAAAGAGAGCATGTTGCTCTTTGTGTTTCACACAAATAATTCAACCGCATTTAACCGTTATTATTCCTTTTCGTTATCATGCGTCGATCGTCGTACCGTTGAGAACAGGATACATTTTAGCGCAGAGGTGCGGCAGTGCTACTTAATAACACAAGCTCCCTGCAAAGCTGTGACAACTGTAGTTCTCATCCCACTGGTTTATTTGTTTTTACCCACCTATGCAATTCTACTGTCGCCGTGCAATCACACTGTATTTGTTTCCCGGCCTCCAGGGGTACCGAATTTAGAATCAGAGACACTACTCATGGATCAAACAAAAATGCTGGCGGACCACACACTGTGCACAAGCCGCCGACGCTGATTTCATGCTGCTGTTCCGCGGCAATAACTCATACAGGAGACCACACACTCCCACTCTCTCCACAGATGGAGTAAAGTGGTTGCGATAAGGCCGTGTGGGTGTGCATTACGCCGCGGCGCTGGTGAGGGAAGATGATTGTCAGGGTCCGGCAGGAGAGAATGAGCAGCAGGTGGTCGTGATGGAGTAGCAGTGGTCATTTGCAGCCTTACGACACCTGCTGACAAATGACGAGAAAAAAAATCCCCCGAGGGTATCTGCTCAGGTGATGTACCGTAAGGGGAGAAATGCGGGGCTAATGTGTTCGGGGAGAAAAGGAGCCCGATGTTGGATTCTGGGAACAAAGTGTATTAGAAAGATAACAAAGGGGTGAAATGCAAATGCTTCTTGCGCCCGAGCTGCGAGGAGGAACACCCAGCAGCTTGGCATGCTGGGTACCGTGTCATGCTGACTCATAGCCCGGGGCGGCATAGTGGATCAAAATGCACGGCAGCCAAAAAAAAGAAAAAAAAACTTGTGTTGCAGTGCCCACTTGATTCCCAGGCTACTGAAAGAATATGTGTTACGTATGTTTCATATATGTCTATTGTTAATATCCTTGCAGTATCAGGATTACCTACTGTCCCGCAGTTGATTGGTATCATAGCTGATCAACATGGGACATTTTTTAATTGTCATTCAGTGCTAGTACATTTTGCCCGGGGTGGTGATAAAAAATAAATAAAATAAATAGTGTTTGTTTCATTAACTGCAAAGTGCATGAGTGTAATGTGCACATTTGTTAGCACTGATGAAGCAGCTGCTTTGAATAACAACGCTTTTTCCCTATTTGGATGTGTACGGAGAGATTTTAGAGACCCAGATCTCGGCCACTGTGACACCCACATAAATATGCGACGGAAAATGGTGCTCGTCTCTGAATACGTCCCAATCCATCACGTTTTTTTTCGCTTTATTTATCTTCGACTACGACATTCTGCCTGCATGTCCTTCCTCGGTGCTCATCCGACAAGTCTCTCACCGATGGACTCACACTGCTTAAGAAGGACACCACCTGAACCCGACCCACTCCCCAAACTGCACAGTGGCACTACGGCTCATTAGGCAACAGCCCGCCAACAACCGATCTCCGCTCACGTCGGCCCACTCGAGCCCGGATGAGCCCACCGTTGCTCCGTCTGAGCTGGAGTGGAACAGCCAGTCGCCAATAAGGAACTCCGGTGAGAGGAAGCCTCTCGCTGGCCTCCGGGCACTTGAGCACATTTATCTCTCTCTCTCTCTCACACACACAGACGATAAAACCCACAAAAAGCTGGCCACGAGCCATCGGCATTCTTTTGATGAATGAGATGAGTGGCACGGAGCAGAGCAGTATCACTTGTAGAAAGGAAGAAAGAGGAAAAAGGCCAGCGAATCCAAATACTGGGCCTGTTTGTTTCAGATTACCTTACGCGTTGGCGAGCTGCTCCTTCGTCTCCCGTTTCTACCCGCGGCCTCGGGGGCTAGCTGCCGTGGCGATGTAGACAACCGCTCCAGATGACTGACACGTGCTGGGCCAGGAATTAGACCGATTTGAGAAAGAGTAGAGCGAGATGTACAAGCGTAGGTGCTGCCTCCAGACTCCAGATAAAAATTGCGGGGCTTATCACTCCTGCCAAGGTTGAACATGTTCACATGCCACTCAGACGCCCAGGAGGAGAAGTGCGGAAGTTGTCCGTTTCTTAGCCTTAGAATGAAGTTGGAAAATGACAATCCGGCACTTCTCACCTCTACAATGAGGACATGGCGCAAACGAGCAAACAATTAAGCCAGATTATCTCATGCAATGCATTGGGAGGAAATTGCACCACCCATCTACCCCACCTGTCACAGATACAGCGCCGTCTACAAATAATCCTATCAGATGATGTAGCATGATTATATCTGTTCTGGTGACATAACCAGCTATTTAACACAGTGCTCCTTTGACACGTGGTTAGTTTAGTCCTTCATATATCTCCCTTTTGGGCCTAATACTCTCTGATGTCACTTGATTTAGCAGGAAAAAGCTACAGGCGCGCACTGTGCTGCACACGAGGACCTCGTGTGCACAGTTTACCCTCTGAGCAGCGAAAAACAGAGCAGCCAGCTCCGGGCGCAAGTGGCTCCCGCTGAGAGCATCAGCACCGCAGGAACACATTCCCATCGATCTGTGTGGAGACCTCCGTCAAGCTCCCGGTAGGACACCCGGGCAGAGTGAAAATAATCTACTGGCCACAAAGTGCAAGTGGGGTGAAAGCCTCGACTCATTTTTCATCAAGCAGCGGCCGTCACGCGGCATAGTAATAAACCATTTTTCGAGGAGAAAAGGTAAGCGCTCGTTCGTCCAACATTAGTCGGAGTTACTTTCCCGCTTCAATCGCTGCTCCGTCATCGCATATCAAACGTAAATCAAAGTCAAACAGTTTAAAAATTCCGGGGGCAAATACTGACAAATCCGTTTTGAAGGAAAACCAGGCAATTTGGAGACACAGTCTTTACTCATTAAACAGAGCGCGACGATTGGTCAGATTCATTGATGCACAGCATTCTGAACTATATTCTACCAGACCCTAACCCTTGCTTCTAACTCATGTGTTTGTAGTAATTATCGAGCTTCTGCCAGAGCCAGCAGCCATGAATCATTAGCTTAGTTAAAAAAAATAAAAATAAATCCACATACCTGCTACCCTAGAGTTTACAACAACACATTCCATCTGCACAATAAACAAAAAATTGAAATGATGACAACTGAAGCGAGTGTGACGATTAGTTTCACAGGTGTTTACAAACTTACAAACAGAACGGGTTGCTTTGCGGTTCAGAAAGACGGGGCACTGACTCTATGTTTTATTGACTGTTGTCTAATGAGCGCAGAAGCGCGTTTCCTGTCAAATCTTCTAAATGATTCATTGGTTTCGCCGAGATGAGGCATTTAATGTACGCCTGTTACGTTCTGAAACTCCGAGTCAGGCATGATGAATGATCAAATCACCTGGATTTCAAATAGGCCCAATCAATATAGTGACTGCTGCTCAAGAAAAGATGTCTCGAAGACCCGTGTCCTCGATGTATCGGAGATTTACATAATCCATTCTTAGGAATGGTAAACCCAGGGAATTACAACCTGTGTGACACCGGGGAAGTTCCGGAGGAGGGAGTGGGTTCTATCGACCATCCCGGCGGTTGCGCTTTATGATGTCCAAATTGGAGAATGGAGAAAAAAATAAAAAAAAAAACACCAAACACAGCCGGGGGACCAACAACAGGTTGCTTTGGCGTGTGATGGCTGCCAGGAAAAGCAAAGCTCCTATGGTGACACTGTAGGATGATGCGCAGATGATACGCAGGTGTTCCCCCATCTCCGAAACACAAAATACACACACACCCTTATGCTAACCCTAAAAACCCATGATCTTAGTCACTGACAACTCTCCACAACCTGACAGACTAAGGCTCGCACGAAAAGAGACCTGCACCACAAACGAAAAGACGGAAATCATAGTCCGTCATCCACGTCACATGCGCCACTAAACAATGCCTGTAAAGACTACAGTGTGTGTTATCAACGATGGGATGGCAGCTGAGTGGAGGTAAAGTGCAGCTTTTAGTAGCCTTTGGCCTGTTTGGAGTATCGGACTAATCACAGAGCACGCGTATGGTATGCAAATGGTGCCCTTGAAAACAGTTAAATACGCTATCAACATTATGGATGCCTATTTCCGCGCTCAAGTCAAATACGGTCATCGTGTTGAAAGTAAATCGCACAGAAAAAGGCTTTTCTGTGCAGTGGTCCCAGGCAGGTTATAAAACACACCTGAACCGCAATTTATTTTGTACCATAGAAGAAAGGTAATGATACGCAGCGTCTTGAATACTGCCCCAAGTTAGAAAAAAAACAAGCCCAAGGCTTCGATTAAACTATTCTATTATGTTAATTAGTTATTGTCTCGTTTTGAAAAAAAAAAAAAAAAAAAGTTTCTCATAGTGACAAACCCGAAAAAAAAAACATTATCCCAGATTTAATGACAATATTATCCACGTACCATCTCGCATTTATCATTCAATTACAATTTTAACATAAATAGAATCTAAGTAAAACTCCTGCAAACGTAAAAAAGGGAAAAAGCTACTTCTACTTTACGCCCACATCCCATGGTTTTTGTTATTATTAGAATTTGATTAAATCCAACTACTAAATTGGTACTGAATCAGTGTCGTACGCAGTTTTGTTTACCCCATGCTGGTCTTTTATTAAATACAACGTATTGAGTAAGTTTGCTGTTGATAAGAAAAGGTTCGGGAGTTCCACCTGCATAAAATTAGGCTCAAAAACTCTCCAATTATTATTCGAGTGTCAAACACATTCTTCATTTAATTACTGTTTGTGGCAAACATATTCTTCATTAAAAAGCAATTAGGTTTTTGTCTGCCATTTAATACGACCTTAAAGTCCTGCTCAGCCTGATTAAACTCAATTAGTTTGGGCTTCTTTTTTTTTTTTTTCCCAGGAAGAGCGCTGCTGTTTTTTACGGCGCTGCACGCCATACGCTGTGTTTGTCATAATGATTTACACGTGGAAAAGAAAATGATTAGGCCCCCCCCCCCCTCCCTCCCTCCCCCCGTCTTCGAAAGGTCAAATTCAGCCATACCTTTAAGCTGCAAATCTAACCGAATATACACATGTTGATATTTCCAGCCCCTTTAACAGAGATGACTTTCACCTTTTAAGCTGTCTTTCGTCTCCCAGCAACCCGAGCGGGCTCGACGCTGTCAGAAAGCTACGGGTATATACACACACTACGGCGGCCTTTCCTTCCCTCTGAGCAGTTTCAGTGAGAACACCTTGCGCTCGCCACATGCTGCCATCGCTAAGTGTCGCCCTCGGTGCAATTAGCCACAGGAATAAACTTGCAGGCCTGGATGGGGAGGTACAGTACGTAGGGGAGGGGATGTGTGCTTGCAGCCTCGTCATGGCAACCGAGATGGGCCCCCTCAAGACAGCCGCTCTGACACGCACTGACAGTATCGCAGCTGGGCTCCGGTTTCAGACCTCTGGCCCTTTCATCCCCCCACCCCCGCCGCCGCCCGCCCGCCCGCCCGCCCGCCCGCCCGCTTTCTGGCAGACTTTAGGTCACGGAGGTGTGACGTTAACGACGAGCAGCATTTGATCATGGATTAGCAGCAGAGGCTCCCGCATAAGTGAAGATTTATCCCGTTATCAATAAAGCACAGTGAAGTGAGGCCTCAGGCTGCAGATTATAAATGCTGGGAATGAGTAAGTGCAGATCCTCAGCTGAAGGTGCACGCCTGAGATTTGGCCACTTTTCTTTTTTTTTTACCCTTTACCTGCTGCTGTTTATGAACAGGACTACAAGTTCAGCCACTGCAACTCATTTTACTACATTAATAAAAGTGTTTCTTTAGCTACTACTATTTTTACTACTGCTGCTAGCATCAATATTGTTTCTGCTGCCGGTGCCTCTAGTTATTTTACTGCAGCTAATAATACTCCTGCCAAGACTGGTAGTTCAACAACTTCTATTACAATTATTTCTGGTACCACTGCTACTATAACTGCATCTACTATTGTTATTGTTACTGCCACTGCCATGACAGAGACTTCCGTTACTATTACAAAAGAAAATGTTAATAATAATTAATATGTATATATTTAAAAAAAAAAGCTTTACTGTTATTACTGCGTCTGCCACTTCTACCCTCACAGCTGAAGTCACACCACCCAAAACAAAAACAAAATCCAGAGCTACTACAAACTGTACTTCTACTACAGTGACGGTCGCGTCAACGTCAGTAACTTTTACTAAAACTACAAAAGCCATTCATTCAACTGGTGCTGCTGCCACTGGTAGTTGTACTTGTCCTAAAAACAGTCCCTCACTGAGTAATTGCTACAGCACAGTCCTGAGCCGTTCGGTGTCGCAAACGTAAAGCCATTCAATCATTTATCACACTTCATTTTATGGATTTTGACTTCAAATTTATATACATATGTTATATTTACGTTGTGTTTTTGTTTTTCGCCGTATTATTCTCTCACTCTGATTTTGATTTATCAAACAAACACACATTTTGCCTTTTTTTCATCCTAATGGAAAAGTGCAAGAGAGACGGCGAGGAGGACTGCCTGTATGAAGCCAACAAATCTGCATGCATACACAGTAATTGTGTACATGTGGGCGACAAATTAAAGGGACCCCCAGTGTAAGACTCGGATGAGCCCCATCCTATATATTAGACTCATCTAGTGTCTCATTAAGCTGTCCAAATAAAAGCCTGCGTAACAGCTACGATCTCTCCAAGGCTCTGAAACCCTACTGGAGGGAGTGAACACTCTTCTTCCAAAAGATTGTCGCCCATCTGGTGATGACGCTGAGAGCAACGTCAGCCCCAAAAAGCCGCCGCAAGTGCTCGGCTGGGTTAAGAGCGAGGCCAACCGCCAATGATTCACGGCGTTGGCATGACGGCACGCCGGAGTACGCTTGTTTCTCCACTTTGTCCCTTAATTAGTCACCCGCCTGTGTTACTGTACGTACAGTGTGTTCGCCCACTAATCCGACAGCATGTCAAGTCAACAATGACGACACAAGGACGCTGTAACTAACGATGGAGGAATGTTATCATGTTTGGACTGACTCAATCATAAATGTGTGAGGCTGGATGCTTCTCTGTGCACATTTACAGCCCTGCGGGGGACTGTTTTGTTGCATTCTCTCTCCTGCTGTATTCAGTCTTTCTTGTGATTTACTCTGTTGTAAATGTCCACAAACAGGAGCGAGTGCAAGCTTTGTAGCACCACATATCTTAATAGACATCTTTGTATCTCCCTTTTTACCGTCCCCCATGATGACACTAAATTTCATTAGTTTCCACCGACAGCCCATATAGTTGACAGAGTCCAAACTGTTTCCTTATCTTTGGCGGTTTTGTTTTGCACAAAGCAAGTGATGGTTCTTCCACCTTTCGTGGCCAAAGTGATTATTTGAAAAAAACAAAAAAAACAACAACAATATATTGATGCAGTGCTCTAAACAATACGTTTGTATACGACCTTGCATTCATCGACTTAACTCAATCATCGCTGCACAGCCTAAAAAAAAAACCAAGGCTGGGTCCAATACTGGATAATGCACGACAAGAATATATGTTTATAAAGAACCTTGAGCATTCGACAAATATTACAGAAACAGAAGGGCATCAATCAATGCTCTACAGTGGACATTTACAACCCCGCTATTGTGTAATCAGGAATCCAAATAAACTACGCCATCTGTGTTTTTCCACATTAAAGTAACTCATCTAGTTTTTAAACGAGGTTGAAAATTGGCGGTGACACCGTTGGTTTATGTTCTGGGGTTTGGTGATAATAAGAAAAAATATATATATATTTTTTTTTAAACTACATCTCATGTTAGTGATGAAATAAAAGAAGAATTCCTTGATTGCAGAGGAAAACTTCAACCACGTGGTAATATGTCCAATAAATCTTACAGTACAATTGCACAGTGAACCATGCTCTGCTGTTGTTTTACATTATACTACACTGCTAAGTGTAAAGCGGACCCCCTTCAATCTTACCCACACTCAGTGTAATAAGCCTCGCAAATCAATAATGCATGTCACATTTTCCTTCTTTTTCATTCTGCTTATGCTCCAGGTTCATCTCATCACTGTCATGATGAGATGAGCCCGAACCTGTAAAGCAGCTGAGCCGAGTGCGTCCCTGTGAGGCCTGGCACTCACTCCTACATTTTTACGTCCCGAAGTCAGAACTGCTGCTACTACTGCTGCCCGGAGTGTGTTAATGCCGCCGCAGCGAATGTAACCACTTCACACACCATGAATATTACAATGGCCTCTCATCGCTGTAGCCTAGAAACAACGGTGGATCCACCTTCGCAGCTCTGTACAGTCGTGCCTTTTAAGTGTTGCCCGGCAAACTGGAGGACAGGCCTGGTGCATTAGTACCCCCACCCCCACCCTCCTCTTTCCACTGAACAGCACTATCTGACTTCCATAATGGAGAACAGCGGGTCTCTGTGACCTCTGCGGGAAGGAGTTCCTAACCTAACTCTGAATGACAGCTGAAATACCAACTGGTTTTCTTCCCATAGGCTAATGCATCAGAATCAACTCAATTAAACTCCAGCTTGGTTCGCGGTGGCTTCATTCAGTGGCACTCTGTGATTAGCATGCAGGGAGCTTGGTGTTTGATTGTGGAGCGTAAACAAAGAGGAACTCAGTTTACCCCTCCTCTTCACAGCTTGAAATAAATCTTTGTGACGCAAATGCATCAACCCTAAGTCACATCAAACAAATGTTACTTACTACTTACTAAAATAAATATTGCATTTGAGCCTACAGGTAGATTGTCTTAGTTTTTTTTTTATGAGTATCAGCTCTCATTGTTTACCTATCATTATCATTATTATTATTATTATTATTATTATTATTATTATTATTATTATTATTATTATTATTATTATTATTATTATTATTATTATTATTATTATTATTATTATTATTATTATTATTATTATTATTATTATTATTATTATTATTATTATTATTATTATTATTATTATTATTATTATTATTATTATTATTATTATTATTATTATTATTATTATTATTATTATTATTATTATTATTATTATTATTATTATTATTATTATTATTATTATTATTATTATTATTATTATTATTATTATTATTATTATTATTATTATTATTATTATTATTATTATTATTATTATTATTATTATTATTATTATTATTATTATTATTATTATTATTATTATTATTATTATTATTATTATTATTATTATTATTATTATTATTATTATTATTATTATTATTATTATTATTATTATTATTATTATTATTATTATTATTATTATTATTATTACCAAAGTATTTGTCCAGCCATCCTCACACAAAGCTCCGATTAAACTCTCCTCCGCACCACAAACAGTGCTGCAACGTGTTGCTTTAAAGAGAAACTTTATGTAAGACTTGTGGCACACAGTGGGGACGTTTTGACGATGTGACCCACGTCGAGTTGGAAACCTGTTCCCTTTACACCTGTTTACTGCCTTATTAATGTAACTGTTGTCCCAATAAACCATGCCCTGTTGCGCATCAGAGATAAGACCCCGAGAGGCACCCGTGACGGCCGTGGAGGCTCGGTTACACTGGTTTTAGAGGAGGATGCTCATTAGTACTGGCTGAAACTTACCAATGGTGGTTATCACCGTGATGGCAAAGTAAAATGAGCCTGCAAATTTCCACTGCACCCCGGCTCGGTGGGGCTCTGCCTCCATGATGATGGTCTCCAGCTTGCGGTAATCATCCTCGCTGATGTTATATTTCCCCTGGAGACGCTTCTCCTCGGCTTCCAGCTGCTCCTTCTCCCGCATCTCGAAGTCGGACTCCAGGGCGTCAAAGACGGCGGCCCCGACGAGCAGGTATGTGAACGTGCAAATGATCAGGGACAAGGTCCGCACGTTTTGCCGCTTCATGGCCAACAGGAACCGGCGACCGAGGGGCTCATGTCCCCTCGGAGTCCCCGGGAAGGCGCAGCAAGCGTGGGGGAAGCCGTGTGGGCAGCGCCTGGGGGCGGAGGCGCAGAAAGGCGCGCTCCGGCGATGGTGTCCGCGGTGGGCGCCGGACTCGGAGCAGCGAGGAAAATCCCCTGCCTTGTACTGATCCTGGCGACAGAGCCCAAAATCCTGCTCCTGGTTCGCGGAGAGACACAAGAGACTGCTGGATCGCCTGGACCAGGAGCCCTGCAGCCGAGAGACCCTGCGCAAGACCTGCCCAAACCAAGTCCTCCCGGTGCGCAGTGCCATCAACAAGCTGCTGAAAAGATCGCCTGTTGGTCTCTGCCCTCCTCGAGTGAGTGAATGTGAATAAATGCTTCCAACCAAATAGATTTTTTTTTTGTGTACTGTACACTCACTGTGTCTGTGGTGGGAATGAAAATGTGCTATAAGTGAGCATCTTTCCACAGGTCTCCTAAGTTTCAGCGAAACACCAACCTGTTCGTTGTAACCTCATCGGCACCCGATCTATTTTTAGCAGCCATTCTCCATACAACAGACGAGAAGAAGATGAAGACGGAGAAGAAAAAAAATCAATTCACTGTCCGTAAAATCCTTAAACCTTCCTCGCACACAGCTGTCATCCTCGTCGGAAATGTGCTGAGTCGTCCATAATACGGCAGAGTCACAGAGTGATGGAGGGGAACACCAAGTTTGGAGCTGTACCCCACACAATGTCGCAGATAATCACATCAAACAGATTCACAGACTCCTTCTCGGCTGCTTTATTCCTGGATGAGCTCACTTGTTACGAGCGTAAAAAAAAAATATTCCAGGCGCGCAACAACAAATCCCCGACCACAACAGGTTCCATAGCAACAAAGGGGTTTCTTCAAATTCTATTTTGCCCTGTTTTTTTTTAAAAGGAAGTGTTGAAGTAAGAGCAGAGATAAAAAAAATAAGCTATACTGCGCTTGGCTTAATAAAGCACATTTCATAAGAGGCAAGAGCGCACTCCGTGCCTGCAGTGGCACCCGTGCTCCGTTGCGCACATCCAAAGCGCAACCCGAAGCTCCTCTGCCGTGTAGCGTCTGCTGGTCTGTCAGAGATGAGATAATGACAGGAAAAAATTAAAGAATAAAATAAAAAAAGAATGGAAAAAGAACAATAGATGTGTTTTCCCTCGTCGTGCAGGAGAGTTAACCATGCGTGTCACGAAGAGTCCACATTTAATGCCTCCACACACACACTCCAGACTCTGAGCGGTGGGCGTCGCTCCTTCCGTTTCTGTGCTGTTCTCTCTCAGTTTTTTTCCAAGTGTCACGATTCATCCGTAGTTCTGGCCCAGTCTTTGCACAGGCTTTCTCCTCGGGAGGAAAACCTGCGGGCGCACAGACGAGCACATCCATCCCTCCCTCCCACCCCCTCTCCTCCTCCTCCTCCTCCTCCTGCTGCTGCTGCTGCTCTCATCCACGCGACCCCTCCCACAGTGACCACTCCTGCACATGACATGGACACAAGGGGGGGTTCACCGAGAGTCAGATGGTCGCATTAGTGTTTTTCACATCCCGGCAGCAGGCGAGGCAAAAGGGAATCAGCCGCACATGTCGGCGCGCGCTGTCCATGGTGCTGTGCGCCACAGAAGCCAAGTTGGGGTCATGGACACGCAGGTGTTATGCAAGAATTATCGCCGCCTTAATACTATTATTGATCTTTGCTTGTTCCACCAATTCAATTTCTCGTTTCCAAAATAGTCACCGGTTTAAATCAAATCGCCGGATAAACTGAAGGAAACAGATACAGGTTCACTCCCTCCGAGAAGACAACACTGTTAAACCTCCTGTTTCACTTCAGAACCAATTCCCACAACAACAGAAAAGCAACAGCAATTTGTGATCAAAAATAAACGCCACTGTGGAAAAAGATTGAATAACCAAATGGTCAAATGAGACAACTACCACCGGCCTCCAGTCAATCAGGGGGTAAAACCCCCACCTGAGATAGACATTTTAGAGCACATTACAATACCTGCAGAATGACTTGCTGATACTGTATTCACCACTCAACCCGATATAAACTGGAACCCTGAGGACCTCGGAGTGACCCCTTCATTATGACCCATCGGGATCCTAAGTTAAAATCTTATTTTAAGGCCTTTCATCCCCCACTAAAAAATGTATGACAGTGCTCCTCGTCATTCAATATGTATTACATCACAGAGGTGGGGAAAAAAAACAAATTAAAGACCTGCATTGGAGTTAGCCAGAGATGCATACGAGATATATGGTGACATCTAAAGTAGCCTTGAGGGAAGCACTCCATGCATGCAACGGTGAGTTGGACTGAGTATATTCCTCTATTAGTAGGTTTGTGTTTTGCACTGTGGAACACAAAAAATGCATATGTGTATTGTGTGCAAATAGCAGTTACCATTCTACCACTCTCAAGTGTTTAGTTTGGATTTAAATCATAGCCTTGATTCCACCAGTTCACCAGACACACAAAATCCTATATTGCAATTTACATTTACAATCAGCGTGACCAGTTTCCATGTACTTGGATTCAAGTGATGCATCTTCCCAATAACGTAAATGAGCTCAAAATGATCCAAAAAACAAAGTACAAGTACAAGAGTACGAGCAATGGTAGAGTAGAAAGAGGATCAGACGGGGTCCACAGTTCGTTTCTAGCTCAGACAAAAAGATGAGGAGAAGGAGAGAAAACAAACAAAAAGAACTCTGGACAATTTTCGGGCACAAACATGACGGCCCTCACTCACAGCCAATTTCAGACAGCAAAGTGCTCTCGAGCAAGGCAGTTAATCCCTCGCAGCTGCAGGGATGTCGTTACGTAACCGACACATGAACTTGACAGCAGAATGTATCTGCTGGCGCCAACAGGGGACAGCATCACGATAAGAAAATCGCTGCATTGAGATTTGAAAGCGCCAATCTGCCAAACCTACAGATTACATACCTGGCCATATGTAGTACCCGCAAGTGGGATATAGTTCGGCATGAATCTGCGGCCCCGCGCTTTATTTGAAGAACGTTTTTTTCTGTACTCACCCTGGAGGCATCCCTGCCCGCCTGGGAGTGTCTGAAGCAGTGAAGCATGCAAATGAATGATCATGTGAAGTGACGGAGTGCTCCAGAGCTTTTTCCACAGACCTTGCGGCGAGGCCATTCGTCCCCAAAAATTGGGAGGCATCAAATCCAGAGGAGACCTATATGAGGAATAAAGACATTTCATAATTCGTAACCCTGCTTTCTTTCACATCCAACGATTGGAGAGTACAACTCGAGCTACAGTCAATCTTTCTCCAGGGAAAAAAAGCAAAATGCCAAAGCTTTTTATGAACTTCTGAACCCCAAATGTCCTCTTGTGTTTCGCACGTTCGCATTTATTCTGAAAGGGGCTGATGTCATTTCCTCTCCCGTAGGGCTTTCAAGGGGGTCGCCACAAAGGGCTTTGGGGAATCTCTGTTTTTTCCTGGAACACCGCAATAAAAAACAACTGCCCGTAATGATAACACACTCAACTGCACTGACGGTAACGCACACAAGAATTCAATCTCAGGGGGAGGTGGAATGTACTGTGAAGCCGAGACATCCGCCACACTTCTCCATTAAGGCGGCCATTAAAGAGTCTAAACAGCTCCGCTGATCAGCGGTGTCTGGAGCTGTGGTCGCCCTATAATTAGCTCCACAGTTCTCACGTCTCGAGTTCTCGCTCGGCCCACCTACAGAACTCGTGTATTTCTGGAGCAGTTCAGAAAACGAAAAGTTTAACAGTGGCAACCGCTCAGATCGATCACCATGGTAATGACACCGAAACGCACAGCCTCAGCGGTGAGCTCATGGCCCAGGTCGGCGCAGACACAGAGGAATCGTTTCGGGAGGATTCGCGGAGGCCGAGTTTCTCCCTTTTGCGATCTGACCTGGCGGCAGAGAAATCCCGCGTGAACAGAGGAGCGATGAAACTAAGCACATCCACTCCAGTCATTTGGCTGGTTTGCACCGAAGCTTGCGTACGGTACTTACATAAGCAATAACAATTGAATGACCCTTTTTTTTTTTTTTCTTAGGTCTATTTCTTGGATAACCTGTTATCTCACTACTAAAAGGAAAATGACCAAGTCATAAGGGTCACCACCTCTGACAAACAATTAGGGGCACAGGATAAACGGTGGTCTTTATCTCGTCGGTGAGGGCACACGGGTCAAGTTCTCAGGGGATTAGCGTCTATCAAGTACACACAAACACTGAATCAATATGCTCACATTTATATATATATATATATATATATATTTAAAGAAAGTACTAAAGTACTATTTCATGACTCAGTTATGGGCCGAGCAATGCGAGGAAGGCGCGTCGATCATCAGAAAGAACAACAGCATCCCACTTTGGCGTTACTATTGTCTTTGTGTTTACTCCAAGTGTTAAAAACAACGGATGGACTTTCTTTGTTTTGTTTTTTAGGCTCCATCGCTGGATGGAGTTTGCTCAGTCGTCATGGAAACGGCTGAGTTGTCACCATGTGACTCCGGCGTATGGAAAGTTGATCGCTTGGTAACGGGCGCTTATGTAAGCACCCACTGGCTCCCGCGAGCGCCTATCATGTGACCACAGCTCCATACGCGGGGCCATGTGTACACCATCTCCGTCCTTCGATGAATACCTTGTAATGCAGCTGAAAGCTCCAGGGATTAAAAAAAAAAAAAAAAGTCACGAAAAACCATACAGGTGAATGTTTCCAGCTACTTAATCAGGTTTTTTTTTTATTGTAGTGGAAATAGAAGTTTGATTTAATCTGAGGGGCAGACTTATTTATTTATCATATGTATATTTTTTTATATAAATTCAAAACTTTCTCAATCCAGTCAACACTAGCTATGTGCACGCCATACAAAAATGGCCGGCAATTGGATTTCAGACCTTTTTTTTTTTTTTTTGTTCTCCATCGGTGAGTGGTTGTAGCTCAGCAGTCATGCCGGATCTCTCCTACAAATCAACGAACCTGACCCTGTGTTTAGATGTGCCACATCGTGAGAAAAACCAACATGACATCTATCAAGTGAAACAATCCTACATAATCACTTACTCACATTTAAGTTGTGGTGCAGTAGTGCAGGACTAATGACAAGCGAAAGACATTCCGTCCATACCGTTTCCCGCGGTGTCGCTCGTTCACCATGCATTTGTTGGGAGGTGAAAGGTTAAGCGAACACGGCAGAGGTGACGTTGCTCATTTCACTGGGACTTTCGTCTGGGTGGAAGTTTACTCATAAGCCGCAGTCACATGGGCATCTCGGGAGTTGGGCTCACCTCGTATTTACCAGCTCTAGTGCTGCGGCAGATAGCTTATTAATTAAGTCGGGAAGTCACAGTGGCATCAGTAAACATAAGGAACACTCTCTGCCAGCTTTTCCTCTCTCTCTCTCTCTCTCTCTGCAGAGCCGCAGGAGTAAAGATTCGTAGAGCAACAGCGCTCAGGCCGTACCTTAATCCCCTCGTCACCCCCCATGCAAAATCATGTACACGCACAAGGCTGGGGAGCTGCCCATGCACATGAGTGGACGTGACTTCACACTCAATGCTGAAGGGGGGGGGGGGGTTGACAATGAAATGCGGCTTCTTGGGGATTCATTTGCATTATCTTTTTTTTTTTTCATGCAGAGTGACACTACACTGTCTTCAGCAGAGCTCACGGTGTGCGTCAGCTCCAAAATTCCCCTCAAACAATTCACTTGGAACCCTCCGAGGCAGGTGGTAGTGCATCAGCACAGAGTGACGGATGATTATTGGGCAGATTCCAATCAGAGGCACAGGTACAATATGCCGCGGGGCGATGAGGGTTGGGAGCTAATGACGGGCCGAAGCGCTTTGGACGCACGCGCTCACCGCTTGTCGCCTTGCCTTTCGAGGGATGAACGTCCTACACATTTTAAGAGCTGCTCAAAAGCTAATTCACGGCGAGGAGGTCAGAGGAACACATGAATCAGGCCAGAATCATTTGTGTGGCTCCAGTGCTTTGTCAAGTGACAGAAAAATAACACCGCGTGATATTGTCAAGGAGATAACAAATTGGAAAGAGTGCACCCCTTGTGACCACAAAACAAAACCAAAAACCCCCCCCCCCACCAAAACAAAGACATAATATTCGAATGTTGACACACACTTACTCACATAGGCCTCCCACATCGCCTCGACTGCTCCTGTTGAGTACAACAAAAGTTTATCAACGGTGAGACACTCGTAGCACCTACACATGCAGAGGAAAGCGTCCACTACACACAAACAATATAATAGATCTCAGGTTTTTCTGTTTTTTTTTTTTGTTTTTTTTTTATTGACCAGGTCAGTTTGTGACGCTTGGGACCAAATTAAATCATTGGAAAGGTAGAACTAATGATGTTGAACCGCAGGACATTGGTAATTGTTTTTTTTTTTTTTTTCAATCTGAAGTTTTCTGTGCTTGCTCTGCACCGAGAGGCGTTCGTGGCAAAGTGCAGAATTTAATTAGAGTGAATGAGGTGAATCTTTGCTCTGATAAGTGAGGATAGGAAAGTCTTTATTGCCGCTCGGCTGTGTAATTTGGGCCGATAAGAGTGAGGCTCTACGGGTGAGAAAACAATCTGCAAAAGACAGAATCTGCATTTGAGAAGCCAGGTCGCCCAGACTTCACTATTGCTCTTTGTTGGCCCGTACCCAACACACACTCTCAGAACATCAGCACCGGAAAACACTTCAGAGGATGAAGTTTTTTTTTTTTTTTTTTTAAAGAACTGACGATTTTCAGAGGGTATTACACACAAACGGGGGAAGAGAGAGATTAAATCAATGGGAAAACAAACTAATCACCATGGACGACTTGGATCGACCACAAACGGAATTTTTGTATGCCTATCCCTGTCCACGCAAATCACCTTACACACAAAGCCAGCCTTGGCGAGCGGCTTCATGGTCAAGCCGCGCGAATAAGAAGCGCTCGGCCTCTGATCCCGCCTTTATTACACACTCGAGCACTCGTTTCACACAAAGCCCCCGACGTAATGGAAGGTCAGGTGGAGGAACACCAGCGGGTCCTACCGACACCAGCGTGCCACAACTGCGAGTGCGTTTTCTCCCACCCCGTTTAAATGCACACAAAAAGCGTCAAACACTTCACCCCATAAAAAAAAATATATATATATATAAACATTTCATCTGTTTAACAAGCCTAACAGCTACCTTTAGCATCTCCTTATCAGCCAGCTCACATGCGGTCCGCCGGCGAGGAGAGGGAGGCTCTACGTCACACATCCAGCACTACAGCTAGGGCCAGGGGTGTCCTAAAAAGGGAGGGTTAGTGACGCATGGCCGATGCAGGGTCCACGACGGACTCACAAAATGAGTAATGCTTTTTCAGAGAGTACCCGAGTGGTCGTGTGGGTGTACTGGTTAACTCCAAGTGGGATCCAAGTGAGGTCTGGTGAGGTCAAAGGCTCCACTTCAAATGTGCCGTCAATGTTATTCAATCACAGACTGTAAACATAACAAGGAGGATTCAGATGATAACATTTCCAGCTGGCGTTGGTCTACAGCGCCCCTCTTGCCTGTAGGAGTCAAATCAAAACAACGACTAGTCGCCTTCTCCGGCCGGCCGGCGTTTATGGATTCCGACGACGCTCGGGGCTTGAGGCCTCCAAGATGCCGAGGTGAGTGAGGGTCATCTCGGTGGGCACGAAATGAGGATAATCGCCGAAGCGATAATGGCTGGAACTGAAACGGGGGTGGGGGGGTGGGGAGTGGCAATGATGTCAAAATGAACAAAAGGTGGCCTTTTAACATTTATTTACAGCAGTTATATGTCACACAAAATGGTAGGCTAATTTATGAGATTCACATTCACAAGTGTTCCAGTGAGGTGGCGCAAAGGCAGAAGAAAAACGCCTGAAGAGCCGCAGAAATAAATTAATTTATACGTGTACAGTACATGACAAACTCCGGCTGATCCCGTTTCAATACCAACCCTGAGGTGTGCATCCCACCCCGGCATAAGTCTTCTTCTAATTCTTTTTCTCCTGAATGTATAAGATATATTGTGATATAATAGAATCATTTAAATGAAATCTACAGTTTACAGGTTGCTGCCAGAGAAGCTTGCCTGGTAGCAACCGGTTAACAAACGAACCAGGCCGTAAAACAAAAAGGAACCCCGAGGAATCCACCCGTGTCATCACCACTGTGTCTGACTGGCTTCTATGGAGGAGTGCATCACCCAATCCGGGATTGTGTAGAAAGAGACGGTGAAACGCAGCCGATCACTGACTCACCTGTGCCCTCAAAGGTCAGCTCTGTCAAAAGGCGTAAACCTGTGTCAAAATGAGGCTTAAGTCAAAAGAACAGGAAATGTTACTCTGCCTTTCTCAAGGGAGCCCAACGAGAGAGGCGATTCCTCCGTAAATGGCTGCTTAATGGGATATCTCAGCTTCCTTACCCTGAAGTTTATCGCCTTCTCTTTCCCATCTCTCTACGCTTATAGAGTAATTAAGCTGAGGGACAGTTGATCTAAAATGTGCCGCAGTACACGCGCCGTAACTCGGAACAGCATGATATTTACAAGGGATCCAACTCATAGGGCGCGGACAAAAGAGAACCCCTCCGGCCTTGTTTCAGATCTAGGAGGTCAAGGCCCGCCGGGACTCAGGCCCCGGCCTGCAGCGGAGTGTCCCGAGCTTTGACGTGGACGCTGGGGAGAGTGAACCAGGCCAACGGAAGCTCTCGTCCAGCACTGTCGTCCTGGAACCTGATATTAAGGTAGAAATCCCCCGTGTAGAGGAAGAGCAGAGCCCCCACGCACAGGGCGCTTTCTTTGGGTTTAACCTGGTGATGGAAAAGAGAACACAGCAGATGGAATCATTATCAGCCACCTGGCAATAACTGCAACAATAAAGCCGACGCACTCAGGCAGAGTGAAGCCACCGGGGGAGTGGGTTCGAAACGGAACGAGAGAGTCCAGACAAATGCGGTGTTTCCTCCGTCAGCAAAGAGCAATTTGCTCAATTATGCAGTTTTTAACATTTAGAAATAAGGGGGAACTCATTCATGATTTCCTCTGCGTTTTGGACGAGCAGCTCTTTGGTGGGGCATAATGTGTCGTCTTTTTTATCCCAGACTTAAAGCTCGACATTCAGGAGTGACATTTGTATTTTTTTTTACATTTAAAGGCTCCTGTCTAGGATCTTTTTATTTGTGCGTTTTTTTGTCATTCAGATTTCTGCGATGACCTTTAAAGGACCATGCTGGTGTTTTTGGCCCAATTTTGCCTGAATCATGGGAGTTACATTCTCACGTGTCGTAAAAGTGGGAAATGGGTTTCTTTACTGTTATGTACTGTTGAGCATTCTCCCCCTCCCCACTGACCGTGTCGATGTAGAAGGTGTTGGAGCCGACGAAGGTGACGGCGTCTTCCAGGTCGTAGTTCTGGACTCCGTTTTGGTAATCCTGATAGGGCACCACAGTCAGAGCCAGGGGCCCCACCACGTTCTTGCTCATGTTGGTCAGTTTTACCTCCAGCGTGACAGGGTCCCCGACTTTACAGTCGGCAATGATGTCGCAGTCACACGGCTTCCCGTTCACCAACACATCTGGGTGGGAAAAAAAAAAAAAAGGACAAGCGAGGGGATGAGCATAACTGGGTGGCGGCGGTTCTTTCGTCGAACGTTTTGCTCGGGGAAAAAAAAAACAGTCTTTTTACGGGATTCCCGTCCAATCTGCACTTCATTTGTATTCATCGGAACCGCGAGCGGAGGGTTAATGGCCTCTCATACCGTTTCTGGTGGAGGATCGATAGGCGTTGTTTGCCCTCAAATACGTTTTATTGACATCAGCGGAGAGTGCCGGAGCTGTGGGCATCAAACTGAATTCCCTCCCGCTAATCTCATGCATGACTTATTTCCGTCCAGTGGAAAGGGACGGATGGGATTGTTGGAAGAATCCCACCCTTTACTCCCCCGGCTTCACCCCTCCCTCCCGCCACAGCCAGCCGAGAGACACTGAGTGAGTTCAATTCAATCCCGCTAATGTGTGACCAATCACTGCTGATGTGGCACCTATTTGGCTGAGGTGCGGCGGGAGACACGATGATTTGTTTTCAACAATGAGCCCAGTGAACTGGCACCTGGCAGGCAGAGAAGACTCCTCCGGCGGTGACAATATAATAATTATATTCATAATTATGTTTTTGTCAGTGTAGAACCACTTGGAGCGCAAAACTGCTTCAAAATCACCAGGCGGAGAGGGCGTTTTGCGTCTGTACAGTCCCCCGAGGACAAGGGGTGAGAATCGCGGCAGTCCTTGATGTATATACAATGAACGATCCATAAGGTTGGGCCAGGTATCAAACCTCAGAACGTGTTTAGTATCGACTAACTCCCAATTTAACTCCGCCAACATAAAGATGCATACATTTAACAAAACGCTGCTGTGGCAAAGAGCTTTGCTTAGTTTGTTTTTTTATTGTAACAAAAGAGTAGCGTATTGGGAAAAAAAAAAAAAAGGTTACGTATCATATACCCTACATAATTAAATGAGTGCAGTTTGACTTTTATTCATCTTTTATATCATTTATTGATTATGTAATAATGGTCTGTCATTTTCAATAGAATAGGCCTTCCACATTATAGATTGATTGATTTGTCATCAAGCAACGTATCTCTACATCCCAATTTATTATGCATTCCAAATAGTAATCACTAACGCGAGGAGGCGAGGAATTAAAAAACACAGCGAGAATAAATCGGTTAGGATAGTCAAATTAAAAGCAGCTATTTAGCAATTTACGTGGCTAATTACCATAGCTGTGACTGCATTTACACCTGTCTAGGATTCAATCACACTGTCAATCCAATCACCGACAGATGGGCTTTGACCGATGTGTTGTGCCTCCTGATGCAACCGGTGGGAAATTAGGCCGTGCAACAACGGGATTTTCTTTGTCCAGAAAAATTATTCAGACGAACGCACGCAAAAGCGAGGCACCACGAGAGCGCTAAATAATGGGACTAAATAACACTGCTTAATATCATTTTACCTCACACAGCACTTGAGTCATCGTTTAAGGGCATGCCTTTTCCCGCCATATCCCGCCATATGTATGTTTTACTGTATGCAGAATAATAAATGCATATGTGATAAATGTTAGGTTTTAAATGAACAATTTACAATTGACACTGGAACACATGCATATAACATTTCTCGTGACACCTTAGTAGGCCGGTATATTTAGTTTGTTCAAAGTCTTGTTGCTAGGAGATGTGCAAATTATAGATAGCCTACATTGGCTCTAAAAGTAGAAATACATTATTTCACATTAAAAGCAAACAAAGAGGGTTGGTAAGTCTGTGCGCCCACACACACACACACGCAGCTCAGTCGCGCACACACTCCCACCCACTGCCTGAACCGAAGACTTTCTCTACCGCGCTGCTGTGCTGGATTGTGTATCGGCGGGTACAGATAAACAACGTGTGCACAGAAAAAAAAAAACAAAAAAAAACACACAGAACGGAGGACGGAGAGATACAGGTTCCTGGTCGTGGTTCTCCGGTGAATCTCAGCAAGAAACATCTGCATATCCCCAGAGAGGACTCCAAAGGTCAAGACAAAACACTGCCTGCTTTTTTAAAAGCATCTGCTGGGGGTTCCCTGTTGCGCAGAGATAAGCACTGCAGCGTTTCCATTCCAATACTCTTTACTCTCCACCTCTATAAGCCTCTGTTAAGTAGGTGTGTTGAGGAACACAGCTCCCCCAGAGGCAGAATATGCACAGGTCGCATCCAACAGGCTTAGAGAGGGCGATAGGGCTGAATAACTTGAGCAGAATGTCTAATTAAAGAATTAAAAGCAAAACCCAAAACAAAACACACATCATAAAATTCAGAGATTTTGTCGAGAAACGCTGCAAGTAACGAGATGGCAGAGTCTCCAACGACGACGGCACTTACGCATGAGAAATCTGGGCTACAGAGGAGCCATGTATGTAAAGAGGTCAGATTATTTACACAAACCCACGAAAGTGACCAGGTCTTATGTTTTCAAATATAAAATGGGGTATTTACTTACACAAACACAGAACCCCGTCTGACAGGTTTGTCATTAAATGAACTCGTTGAAGCTCGTAAAGACACTGTTGGTTATGCAACTCTCAATTAAAACTGCAATTTGAAAATAGCATTTCAAAACGATCCATTGTTCAGGCCCGGAGATACTGAGGCTGTCCATTTTTTTCTTCTTCCAAGGAACGCTCTATTCAGAGACTTTAACAAAGACATTAACAGTCAGGGGTTTCTTTCCAGCCACATGATGATATTAGCTGGAGGGAGGACGGGAAAAGAGGAGAGCAGAGCATAAAAAGAGGCTAGAGAGCTGCAGAGAAGTAGTTTTAGACCATCAGAGGAATTGGCCTTATAAAACTGGCAACAGAATGTTTAAATGGCAGCAGGAAGGACGAGGAGGATCTGAAGGGAAAAATATAACTGCAACGCACATAAAGAAATACTGCTTCAACAAGTGCGGCAGGCACGAGCAACAGGTACATCACAAGGTGAGTGTGTGTGTGTGTGTGTGTGTGTTTGGTGTGTGTGTGTTAGTCTTGGCAAAATTGTGCTTGTTCAGAATTGACTCGGAAGACTCATATTTGTGCACTGGTTTGCAGTGTTGTGATTGGTTCGCTCATAAATTAAGAGAAAAATGAATGGAATTAATGTGTTCATTCATTTCCAGACCACGCTAACGGGCAGCTTCATTACTAACATATGGAAGCACACACACTGACGCACACAAGCTTGCATGCGTGCATGAATGCATGAATGCATGAATGCACGCATGCACGCACGCGCCTCTGCACAGATGCTGCTGCAGAGGCAAAGATCTGCTGCAGGCGTCGCCACAGCAACCGGGGGGGGGGAGGGGGGGGGGGGGAGATATGACACCTCCGGGGGGGGGGGGGGGGGGGGGGGGAGAGATATGACACCTCCCACCTTGATAAGTATGAAAGCCAGAGATCAAACTACTACTCAGAGATTAAACAAGCTGCTCCGCCCCTCATGGTTTCCCCGTCAGCCGTGAAGCGCGCGCACAGGTGAAGATAAAGACGACGACCGACACTTGTAGATGTGCCAGGGTTTAGGAGATTATGCCGCGCGTCAGCTTATCTAGAGTCCCTCGCAAATATTGTGCAGTGAGAGGAGGAAGCGGACAAATCAGAGGCAAGCCAAAACAGATGTCATGTTCGTCACACCACATGTGAAGTCCCACGTTGTGCATGTGTGTATGCGAAATACTCATTAGACAAGGGGGGAGTGGATGCATTCCTTACATCAGACATGTGCTACCGTGCGCTGGTGCTGCAGGTGTGTGTCTGCGTGAGTAAGCGGTTGAAGGTAGATTAAGGGGTGGAAAAGAAAAAAAGAGAGGTAAAGGGAAGCGTTTCTGTCGGAATGATGCAGCAGCGAATGTGCAGCTTGGCCCCAAAAAGATGAATTAAGTTATAGCATTCATTACTCTGAATAACATTCTGATGAGAAGAAACGGAATCTAAAAATCCAAAAATAAATTCTGTGCTGAAACAAAAGATTAATAGAATACAATGAATGAAAACAAATGATTTATATTTCATTCAAATTCCTACAGAAATAAAAATAGAGGCTTTGAGAAAAGAAACGGGGAATCAATTACGAAAATGACACAAAGCAAACTAAATAAAAAAAGAAATGATCAATTATTCAATATAAATGTATTAAAATATCTAATATGTAAAATGATGTCATTTGTTTAACCTTGGTGAAACTACAATGGCACAGTGGAGCCTTGCAATGCTGTGCATTGTGCATGTGGAGACAGTGGAATTATTCACACCAAATCAATGGAATTTAAGAATAGAATTAGATTTAGAATTAGACTTGTGTCCAGAGCAACAAATAGACTCTTTATTACAAGGAAGGAACCCTTTGGGATATGAACCCCTGATTAAAGCAGAAGTCCAGGGGAACTGCACTTCAGTCTCTCCCTCCAGGATGAACATTCACAAAGAGCTGTGCTCTGGCCCAGGTGACCAGGTCATCGAGGCTTAACGGCTCATTCTGGCCGGAGGCCGCGAGCCAGGCAGGGTCAGTGACGGATGCGCCAATGGAGCCGGAGGATGTGCTTTAAAAGGTTGAGGTGTGCTGCGGTAAGTCTAAAAATAACCCCGGCAGCCTCCGATATCCCCCTAAGCCATCTGCCCCCTTTATAATTGTCCCCATAACAACCACTCACTCGATATCTGTTGTGTTTCCCCTCCACCAGCGTTTACAGATTCCATCTGGTCTGATTAGAAGAAGCCAGCGCTTCATTTGGATACTGTCCCACTCACTTAAATTGGACATATCCACATCACTTTAATCACAGACGACACATCTTGAATTCAATACTTCACGACTGCACTGCGCAACGCATTATGGGTCAAATCAATTTTGCAAAAAAGTGTACTTAATCTTACTCTAGCATAGGCGGGGAATGTTTGACCTATGACCCGCATGTCGGCCGTTGGCTGAGATAAACGAAAAATAAATAAACCGTGAAATGACTTGTTTTTCTCTGAGCTACAAGAAAATAGGTAGACTAAGGCGAGTGGTCCCCTCTGGCTGTATGCCTGTGGATAGGGTTAAAAAAAACATACTCTACGGTGTGAAGCAGTTTTGCTCTTTTCCTCGCTGCAAGTATAATGGCTACTGTGAAGAGAAATAGTAGAAGCCTAACTTCCCAGAGAAATGGGAAAATGCTTTTTTGTCTCGTTGACGTAAAGGACAAAATTATTTTGCTGCAGCATGCTCAAAGCAAAGAAAAAAAAACCCACCATCATTACCACAACTGGA
Source organism: Colistium nudipinnis (assembly GCA_016785305.1). NCBI lineage: Eukaryota > Metazoa > Chordata > Actinopteri > Pleuronectiformes > Rhombosoleidae > Colistium > Colistium nudipinnis. Next base: position 381,112 of record JAFBJU010000517.1, on the reverse strand, counting down.
AACAAGAGCAGCGAGACTGAAGGGCTTGGAAGGAGGCATCACAGCGGAGTTGCTTTGCCACTCTCGACCTCTCACGCGACTACTTTGTGACAGAGACAATGTTATGCGGCAAAGTTATGCAGAGCAAAAGTCAAAAAGCGAAGAAGCTGAAACCTAATGGGGAGAGAGTACCTTGTTGCAGCTACGGAGCTGCTCGCACTGGACAAAGTGAAGTGTGGCTTTCAGCTAAACATCAAACTCCGAGGTCCCAACCAGCTTCTACGCTCTCTTCTCAAATATGAGATCATTAGAAGTGAAATTAAAGCAGCGGAGAGTGCAACCGAGGGAAAAAAAGACTTACAGTGTAAGTTCCCTCTGCGTGAGAACAAAAAAAAACCAAAAAAAACCTGCTGCTCCGACATCTGAATGCGCTGGTGAGTGTGCAAGAAAAAAAAAAACCTGGAAAAGCAGCCACTAGTTACATCCCCCTCCGACACTACCCAGCCATTTGCTTTAGATAGGTTAGTGTGATATATATATATATAGATATTTTCATAATTCTGTACGGCCCTCGAAACTGAAAAAGACCCCTGTTTTTGAGTTCGTCCATCTGTGCCTCTCGGTAAAATTCAATGCAGTATGTCATTATTTCAGTGTGAGCAGAGACGTATCTGAAATAATAATAATAATAAAAAAGAAGCTTCAAGCCCAAACAAACGGTACCGCTCGGCTGCTAAAATAGAAAGACCCGGGGTTACAATGCTGCGGCGGTTTATAAGCTCTGTAGACTAATATTGGCTCATCCACGCCGGACACCCAACGGAGGAGAGCCGCTTCCAGCCCCGTACACGCGCGCACACGCGCGCGCACACACACTCACTCACCGAGGCCACGGGAGCAACGGCATTACTCATCCAAAATATTCAACGTCACTTTCCTTCCCCGACTGGTGACTTTCGTTGACTCACCGAAAGAGAGAGAGAGAGAGAGAGAGAGAGAGAGAGAGAGAGAGAGAGAGAGAGAGAAAATAGAGCTCTCTTTGCTCTTGTTCACCCTTTCATTCCAATCGTTCTGTTTGCACGGCAGCGCCCAAGGTCAGCGTCCTTATCTGTCGCTTCCAGCCACACTCCGTCGGGCTCTTTTTTTTCTTTTTATAAGCGAAGGGGAGAATACCGTGAGGAGGCCGAGGTTAAGATGCTCACGGGCACTTAGCGAGACATTTAACAACGCAACTTATTGTGAGGCGTCCGAGTACCACAAGTGGGAACGAGAGTGTGCTTCGGAGGAGAACCTCAGAAGATCTGAAGAGCCTCTCGCACAAGCGCGAATAGCGACATCATGAGAGGATACAAACGTGAGCTGAAGCGGCGGCGGCGGCGGCGGCGACGTTCGCGATAAAGATTGGCCCGCCGATGGCACGACGCGGGTCGGCCGAGGTTTCGCCCCGTTAAGACACTAGCGACGCAATGTCGCAATTTCTCACGGAGCGCTGCGTCCTGCCTACTGTGCGTGTTGGAAAAAGTTCTCTCTCGCCTATTGTTGAGGCTCAAAGCCACTTTGTGAATAAAACGAAAAGGAATCTCAGGCCACCATCAAATGGTTTTCAGTCCCCGGTCCAAATCTGTTCATCTTTCATGTACCAGACAACGCTCCCTCAGTCAACGATGCGTTTCTCCTACTGTTGTGGTCTTTTGGTGTTTGACCTTCACGGAGTTGCGAGCTAAAGAGTTTCCTTTTTCCTCGCGCTCATCACACTCAAACATACTGCGGCTCTCAGAGAAAAAAAAGTGCGGTAATGGCGTAAGCCATCAATTCGGGGGGAATGTAACTGTCCGTGAAGAAAAGTTGGCCGAATGACTGACCAATGGCAAACTTTAAAAATCCCATAGTGAAGGAACCCGAGGCCATCTTCTATTTGCTCTCAACTTGGAAACTGCACCAGGGCTCTATACATCATCGGCCCCGTGGATTTATTGTTTCAGGAGTGCAATTCATTTTGGAATCCATATTCCCTCTCTGCATCTCCTCTTCGCAAACATTGCACACCGGCAGAATATGAAGCCGTGGGCTTTGGCATTAGTTCTTTTCACCTGTAGCTAAACAGCAATAAAACTGCCATGATCTATTTCTATATACCCTGCAAATGCAATGAATAGCCCAAATTAAGCCAAAAAAATTGATTTTTGACCTCATTTTGGGATGAGTGTAAGGAGAGATGATTAGAAAATGGAGAATTATTTAAAACTAAGTGCATGGCTTACGGATGCATTATGGGACGCACGTAGGGGAAATGTGCGACTCAACGCCTTTTTGACGTCGCATACACCATTCCTCCGAATGATGCACAACGCATTATTACACGCGGAGCGCTGAACAGGGCCGTGTAAAACGAAGACACCGTTTGTAAACAAGACTTTGTTTATACAGCCGTATTCTCACAGAGCCCGGCCATGAGCCGATGGAGCGAGTCTGAAGCCATCGGCCCGTGTCCGAGCTCACTTGGACAGAGCGGGACAGGCCCCCGGACTGAGCGTTTAAAGGCAAATCTCTGTTTATCACATATGGACGGAATACAATTAGGGCTATCCTCCCCTGGCAGGCGCCGACTGCTTGAGTGTTGGAGCAGGAAAAAAAAATAAAAAAAATAAAAAAAAGGAGCTGCCGCAATGAATGGTATCAGATAATCCCTTACGTTCATTTGCACAACCACCGGAGCCGCAATTCTCACGGCCAGCGACCGACACAGCGAGGCGCGCCTCCGCGTCCTGCTCTTATAAAAAAAAAAGGGGGCACGTCATCGGCGGTTTCGCAACTATTTAGTCCGGCAGCCGTGAAAGGGGGCCACAAACCGAAATTGAATGAAGAAGTTACGCTTTTACTGACCCAGCCCACTGTCGCGGAGCATAAAGTCACTCGTGTGTGTGTGTGTGTGTGTGTGTGTGTGTGTGTGTGTGTGTGTGACGTCAACCACAAAGTGTTGGTGCTGATGAAGCCACGACTCAGATAATAGATTTGCTGCGTCTCAAGTTGGGCGAGAGAGTCTTCAGTGTTCGTTAATAGAAATGAAACAAAATCTCCATGGTCTCCTCCGCCGACGGACGACTCCATTTAATGGACCGAGGACCATTAAATCTCAGGCCGCAGCTCGCGGGAATCACTACACCTGGGTGACGAATCGGCCCTCCATAAAGCCACTGTGGAGTTTCAATGGCTGCGTGCGAGAGACTCCTAATTTCTGAATGGCAGGTCAAACGACGCTCTGCCCATTTCATTACGAATTTGTAAACACACCCACTACTATCAGCCGGCTGGCGGATGGTCCCTTTTAATCATCAACCCATTATTGCACAGCTCCGTTCGCTCGGCGCGTGGGCTTCGGGCTGCCAGCGCACATAGCAGCGACGGGGGCAACGACGGCTGAACTACGAGCGCGCCCCTCCGCGGACGTTGGCTTGACGTTTGCCCAGACCCCTCGCGCTCCCGCCATTGTGCGCAAGCCACTTGTTGCCCTCGTAGCCACTGGCAATAGCATCAGCTCTGGTGAAGCGTGACGGGCGCTGCATGATGCAGCAGAATGGGAAAGAGAGCTGTCTCCGCCCCTCAGAGAGAGAGAGAGAGAGAGAGAGAGAGAGATAGAGACAGACACTGAGAGATGACAGAAAAAACGTCTTCCTCAGAAGTGGAGTAGGCGAGAGGTAGAAGTGCAACTTTTATGTCGCAGTTATAAATAGGAAATCCATTTTTCGAAAAACTTCTGCCGTCCTGGGAGCACACTTGATAATGTCAAGGATTATCAATACTACACTCTATAGCCCCGGGGGCCCATTAAATACCAAGTTTCAGTGTCCGTCCCTAATGTGACATCAGATGGCATTTCCTCAAACTGAACCCTGCACTGGCCAGACCAGTGGGGAGAACCGAAAGAAATCGCTCATTAAAATAAGCAAAAAAAGAAATGGGTAGGAAAATTGGAGATCCAACCTGATTTGACATCATGACATCATCGAAGGAAACATGGGTTTTAACGTTAACCAGGAAAACCTGAGATCAAGCTCCTCATTCAACACAAAAAAAAAAAAAAAAAAAAAAAGAGAGTGAACTCTGGCTTTAACATACAGTATACCCGGTACATGAAAGCTATATACATTAGTATACGTTAAAAGCAACGTACTTCACTCAAGTTGTGAGTGATATAAGGCTAATGATGACCCACCCTGGGATAACCTATCCTTCATTATGGTAATCTGCCTTCCTCTCCAGCTCTTTTGGGACGGGCGTCTCTCCGCAGCGGGCCTCGAGCGCTTTGATACTTTTTTTTCTTTCTTCTTCTTTCTTTTTTTGCCGTTTTGTAAAGCACTCACTGAACAACACACTCACCGACGCGCAGCGATGCAGTCCTGACTCACATCTGGGATTAAAACCCGGCGCACATCGCGTCTGATTAAAATCGGAGAGACGATTTTTTGTTTCTCTCCCTTGAATGGCAATGTCTGAAACGTATCATGGGAATTAATTGGGCGCCGTCTCGCTCGTCGTCGGAGGGATAGCGCGCGGCCGACGTTTGTGGCGTGCGCGGGACCTCGTTGGGCTTGACGAACAGCACAGCGCTGCAACTGGCCTGGCGAGCGGTCCACCGGAGGGAGGATCCAGACAAATTAACGTCCTGACGCGAATGAAACGGCCAATCCAAACATACATTCAACGAAACGTGGCCTTAAACAATAATGGGGCAGCTCCGTGAGGTTGGGTCACGTCACGGGAAGATCCGCAACGTGGCGCAGCAAACGTGACCCCCCCCCCCACCCCCTTTTTCCACCTCTGACATAATCTCCAAGAATGGAAATACCAAACAAGGCCGCCGTACGCCACGCCGCCGGACCCTGCCGCGCGCGAATCCCGGAGCAGAGGAGGGGCTGTGGGCGGGGGGAGGGGGAGGCGACCGCTCTGACTCGTCTCCAGGAAAAATCAAAGTCATTAGTGAGCCTCCCCCTGAGAGAGTCGCCGTAGTGGAGGTTCTAAACGCGGCTGTTGTCACACGCCATGCCGCACGCTTACTCCCATTTCCCTGCCTCATTACTCGGCTCTGGCTCCCTGCCTCTTTCTTTTATTACGCTGCAACTCTAATTATGCAAATGAATCCACTTTACCTTCAGCGTTGAAATTCTAATATGCAGGCGGCGGTGGAATTCCTGCCCAGATGCTAAACTTAAACAGCCAGCAGGAGACAAGTGAAAGGACGCGCCGCCGCGGTTGCGTTGCTGACAACTACATTGATCTCTGTTTAATGAGGCAAAAACCTTCCGGTGGCAGGATTAGTTTTCGGGAGATTGATCCCTGAAAGGAGCCTTGCCTTGTTACTATCGAACATGCGCGTTCAACATACCCATCTGACCGAAAGGCCTGACGGAACGCAAATTTAGGAAAAAAAATAAAAATAAATTGGAGATGAATCAGGAGAGGTTCGGGAAGTTCAAATTAGTCTCGAAATATACATAGGTATGTTTTTGCTTTCTTGCATCAATTTTGTTGAAAACTACAACGATCGCACGGCAGATTTTTTCCTGTTTACAAGCTGGCTCAAAGGAGGCAGGGGGAGCACCTCTGCCTTCCATTCCGCCCTCTCTTTGTGTTTCAAGCTTGCCAATATGTGGGAGGTTGAAAGGTGCAAAAAAAAAAAAAAAAAATTGCTCCTGGTGACTCAGATGCAGCAGCGACCAGGAGAGGGTTTCCCTGGGCTCAACCAAAGGGATGCTACTAAAAGGGGGGGGGGGGTGTTTGATGTCTTTTTTTCTATGTAAAATAATAATAAATAAAAGCGCCGTAACAAAGCCCTGCCTGATCATCCACACACCCCCACACACACACACACAATCTGCTGCTGCACGATGTTCCTGTTTTTTGTTGTGGTTGCTCCAGTAGAAAGTATGACACACGGACACACTGCGGAGAAAACGTTGCCGTTATGACAGATTAGGAGTGGGCTACTTATGAATTCTGTTATTTCCTTTATGCTTTACAAACCAAAGAAACTGATTTTAGACAAAATGTGGAAAAGGGGTGTGTCAAATTCTTTGGGGCATTATTTCTTACATCATGGCACTTTAAACATAGACTGTTAGGTGTTATTTAAGCCTGACAAAAACATAACAGATTACTGGGTTTAACAACGCTCAAAGTAAAAAATATAGTTATATTCAATTCTGTTGACGGGCAGAACATTTTACCCTTTATGAACTGGCCAATACAGGCCTAGTTATGACATGACAGGAAATGGTGAGGTGGTAGAAGCAGGAGGTGGTGGTGCTAATGCCACTCAAAGGATGCCCGCCGCCATAAACACCTTTCATGACACAAAAATAATCAAGAGGCTCTATTCTATAAACCTACATCGAAATACCACAGGCTTTGCCTTCTTCTCAGCTGCCCTCTCCCTTTTTTGCGAAAGGTACGTTGCCATTCAAAAAAAATAATACATCTAAATATCAGCCTGATATTTGGACCACTCTGAAATCCTTTCAGCGCCCTCATCTGAAAGGTTGAAACCTGAGTTGTGCCTTCCAAAAAGCGCTCGCGGCTGAAATGAACCTCGGCCTATCCTGCGACGCAATATCGCTGCGTTCGGAAAAGGGAGCCGCCGACGGGCTGCCGGCCCGCACCTTGAAAGGAGCGGCGTTCCATAAACCGATCAATCGGTCGTCCGGCGCGGCTCTAATGAACATTTTGGACGTCAAGGTTCCTCACTTGAGTCTCTGCGTCCTGTTTTAAAATAGACTAATGAGCGGGGGGGGGGGGGGGGGGGGGCCGCGCCGGGGGGGGGGGGGGGGGGGGGGGGGGGGGGGGGCAACCTCCGATTAATTCTCGGGCTCAACCATTCGGACGTACAACTCCTGGCGTGATAGAGCTCTAAGGCGACGAGACTCTTCCCCACATGCTTGAGCCTTCTTTTTTGGAGGAAGCTGTGGATTTTAGAGTTTTTGCAGAGCAAATTCAAACTTCCTGAGGGGAATAAGGAGAACTGGTATTCTATCGCAATTTCAGTCAAACACAGCATAATTCACGCCACGTGTCAACAGGTTTAATGAGATTACTGAGGCACTGGACTGCTGGGAATACAGTTCAGATCTGTTTTATTTATTTGCGCCTTCTATAATTGCAGAGCTGGGTGTATATAATTAGTCAGCCCTCACAAACTGATTACTCGAGGGAATTTCTGGTCCAGTTTAAAGGTTTGAGAAAATAGTCCTCTTAGTCACTGCGACTGTTCCTCCTTTCGCCGAAGTTGTTTCAGAAACGTGTGTGTGCGTGTGTGTGTGTGTGTGCGCGCGCGCATTGGATTTTCACCATGAATCTTGCATTGTATATTAACTAGCCATTAGGTTAACTTGTGCATGGTGTGCGACAGGGTAAGCGGCGTGCGTGATTGCTGGTGTGACACAGCGCTTTTTTTTTTTTTTGGTGAAAAATCAAGATAGTTCCTTATCAGTATTATTCCGGCAAACATTTCCAAACTAAATTTGAGTCTCTGGGAATAATCGCAGCACACAACTCTGTGAATGAAGCCCAATTGTGGGGGGGAAGAAGACGAGTGGCAGGACCTGCGCGATTTTTCTGTGAATTTTCTTCTGAATTATCAGTGTGAAGCAGGGATACTCAGGTAATGAGATGCCAGTACTGCAGGGGCAAATCGCTACAGACAGCACAGATACCTGCAAGCTTATTATATCCTCCGCCCGACGAATGCAAATCAATGGTCTTAGGTAAGTTGCCTCAGTCACCTGCAGGGGTATCCGGGATTGAGCTCGGACTCATGTGGTAAAAGCACACTCTTCTCATTAAAACTCCACCTTCCCCCTTGACGTGCAATCGGATCCACAGAGACTCTTCATCTCATTTTATAAACAAAACCCTAATTAGGCAGGAGAAATACTACTGAAGTGGTTACTGGTCGGGCTGTAAGCGTGAATAATGAACTTGAGAAGCTAAGACGAGACTGGACTTCAAAAAAGCATTCAAATAAGCCAATGAATTTTTAAAAATGCGCGTTTGTGTGCGTGTGTCATCCTCAGTAAAAGATGAAGAGACGGTGCGCCTGGTGAGAATATTTTTTGTCACGGCGTGATTTCAGACTGCCGCCCATGGATCACAAAGTCACCGCTCCATTTGAAGGTGGCAAGTATAGAAACAAACCGTAACCCGGATGTAAAGGGTATTATATGAGAAACGTATACGATATTTGGACGGAATTGTGCCAAATATGAAAACATTGATTTCCAAATATCTTTTGCAATTCATTAGTAGATGAGATTGTTTTTTCCATTTGTAGTGTTTATCATCTTATTGTATGGAATGAATAATGAAACAATACAAACACGTGTATGTTGGCTTTTTAGCTTTTCTTCTCAAAATAATGCAACCAGTAGTTTGAACCAGACCTGAGCAATCGTAGCCTCGAAATGAAAGCACCCGGAACTCGGCGTTACACCATCACTCTTTACCCCAATCAATCAGCAGCACCCACCAAAGCATGCATCTCCTCTTCTCTTCTCCTCCTCCTGCACATCACTCTATGTGCCCCTGAAATGGGTCGCATCCCCCCCCATCCATACCTGCCCCACTGGCTCCACTCGATCTCTGTGTCTCACCCCGTCACTCCTCAACTCTATCATCCCCGCTCATTAAGCATCGTGGGACTCGGTCGTCGCGTCTATCTTACCGAGTCAAAGTTGATTCGCTCTCCCCATTCTTTCTCATTCATGCTTTATCCCCGACCCCGCCACCCCTCTTCTGCGTCATCCTCTATCTCAGCCTTTTCCCAATCAGCGCTCCGTCATTAGCACTGCCGGCTCAATCTTTACAATCTTTCATTTTTACTTTCCATTAGTCATATCTTGTCTCTAATAACCCTGTACCATCATTTTCGGCGGCTGGTCATATTTTCTTCAAGCTGTGAGGCAAGCTCTATTTCGTTTAACTAGAACGTTAGAGTGTAAGAAGCCCTCGAATAGATAATCCGATGGAGGAAATCACTCAACTGAGCAAATGTGATTTGACTCTTAAGGAGCAGTAAGCTGCAAAAAAAAAATCACGTTTTTCTAGGTTCTAGTGCAAAATGCTCACGTGGTGTGTTTGTCACGCACTTACCTCGATTCAGAAACATTTCTCGATATACGGCTACTTTGATTGCCAAAAGACATCAAATGATGTAAAAAAGGCTTTCTCATTAAAAATGTAATTAGATTGCATAGACTGGTTAATACAGTTTGGAAAAACTGAGACATTTTTTCATGAGAAAAACAATGAGTTGAGCAAAATAGCTTCCTTGCTTTTTATCAATCACTAAGGAAGCACTTTGAACTACGATTCATTTGTCCGAAATGTGCAATATAAATAAAAAAAGTTCGACTGATCAAGCAGCGGCCTGGGGCGTAATAAATGTGTTTAGGTTAAGACTAAGCCACATGGCAGTGTTCCGCCTCAGGCCACACCCAGATCAGAGCAGCAACAGATTCCTACAACTTGCAAAAAAAAAAAAAAAAAGTTTTATTGTCAAGAAAAAGAAATCAGATTTCTAAAAATGAGTCGGTGATGTACGTTTTTAGCCATAAAAAACAGTGAAGTGTAAGACGTCCTCACACCCTGCAGCAATTTAATTTGAGGCTTGTTCCGAATTGAGACACTGCCATCCAAACCCAAGTAATAAGTAGCGGTAAAAAAGCCTTTTCCCCCTGAGAGAGACATTGTAATTGTTCCGATTTTTGCGAAATCCTAATCCTCTTTTTTGACACTGGTTTATGCTCTGCATTTTATATCCGTTCAACTCTGCAAAGTAATCGCTGATAGGAGGGTTGGAGAACACATTTCCTGTGCCGGAAACAAATTGACTACCTACGATGGGTGCTTGCCACGGCAAGTTATATGGCACAAAGCTACAACGTAGGTATAACAAACATGCCCCACAAACGTAGCGTCATTTTGGGGATATTGCACTCAGTTCACAAAACGTGAGGTTGATTTATGAACTATGTGAGTTGACGCAGTTAAGTGGAGATGAATCTGGTCAGAAATACACGCGATGGTCGGGGTGATGAAAGAAAGATGATGGATTAATAATTCTCAATGTTAATCTCGGCATCTATTATACAGCAGTGCGGCCCCAACCTCATGTCCTTGGCGTTATAAGTTATCCTTGATCATAGTCCCGAATAAATCCGAAAAAGGACTCTAGGCAATAGGAAGTGAATAAAAGTCTGGTCTATCAAGGGCCACTTAACGTCTGGCTATTTATTATTCCATCTTTGCATGGACTAAACTGCTTTTACAGCAAATCAAAGGGTTATGGAATGTAATGAACGCCTGTACAATGTAAAGCAATCACAATGCACAACGGCATACATATGCGTAATATGCAGAAAAGTTAAGGCTGGAAATAAAAATGTGATAATAAAGAGCTGTCAACATGAAGCAGTTTCGTCACAGCTTACGAAGGCATGCTTTATGTGGAAAACCCTCGTCTTCCTATCGTTCATTTTTCTTCCAAAAAACGCATCTTTGTTGCGAACCGCAGCTTTTACGAGACAAGGATCGGTGCGAGAGGAGGGAACATCTGTTCTTAAAAAAAGACGCGTCCGGATAAAATCCAAACCCCTCACACCTCTCCTTTCTCCTCCCTTATTAACGATCAAAAGAGGTGCCAGATAGACAGAGGGATATAAGCGCAATCTGTTTATCCGAGAGACGTTGTCATTGAACCCCCCCCCCCTAGATGATTCCAGCACGGCTGGCGGACAAATCGTAAAAGGGCCCCATTGATAGCACGGTGACGACAGGACAATACTCCCAGCTGCCCGAGCCTGATGAGGTTTTAAGAGACTGGCTGAGCCCCGGCCGCCCCCGTCCTCCGATCACAACTGTATTGTCTAAATGTCGCAGGAAGGTTAGCCGGGATCTTGCCAAGGAGTGAATATCAGACGCAATTACAGTCGGCGCGAGGTGGTCCTCTGCGCATCCCAGCCAAGGTCTAATTACACAGAGCAGGTTGGCCTGTGTCCGCTATAATTGAGAAGGCAGAGGAGAGGCACGCGTCACTGATGAGGATCAAGATCAGAGCATCAGGCGCGCCCTGTTGATGAAGCACCCGTCACCCGGAGCAATTGAGTGCTTCATTTTTGGGCCATTTGATGCGGGGAATGTTTTCTCGAAACATTTAGCGCGCATGCGGGTGCTGGCTCGCCTCGCGAGGAGGCAGAAACCAAACTGCGCTACAAATGACCACAACCATCAGTATGCGCGGTTTGTGTAAACAAAACTTTCTTTTCCCATATTTAATCAAGGCGAAATCATAGTCACATTCACAAATAACAAGCATAAATGCCGTAACCCTGCAAAACGCAGAGTATAAATGTACCGAGATACAAAACTTCAGAAATGACGCATCTATAACACATCTAATAGAGGTGAAAGACTAAGAGGAAGTGAGACCCATCGATATCATGAAAAAGAGGTGGTGAGCAAAACAAAAAAAAAAAAAAAGTGCTATTCCTTCAATCCATTTCCACTCATCCCTCTTTCCGTTGAATAATTTAATTTTAATACAAGCTGTGTTAAGTGCTGGCTCGGAAATAGCTCCGACTTCTAAAAACAGCCAATGAGGGCACCAAGTTACCAAAACCCACTGAATGATTTATGGATTTCTGTAATAATAAACGGAGGCCGATTTATTTTGAGGTTCTAGAAGTAGAGACAGAAACACGGTTCTCAAAGTGGTCCAGATGGAGGATTTCCCCGAAAAACAGTCCATACACAAAACAACTTAATAGTCCGAGCAGCTCTAAACGACATTAAAATGCTACTGGGACAAACGCAAGCTGCAAAATGTGAATCTGCATACACCGGCGTCCTCAGATCACATATCTTCTTAGTTTCTATTTCTTACGGAGCCAGTCGATCCGAAAACCGCTGTATATTCACGTCCGCTTGAATCTTAAATACAGATAAAGGGAAAATGGGCTTTATCTTTATCCTCGATTGTGGCTGTAAAAGCAAACTACCAGAGCTTTAAGATACGAAACTGCTGAGTGAGAAAAAGAAGCATCCAAATAGTCTAAGGATGTGGAGAATTTGATGTTGGTTGTAAATGAGTTACACAATTTTGCCAAAAGACCCAAAAGTTATCCAGTTTTGGAGTTCGAAAAAGTTGGTCATGTTAGCCCACTTCAATGATCACTTACGTCTACGCTCCGATAACGACACTGATTGAATTAAAATCCTGTTCAAGCCTCAAATGAGATAAATACATACGTTTATAGCTTATAAATAGGGGTTGCTCCCATTGGGGAATGGCGCCTGCCTCGGTCAAGAAAGACTCGGCAAAGCCACGTAATACGTTAGAAAAGTATACAAAATAGAAAATGCTAAACACCAAAAAAAAAAATATATATATATATTTGTGCCACTGGCTGATAGCAAAGTCCTGGCTAATGACGAGGCACATTGCTCCTCGACGGCAAACAGCCCCTACTCGAAGGCAATCCGCGGCCTGGTGAACGCGAACGAGGTTGTGAATTCATGGGTTGCAACCGGCGCCACAGAGGCGCTTCACATCTAAAAGCCGTCATCTGGAGAAAGGTGAACCACCCATACCACGGCGCGGGGGTGGAAAGCAAAGCGGAGGAGAAAAGCACAGCAATACGTCGATGAGAATCAGCATCGTCCGATACGATCAACAATGGCAGGTAGCGCGGTTGGGCTGATCGCACCCTCTCTTTGCGCGTCAGTCAAAGAGCCTGCGAGTGGGGGCCGTGACCTGCTACCTGCGTTGCCCCTGCAGAGTTTGCGCCTCCAGTCAAGTGTGGGAAAGAAAACTGAAAAAGCGCGACGTGTGGTAGGACCGCACGGACGCCGGCGCCCATGCGGCATTACGACAAGGCGCGCGGGCACCCATGACAGACAGGCACAGGAGGAAGACACGATTCTCTGTGACAGCACGTCAGCCGGATGTCGGCGGGGCTGACAGCGGCGCCCAGATCTCATTTGTCAACGCGGCCTTGAGGATTTTCTTAAAGACGCTCGGCGTGGCGGGGAGATGATCTCGGGGTCTCGGGTTCAGTGGTGAGCGAGGCCCTTTCTACTCCTGCCAATAGCGGCGCCGTCCCTAGAAGTCCCACGCGCCCGGGTTGCACCAGCGCAACCGTCCATCGCTGCATCATTTCCTCGCGCCTTTATTTTCACCAGACAAAAGTCCAAACTAATTAGAACACAATTACGTGATCTGCTAGATAATTCAAGTGAGGTTCGGTGAGCGACAGGAACAGGATTTCTTGAAACCCGACAAACACGCACAGTGTGTGTGACAACAGTGTGTGCGAGGCAACACGGCTCACTTTCAGTGCCAAGATTCTCCTTTCAGATTTGTGGGGTTCTGAAGATAGGAGAGCTAAAAATAAACACCCTGACAAAAAAAAAAAAAACAAGGGCTACAGTCTCTGCCTCTTGTTGAAGCATGCAGGCAAAACGAAACAATCTCACAAGAAATCTTCCTAAAAAATTAAAAAATAAATAGGAGGGCGAATCACTCGGCAAAGAGAGACTTTGAGATAAACAGATAGGCCGATGGAGCGCGTTGCAGATGCGGGAGTAATGCGTCAATATAAGTGGCGATGACTGATATCTGGGGCTGGTGCCCAACCACACGAGCGAGAGAGTCGGAGACGAAAAAAAAAGAAAAAGAAACGCAAAAAAAAAAAAGACAAACGCAGCCGGTATGATGAATGGGTGAGACAGGCATGGGATAAGGCACCGTCCACAGAATAAATGAACAGATTAATGAAGTGAGAAAGAAGAACAGAAGGCAGAGCGCGCAGCCGCCGACAAGATCCTCTCATTCTAAATAGAGAGCGCTGCGGCTAAGAATAGCCGCACTTGCCTCTGGTTACGGGCTGCGATCGCCACCGTCATTAGCGCCGTTGTAGTGTGATTCTCGACATAGCACGAGTTGAGTGCGAGTGCCAGGGTGCGTGCGTGTGTGTGTGTGTGCGTGCGTGCGTGCGTGCGTGCGTGCGAGGTGACTGTGGCGGGTAGATGACGGCACGCTAACCCGTCCCGTTCACGGGACCCTGAGAGGCCTGCAGAGGTATTAATGGATGCTGATTCACTCGGAGCATGTAACTCCCCGACAGTTACTCGGTACTGTACATGAACCCCCTCTGCACCGGACGTTTATACGCATCATCGGTGGTAGAGTGAACTCAAAAAAATTTAATAAAATAAAAAAATAACTGGGCTACTGGCCGACAACTGACTGGCTGGCTGTGGGGCTGTGGGACTATGATCAGCTGGATCATCAGGTTAAAAACCTGGAGACCTTCTGACGAGCCTGAGATAGGAGGCTCAATGCCACTCTCGTGCTCTGAGGAATCCCCCCCCCGCCCAAAAAAAGAAAAAGTTACCCCACAGCAAATTAAGGGGCTGCGGGAGCACGAGAGGAAAGGTGGTGGGCTGTGATTGTCCCCATCCACTAACACACTCCGCTAATAATATATGATAATGGATTCCGTCTAATTCCATCCATGCGAGCCCCAGGTGTGCTGCAAGCCTCCAGCCAATTAACTGCACTTTGCATGCTGCTTCTTCATTTTCTTTTTTTATTTCTCACAATAACGTTCTACACCCGGCAAAAATGTGGAAATGTGTAACCCCAACGTCCGAGGAGACATATTTGCTGCAAAAGCCATTATCAGAAATCTCAATCTATGACTTTTGATGTCAAATTTTAACGGAAAATAGTGAAAGTATAGTTATGACCTACAACTCAATGAAAACTACTCCATAACAAGTAAATGTCCTTATTTACTTAAATGATCAAAAGTACATTTTGAGCAGGTTTAAAATGAGCTAGTTTAAAGTGCTTTATAAACTGCGGTTAGACTAAAGTTTAACAACAGTAGATCATGTTTTATGCATAGGTTAACATTAAGTTGGATATTAAATGTTAATTCTGAATACACATAATCCAAAAAATGAAAAATAAGTGCACTTGATTAGAAATGATGGTATAATTTCTCATGTAATAATAACATACAATATATAAAAACTAGATAAAGGTACCTGGTCACTTTTAGTCTGGGTAAAACGAAGACCTAAGTGTGATTAATCACTCGCCTGCTATCAAGCTATTCTTATGTGGATCATTGTAAGTGATACGGTGCATGATTAGTTTGCTGTCCAAGAACAAATTGGAGGGGGGGGGGAAACAATCTCCAAAAACATGATTACCAGAATAGATGTACTCCGAGGAATTTTTGCAAAAAAGCATGGGCACGCTCTCAATTGCAAATTTAGAACTTCTCTGCGGCACTGGAACTGTTTAGTGTGTAGGCCAAGCGTTGGCCAAAAAAAACCAAAAAAAACTAATCTTCTCTGCAACATAACATCTCCTTCCCCTGCTACAGCCTGTTTACTGACTTGATGGAGCTACTGCATTAACAGAAAACAAGCCTAATGAGAAACCATATGAGCCTCCACCCAGAGTTGGCAAGCCGCCTCTTGGTGTGATGTGATGAGAAGAAAAAACAATTATTTGTGGCGGGCAGATTATTATTTTTGTCTTTCCAAACCTGCATGGTTAGAGGTCATGGGCCGCAGGTTGTGGCGGGGTCGTGGTCACTGGTAGTTTAGACCGTAAATATGCACTGTCAGTATTTGAACTGAATTGCAGGGGGAAAGTGCCCGGTTCATCGTCCTCTCATTTGCACAGAATTACGGCCATCTCTGCGCCGCGATACATTATTCACAGTGCCTTCTGTGTGATTATTCTATTTCGGTGGCCCATTTGAGAAGCAGTGGTATGTTCTTTTCTTTTCAGCCTTTTCAGTTGCACAGATATTGCAATACAGCATAGGCCATGCGGCGATTTTCTCAATAAAGAATGCCTTAGGGGCTGTATGGTTGGATTCAAAAATAATAATAATTAAATTGAATAAATCCAGTAAATTCAAAACGGTGAATTAACAAAAAAAAAAAAAAATA